>OY821758.1:25332803-25843676 GCA_963682095.1 Potentilla sterilis | reverse complement strand
TTAAGAGAACAAAAGTGAAAGCAAGTGGTGTAAGAACCCATGTGCAAAAGTTTCTCCCCCTTAGAATATGCCGAAAGGAAAAAACAAAAGAAAGAGAAGAAAATACTGTACATCACGGGATGAGATTACCTTTTCTGATCCAAGAGTTTGCACAATGGTCAAAGCATAGACTCACAAAGTAAGACACCTTTTAACCACTCAAAAGTAACCAAATTTCAAGCAAAACATGTAAATGTGACTGTCTAGTTGAAAATATGGTCCAAAGTGAACAGAACAAAATCCGTGGAGAGTGTGTGAAATATTTCAATAGACACAAGGTGGACTCATGGAGATGCATCAAGTGAGTTGGAGATTGAGTAGCAGGCTGAGGATAGTAACGGTTGTATCCAGCCTTATAGCACCAGTAAGGTTCTTCCTTATAGCTTCACAATTCCAGTTTTCTTAGACACTTGTCCCCACATGGTCACATATTCAGTTCTTTTTGGCCATTCTGGAACAATCATCCTCATAGGGTTATATATATATTTATATTGTTTGATAGTCCAAATAGACTTTATCAAAAAAAACCCCATCGAAGGATAGAAAACATTCCAAGCATCCCCACTGATCCATGTAACAAACCTATTCACTAATGACTCCCAAGTCAGTTGATTTTAGGGCATTAAGCATAACAAGGATGCTCTTAAGAGTGAAAGACTCGGATTCTTTAGTGGAAGAAGCAGCTCACTTACTGTTGAATTTTCTTTTAAAGTTCAAACAAGTCACTTTCACCGGGGAGATCAAGCCATTCTCGTTTCTGCCTTCCAATGAATGGCTACTTTGAGAATAACCTGACCTAAATAAGCAGCCAAAAACCACCGTGGTGACCAAGCCACTCTCGTTTCTGCCTTCTAACGAATCGCGGACACGACTCAAGAGATGACTACTTTGAGAGTAACCTGGCCATAAGCAATCCTCATACCTCCATCTCACTTGATACAAGTCAATTAAGCAAATAAAGTGAACTTGTTCTGAGATGTAGACCACAATAAATTCAAAAAGAGAGCAGATGCACAAGCACATGAGTTACCGTACAGTGATCATTCAGGTAGTAAATGACCCAAAACTTAGGTCAAGATCAATGACCATTGAGGATATCAACATACGTTCCTATCTCGCGAAAACTGAGAACTAAAAACTTTTAAAACTACAATTTTTTTTTTATTTTTCAAAATAAACTATGTACAAGACACGTTCTCAGGAGAAGATTAGTGTGGGTCACAGATACCAATTGCCTTCCTTAAGCTAGTGAACCTAAGGCTGTCAAGTGGTTTTGTGAACAAATCAGCCAATTGTTTTTCAGTGGGAATAAATGTCAACTCAAGCAAGTTATCTTCAACTAAGTTTCGGATGAAATGATATCTAATCTCTATATGCTTTGTCCTAGAATGCAGAACAGGATTCTTAGAGATGTTGATAGCAGAAGTATTGTCACAGAATAGGGATAAAACCTCTTGTTGAAATCCGTAGTCCGCGAGCATGTGCTTCATCCACAAAAGTTGTGTGCAGCAGGTTCCAGCAACAATGTACTCTGCCTGAGTTGTGGACAGAGACACACAGTTCTGCTTCTTGCTATGCCACGAAACAAGGTTGTTTCCCACAAAGAAAGCACCGCCGGAAGTACTTTTCCGGTCATTAGCATCTCCTGCCCAGTCCGAATCGGAGTATCCTGCAACCTCACAGTTAGTATCGAAGGTGTAGCTAATCCCAAGGTCAGTTGTACCTGCAATGTACTTAATAATGCGTTTGACCGCCTTCACATGTGATTCCTTGGGGTTGGCTTGATATCGAGCACAAACTCCTACACTATAGCATATGTCAGGTCTGCTAGCTGTCAAGTACAGCAAGCTACCAATCATGCTACGGTAGTTGGACTGATCAGCATCAACTCCATCAAGATCGACTGTGATCTTGCAACTAGTTCCGATCGGATTTGTGACGAGAGAGGATGTTTCCATTCCAAACTTCTTCACGAGTTCCTTGGCGTACTTGGATTGGGATATGAACAGGCCATCATTCTTTTGATCAACTTGGAAACCTAAGAAGTAGGTCAATTTCCCATAGTGGCTCATCTCAAACTCCTTAGACATAAGATCTGAAAATTCTTTAACCAAGTGATCGGAAGTCGAACCAAAAACAATATCATCCACCTAGATTTGGGCAATAAACATGTCTTTAGAGGTGATTTTTACGAACATAGTCTTATCAACAGAACCTCTACATAACCATGCTCAAGAAGGTGTGTGGACAACCTCTCATACCAAGCTCTAGGCGCCTGTTTGAGGCCATAAAGTGCCTTATTTAACCTGTAAACATGATCAGGATGGCTAGAGCTTTGGAAGCCTGGAGGTTGTGCAACATACACTTCCTCCTTAAGAATGCCATTCAAGAAGGCACTCTTCACATCCATTTGGTACAAGGTAAACCTCAAGTAACAAGCTATTGCCAAGAGCAACCTAACTGATTCCAACCTTGCAACCGGGGCATAGGTTTCATCAAAATCAAGTCCCTCTATTTGTGAGTAACCCTGAACAACCAATCTAGCCTTGTTCCTGGTTATCACACCTTTCTCATCAGACTTGTTCTTGAACACCCATTTGGTGCCAATTACATTCTTGTTTTCGGGTCGTGGCACAAGATGCCAAACCTTACTTCTCTCAAATTGATTCAATTCATCTTGCATGGCATTAATCCAATTAGTATCACACAAGGTTTCTTTCACGTTCTTAGGTTCTATGATTGACACAAAACTAAAGTGCATGACTCTATCTATGGTAGACTTATGCATTGCAAAAAAACTTTTGAACACTGCATAACTGCTTACCACATGTTTTACCTTGCTGCGTGTGACAGTAGATTGTGAATCATCACCAATGATGTCAGAAGGAGAGTGATCTTTTTGTACTTGTCGCTTTCCAATCCTGTGTGGAGGCTGGGTAGCTGTGGTTTCATCCCTACAACCTTCCGCGGGATCGGTAACCTCATATCCATCCTCCTGATCATTCTGATCCTCTCCATTTTTTGAGTCAGCTTCGTCAGCCGAAGAACCTTCCTTGCAGATTGTGACATCTGCTTCTGGTTGTATGGGATCAGTAGGTGTTGTTGGATCATCTTCAGATGTGCAACCGGTCAGGTGAGTACACCCAAGACCATCATCAATGGCAACGTTAATGGTTTCCATTAGCTTGCATGAGACTTTGTTGTAGACCCGGTATGCCCTGCTTTTGAGAGAGTAACCAAGAAAAACACCCTTATCACAACGTGCATCAAGTTTGGTCAGATGTTCTCGGTCCTTGTAGATGAAGCAAGGACTTCCAAACACTTTCAAATGGGTCAGATTAGGTTTCCTTCCTTTCCATATCTCATAGGGAGTCTTATCAGTTCCTGGCCTGAAAATAGCACGGTTAAGAGTATAGCAAGCATTGCTCACGGCCTCGGCCTAGAAGACGTGAGGGAGACCAGAGGCATTAAGCATTACCCTAGTCATTTCTACTAAAACTCGATTCTTCCTTTCAACAATCCCATTTTGTTGGGGAGTGATCGGAGAAGAGTATTCATGGTGCACACCAAACATGTCACAGTAATCATCAAATTTTACATTATCAAATTCAGTACCATGATCTGTCCTAACTCTAACAATGTGTTTACCCTCGTGCATTTTCTCATTTGAAACCCTTTTGGCAAACTTATCATATACGTCAAAAGTATCAGACTTAGATGCAAGAAACATAACCCAAGTGAACCGAGAGAAATCATCAACAATAACAAGAGTATATTTCGCACCATTTAAGCTAAGGGTCTTAACAGGTTCTACCAAATCCATATGCAAGAGTTCTAACACATTAGAGGTGGTTTGAGCATTAAGAGCAGAGTGTGGAGAGCGTGTAAGCTTACCAATTTTACATTCTCCACACATACCTGAAGCTTTCCCGGAAAGCTTAGGGAGACCTCTAGCTACTTCCTTAGTTGATAGCTTGATGATGTTCTGATGGTTCAAATGGCAAAGACGTCTGTGCCAAAGATCAAGGGGCTGCTCACCAATTTGTGCACGAAAGCATAGTTGGGGCTTGAACTCTTTCCGAGCCATGATACAATAGCAATTGTCCTTGGTCCGATCTCCTTGCATGACGCTCATCCTCATCCCATTTAGAACCAGACATTTGATCTTGTCAAAGATGACACAGTCGTTCTCATCAACTACTTGACTAACACTTAGCAAGCATACTTCTAAACCTTTGACGAGAAGGACATTCTTTAGTTCCGGGAGACCTGGAGCCCTTACTGTCCCTTTACCAATGATTTCCGAATTTGCTCCATCCCCGAATGTAACGCAGCCAACTGGATAGACATCATCCCTTGATACGAACCACTTGGGATCGCCAGTCATGTGAGCCGAGCATCCACTGTCAACATACCAGGAATCGGATTTCTGAGCTGACAAGGCAGTGAGTGCAACATTGCAATAACCTCTTGTTCTATGCGGAGCTTTTGGCTTCAGAACAGTTCGGCTGAGTAAACAGACTCTAACAGCATTACTATCTGAGTCTGAATCATACTCATCTTCATCATTGTGATCTTCTACTTGAGCAGGCTGCTCTTGAGACTTGGACTTGGTCTTTGGAGCCCAGATTTTCTTGCTAGACGAATCCCTAGGGTTAGGGTTAGCAAGAGATTGAACAATCTTCACAAGTTCCTTGAGAGAGTTCTCAATGGAATCCTTGAGAGATGTCAGAACTTCATTCTCAGTATTCTGAGCAGGGCCTTCATTTTTCAGCTTGTAGCAATATGGTCGAATATGACCCATAACACCACAATGATGGCATTTTGGAACAAACTTGGTCTTGGTCTCTTTGGACTTGGAGACTTCCTCCTTGGGGGACTTCACCGTCTTCTTTGTATTCTTCTTGCTTGATTTTGAGTGATTAACGATCTCAAAACCTAGACCACTCTTGTCATGACCAGGTTTTCCCATATTAACAATTTCTTTGAGCTTATCCGACCCAACGGAGAACTTCTTATATTCCTTCTTCCAATCTTCTAGCTGCAGCTTCAAAGTGGCCTTCTCGGAGGAGAGGTTACTCGTCAAAGCATCCTTAAGTCTCAGACTTTCTTCAAGAGACTCCTTCTCCTTTATCAAGGCTGACTTGTCGGCCTTCCACTTATTCTTCTGGAACTGCAGCTTGTCTTGTAATTCCTTGACATGGTTCCCACTCTTGGTAAGCTCGTTTAACAAAGCCTCAATCTTGTCAAGCATGGACTTAGATGCAATATGCAAATCAGAATATGCATTGTGAAGCTCTGCATCATGTTGAGCTTCGTTATCATCATCTATATCAGAGTTTGAAGCATTGGCAAGCTTAACCAATGCAATGAATGCAACGGTCTCCTTCTCTTCCTCTTGGTCAGAGGAAGGTTCAGACTCACTGTCCGACCAAGTGGCCTTAAAAACCTTTTGCTTCGTTCTGTTTGCACATTCAGCTGCCTTATGGCCAACACCACCACACTCGAAACACTTATCATTTTGAGGAAAGTTTCTGGGTTTGAAGGTAGATCTGGGATTTCTAGGGTTACTGGTCTCCCCTTGTCGAGGATATTTGGTATTGGTTGTAGCCCCCTTTTGGTTAAACCTAGGATTAAACCCAGGGTTCCTCTTCTCCCTAAGAATCTTCTCCAATTTTTTAGTTAAGAGAGCAAACTCTTCCACCGAACTATCACCTGACACAGACTCTTCCTCTACTTCCTCTTTAACTACAGTAAAGGCTAAAGATCTATCATTTTTAGAGGATTTCCTTTTGGCTTCAAAATTTTTGAGGTTTCCTACAAGCTCATCTAAGGTGTAAGTGGTCAAGTCTCTAGCCTCTTCTATGGCAATCTGTTTTGACTCAAAACTAGGTGGTAAGGCCCTTACAAACTTTTGAACCATACGTTGAGGATCGATAGGATGATCTAAACTATGGCAATGATTTGTAATGGCAAGCATACGTTCAAGAAAAGCTTCTACAGTTTCATCCTCACTCATTTTCAACTCCTCAAACTCATGAAGTAAAGATCTGATACTTTGTTCTTTTACCTTGTTTATGCCTTCATGAGCGGTGACCAAGATTTGCCATGCATCTCGGGCAAAGGTGCAGTTGATGATCCTTCGACGAACGTCTTCGGATACTGCCATGAAAAGGTTGTTCAAAGCCCTCATGTTAGCTTTGGCTTCCAACCTTTCATCTAGAGTCCATTGGTCGCGGGGCTTTGGAATGGAAGGTGCAGTTTCTGTTTCCACCGTCATAGGGACTGAATACCCAAACTCAACTGCTTCCCATTATCTTCCATCGTCCTGGGACGAGAGGAAAGGAAACATCATAACTTTCCAATCCGAATACCCTTTCCCATTTGAAAAGGGAGGGGAATTCAGTGAGGAACCGAATCTATGGTCCATTTCCCTCTAAGGAGATCTCACCAGCAAGCTGGTGGCTGCTCTGGTACCACTTGAAGGTCCTAGAAGGGGGGGGGGGGGGGGGAATAGGACACTTTGTAACTTTTTTGTTATGTGTTGTAATTCGAGGCTAGGACACTCCCTCATCTCTCGTATGTGGAAAATTTAGGTTAATGAATCGATTCATAACGCTTGAAGCCATGGATGTGTGTCTCTCTAGAATTTCTACTCTTTGATTTGTCTTCTTATATAGGCAAATGAAGTTATGTAATTTCAATTTTGGCTCCATTCTAAAACTTGAAAGTTTTGATACATAAAAAATTTTGAGTTGAAATTTTTCTCTCGGCAATTTTCATTAGATTTAGATTAGGTTTTTGAATTTTCAAGTTGGATTGCTACAATAATTATAAAGAATGTGAAAGAGTTTGGTGAAGTGAAGAGTAGTAATAAGGCACAGGGAAAAGAGAAAAGTGATGGGTAGATTAAATTAAGAGCAATGAAGCCATAAATATGGGTTAAATTGTCATTAGAATTGTTTCTTAATCTCTGTGTAAACTCCTAAAACGACCTATATAAGAAATCGGAGGGAGTATAAAGTCTTTATTGAGAGCCAGAAAAACAAAGTTTTTTGAAGGTCAATAAAACTTTGGGCACTGAACATTGAGACAATATGGTAAATTTTGTTTGTTGGGATCACCATTAAACATTGCTATTATGATGCAAGCATCGATCTCCTTGGAAATCCATTTTATGGAAGATGAACAATCGCAATGGGTACGTGGTCACGTCCCAAGAGAATAAGTATATACTCCTGATCAAGTCCTGATTCAAAGCTCAATACTTCAAGGTTTGTCCAGATGTGAACCTAATGTATTTAGCAGTCGATCTACCTCTACAGCTCTGCAAGCACCCCTAGTGATACTACATGGCGTCTGAAGGTCCTAGAGGGGGGGGGGGGAGTGAATATGACACTTTGCAACTTTTTCGTTATGTGTTGTAATTCGAGGCTAGCAAGGAGTTGTGCTATCCCGATTCACAGTTTGCTACGATTATGCAAGTAATGAAAAAGATTGCTGAAAGTAAAAACAACACAGAGATGTTTTTCTTTAACGCAGAAACCCTGAACTCAGGGAAGAAAACTGCGTGCCCTTATCGGAAGGACAAACCTTTCCACTATGTGATTCGTAGACTTATACAAGAATAGAGCCTGGGATACCAGACCTTGTTGTTATCCTGTTGTATGACTCTACCTAGTCTAACTAGAACGCTCTCTCATCTTGTCCCCTAAGTCCTCACACATGAAAGGGATACAAGAGCTTCACTCAGACTTTAACTACTCCCTAGCTAACTCTGCTTTGTGAACTCTTGGGGTCGTTGCACCTCCAATCACAACCTCATGTATTGGAATGCAAATGCTTTATGATTTTTGAAAAACGGTTTTTGATTTCTCAAGCTCTAAGATTTATAATCACTAGGAAGACTTAGAGCAGTAGAGAGTAAGAATACAGCCAAGCTGATATTCTTCAATAATAACAAAAACACAAATAAAATTGACCACCAAGCAAAATCACATGACATGCAAGTGTAAATGCAATATGGGTTTTGAAAGGTTGTTCAAGCCAATGCTCTAAGATTTATAGTCACTAGGAAGACTTAGAGCAAGAGGGCTTTATGAACTGAAAATCATACAAAAGATGATCTTCACAAATACAAAACAAAGACACAAAAACAACCACCAAATAAAGGAAACTTTGCTTGGTATTTATAGGCCAAGGTGTGAATTGCTAAGAGAGCAATATGCATGTCAATGGATTCAGAAGGTTTGGACTGATGTGTTTGGCTTAGATGCTGTTGAAATCCTTTGTAGTACAAAGCCAAGCACAAAAGGACAAAACCAACTTTCCAAAAATAGCTAGTTTTTCATAAGAATGTCAACAATATGAAAAGGCAAAACAGCTTCCTTCTAGGATCATACAGCCAGTCAACTGCATAGGTAAGTGTAACACAAACCAAGCATAAACAAATGGACCTTGAAAACATCAAGGTCACGGGTTGAAGAATTCCTTCACCATTTGATAGTTTGAGAGCCAAAAGCATCACATGCTTGGCTAGCTGTTTGAATTTTGAAAAGCAAATCGACTGGAAACAACTGGAAATGCATTGAGAAGATAAATCACAGTTTTCAAGACGATTTGAACAAAGCCATAAAAATACCCAGAAAACTCGGGTACAAAGCAGTACTCCTATCCTTAGTAGAAGACATATGATACAAAGTGGTACTGCTATCCTTAGTAAAAAACATGATATGAATATGCATGAATACACCTTAGTTTTCTGAGGTTATGTTGGGTCTTGAATTGGTTTGGCTTCATGGCTTCACTTGTACTTGTGCTGGGACTCATCTTGGGCTGTGTTTTGGTCTATAATGAGGACTGCCAACATCTTTATACTTACAGCGTCATATATGGGATTCCAAGATTCCAGGTGAAGTGAAAGTTCATATTTGGATAGTATGATCTGCTATTCTTCCAACGGCAGCTCAGCTTCCTTGTCATCATGTTCATATATTCTGACTAGGTGCTTCTTTTGTAATGCTGAAACCCTAGAGATTGTTACTTTGTACGTGATGTCATTAGAATGGCCCCAATGTTTGTTGCCCCCAATGTTTCATTGCTAGAATGGTTAGCATTGAGGCTGTCATACATCTTATCTGCAGATCTGCTGCTTACTTTAATTCAGTCCAACTCTGCATTTTTCAGCCTCCTATACAGGCAGTTCATATTTATCAAGCTCTGCAAAGTAATTAAGCTATTCTGCTTTTCAAGTTCTGGTGAAGTGTACTCGATCGGAAGCGATCTGTTTAGCTGGTAAAGCCTTCTGCACGTACGTGTTACAGATGGATCAAAAGTGAGACAAATGCAAGGCAGATGATCATCAGTAAAGACTTCAGGAAACAAGGAAAGGCACGTCATGTATGTGGCTAGCTGAATTATACACAAGCTTTACTAAAACAAACACATTTTTTGTTTTGTTTTTGAGAAGGGTACGGTAATTCATAAAACAAACACAAACCAAACTACTTCACCAAAACTTAGGTTTTATACTAATATAATTTCAAGTGTATGTTGATACGTGATCAGCCAGAGAAAACTAAGTTTCTGGCATAGGAAGATTTTGTCGATGCCAATAGACGTCGACCTATCAACATACACTTACAAATCTCTAAACCCAACTGATAGCTAGCCATTTTCACATATTTTCACAGTAGTTCTCTCCTCCCTATTCACAGGTTTAAGGAAGAAAAGAGGCACAATTCTTTTTCAAAGGAAAACCCTAGATGATGACCCAGCTGAGAGCTAGGCGGCGGCTGTTCTTTTTTTTTTTTCAAAGGTCGTCATATCACATCTCAGTATCTGACATCTCTCATCTAACATCATATCTTTACAAAATTTAAGTAAAATTAATTGTATAATCATCTCAAAGGCTCATTTGATTTGCATCGTGATGATCATTTGACGTAGTTTATGATTCCGTACGTGTAACATAACTCAATCAAACATGTTAAATTTAATCGATCTTCTATTAAGGAGAAACTATACACAAAATATTCACTTCGATGATGATAAAATTTAGTAGTCTTAATCCAGCTAGCCACCACTTTCTGTCCAAAACTTTGTGCTATCGATCAAGTCCAAGCACAATAATGAACTAACTATATATAAGTATTGCGAAAGACGTACTCGATTCATTGGTTGGCGTCGGACAAGATGTGTGACAGCGGCCTTGACTTTGGTAATATAAAAGTTTTCAATCAGACTCAACTAGCGAAACAAGGTTGGAGGTTACTTAGAGCAAATGCACCCGTTGGGGAAGGGCAATTGCTTATTCGCCAATTGAATTGCCCCTGCTAATTTACTATTCATCTAAAATTGGCAATTGCCTTCCTTTTGTCAATGCACCCATTGAAGGCAATTGGACTGCTAATTCACTATTTCATATTTCAATTTAAATAATATACTAATTAAAAATGTAAAATTTATAAGTGTTTTAATTAAAAATCAAGTTAGTCTTAATATATTAATTATATATTTAATTGATAATCAAATATTGTTTTTGGAAAATCAAAAAATTATCTACAAGTAGATATTCGTCCAATATATATTTGACACGTGTTAAATTTAAATACGGGTTTATTTTTATGTCGATAAATATTGTTATCTTTTGAAGATATATATCAGATTTCTATAGATTTTCGTAGATATTCGTCCAATAAATATTTGACACGTGTTGTTATCCAAAACATTTTATCACCAAAATTGTTCATAAATAAGCTTCAGACTTCAATCTCTACTCACCAATTCTCTCTCATTCTATACCTTCATCTCTCTCCAAATCTCATCACTCATCTCATTTCTGCTCTCTTCAATGGAAGAATTTAATAGGTGGTTGCTAGATCAGGAGCGTGAGAATACCGAAGAGCTCGAGCGGATTCAAGCAACAAACGCTCAAGCAGTTGCTATGGTGGCACAATATCAACAATCGGTGACACCAAGAGGGCGTGGTTCACGACCTGGCCGTGCTCCAAATCTAGAGAGATATAGAGAAGCTCGAGGACATTTTCTCCTGCAAGATTACTTTGTTGAACGGCCGGTGTATGAAGAAGCAAGTTTTCGAAGGCGGTACCGAATGCAAAAACATGTCTTCCAAAAAATAATGGAGGATCTTTGCAACTACGATAGTTTTTGGAGGCAAAAAGCAGATGCCACTGGAAAAATGGGATTGCTTCCTGAACAAAAGATGACAGGTGTCTTACGAATGCTCGCGTACGGTTCAGCTGCTGATCAATGTGATGAAATCACTCGGATGGGAGTTTCTACCGCACTGAAATGTCTGAAAAAATTTTACAGACAGATCGAGATTATCTATGGTAAGTGGTTTCTTCGTCCTCCCAATTCCGCTGATTTATATAGGCTTCTCAATAGAGCACATCGCCGGGGGTTCCCAGGCATGATCGGGAGCATCGATTGCATGCATTGGGAGTGGAAAAACTGTCCAACCGGGTGGGCTGGAGCATACTCGGGTCGTAAGGGAAGACCAACTATAATTCTGGAAGCAGTGGCGTCTTACGACACACACATATGGCATGCTTTCTTCGGAACTCCTGGAGCACAAAATGACCTCAACGTACTTGGTGCATCTGATGTCTTCGAGCGTGTCATAGGTGGAACTGCTCCTGAAGTTCGATTTGAGGTCAACAACAAAAGGTACACCAATGGTTACTACCTTGCTGATGGAATTTACCCTAGGTGGTCTACTTTTGTGAAAACAATATCAAACCCCAGAACTGAACAAGAGAAGCACTTTTGTAAAAAACAAGAGGCTTACCGCAAAGATGTGGAGCGGTGTTTTGGTATCCTCCAGTCTCGATGGGCAATATTGCGCCATGGTGCGAGGTTGTTTAAACTTGAAGATCTTAGAGCCATCATGATAAGTTGCATAATTCTTCATAACATGATTGTGGCGGATGAATTTGTCGAGGAAGAGTTCGAAGAGCCTCAAGAGGATAATTGAATGAACCCATCGATGGCATCTGTCTACGATCGGCCTGTGAATCCAGATACTGGAGAACCTATTCAGTTCGAACCAGTGGGGCGAGATGGACGAAATCTTCCTGCATTCTTGGATCGTGAACTTCAAGTAGAGTCTGCATACCTCCACAAATGTCTACAAGATGATTTGGTGATGCATAATTGGAACATGGATGGCAACCGAGTTTAATTAATGTACTCTTTATTTGTGTAATTTTTCTTATGATCTATATGGGTTTATTTATATTATTTCTTATCGTTTAATTATGTTTAAGAATTATGTTTAATTAATGTACTCTTTATTCAATGAATAAACTTTTATTTCATGAATAAACTATTACATAAGCCGAATTTAAATTACAAAATATTGTAAACAACATTATACTATTCTAAAAAAATAATTAATCAAATTGAGGTGTATAACAATCACTGCTACCATCATTAAATAAGGTTTTTGCCATAACACTTCTCTTTTTTGCTTTCCACCAACGTTTTTCATCCGGAGACATATTACTAGTATCCATGCTCATAATTCTTACATCCTCTTTTTCCTCTTCAAATTGTATAACTCTCTTAGAGTGAGCAGCAATTTCCAAGTTTCTTTGCCTCACTAACTCAACAGAAGCTTGCGTTGACCCGGCCATAGATTTAATAGAAAGAGCCATACTTTCAGCAACATCTTTATCTTTTTTTCCTTTACTCATTGCTTCTTTGGCTCTCTTTTGCCCCATTGGCCTCGGCATAGAGGTAATTGGTGTCTCCAAAACAACATCATCATCCAAATCAATTGGAGACTCATTTTCGGTGTCCGTTGACTGTGGCGGTGGTTGAGAATTTTTTGGTATATCGACAAAGGTAGGGTGATGCTTAACTTTTTCCCAACAAGCCCATTTTTCAAATTTCTTGGGATGGTTTTTCATGTATAAAGTTTGAGCTTGATTCATCTAAACAAGTAGAATAAAAGTAATTAAAATCTACTATATAATTCAAATATTAGATAGAGATATATTTGACTTAAATTCATAATTAAAATAATGTTATAATAATTAATATTGGCAAAAAAAAATTACCTCATCCATCAAGTTGGTGCCACTTGCAATATTATCTCTTGCTTTAACTTGTGCATTATGCCAATCTTTGAGCTCTTTTTTCAACCCCCGAAATTGAGAAGCACAACCTTGAGCAGTTCGGCTTGTCGGCGGGCCTTGCCAATTTTCAACATAATCGGCAAGAATCTTTTCCCATAACCTTGAAGAAGTTATACTTTTTCCGGTGATTGGACAAACGGTTACACGCGCCCATGAATCACACAATTGAATTTTCTCATCATCTTGCCAATTGGTGTTTGATTCTCCCATGGTTGGATGAGATAGGAAGAAATGAGGAAATTGATAGAGGAAGAAGATAAGAAGGGGGTAGATGCTATGAAAATATATGTGAAGTGATTAAGGTACACTATTTGTAGAAATTGGAGGATAAATTGAAGAGGTAGAAGATGAGGAGGTAAAACTATCAAAAACTTTTGTGTGTGAAGTTATAGGAAGAAGATGGGTATTTATAGAATTTGGTGGAGTTTTTATTTTTATTTTTTTATTTACAAAATTTATTTTTGTTATTTAATCACAGCCGTAGGATTTTAATCTAATGGCTACAATTGAATAGCCGTTGAAATCAATCCGTTGTGTAAAAGAGCCGTTGCTTTTAAACATTGTGGGGCCCAGACAAATCGGTCGGGCGAGCGGTCGGGCGAAAACTGCCCATCAAATTGCCTAAGCAATTATAAACTTGTGGGACCTACCAAATTGGTAAGGCAATTTGTAACTGGTGCATTGTTTTTTTTCCTGAGTGTGTGGGCTCCACGTGAATTGGTCACTCAATTGACGTACCGGTGCATTTGCTCTTAATCAAACCGGAATCAATTTGGTAATATGAAAGCTGACTTTTGCTGCTATGACAAATGACAATGATTTTCTACCTAATTTTAATTTTTTAAACAAATTTCTAATAACAATACCAAAAGAGCCCAATACCATTTGGTGGCTGCAGATCCTCTCTCCTCAATTCTCTATTCCCTTCTTTGTCTCCCATTCGATTTTTGACACTTGGCAATAGTTGCCTAATCAGCCTAACACTCTGCTAACCTCCGTTAACCCCTAATCTAACTCCACCCTAATCTGGAGAGAGTTTCTCCTTCTTCTTCATCTCTCTTTTTGATTACAAAGCTTTACAAGAATGAAGGCTAAAGTCAGTTGTCCCACCCCACCTAAATTCTAACACTGGTAATCGACAATCAAGTCAGTACGTACGTACAGTCTTCGATTTATTTATTTATTTTTTTTTTTTGAAGAACTGAGCGTCATGTTTTCAGTTAGATTATATCAAATTTATGGGAAGCTTTTCTGATAACAACTTGAAAGTATATGCGTAGATTGGGAATTTACAGCGAACACCAACAGTTTGAATGTTTTTTGCTCCAAATCTCAAGTATCTGAAATGGTTTGGAAACATAATGAACTATCATTCACTTGGAGATTTCAATTGCTTGGAACAAGTAGAGGTTTCTTTCAGCATTAGAGAAAAAGGGCGAACTCGTGACTTACAGAGGAGTTCTTCAGCAGTATCCGAATGGTTAAAGTTCTTGTTATGGCACAACACACTGCTCAGGTAAACACTGTTGCACTTTTAACAAAGTAATTGAGGTCATGAATTTTGTTATCTTTGATTTCTTCAATGTTTTTTTTGTTTTTTTGCAGGATCTGATGGAGGAAGGCTCATATGCTTGAATCATTCTATAACGTTCAGCATCAATTAGGTATTCGTATTGGTTCAGATATTGATGACAAGATGATTACATCACTAGTCTCTCTACTCAGAGCAGTGCTCAGTGCCCAATTTCACTACTTTGGATATAACAGTGCCTCGCAATCAAGGCTTTATATCCGGTGAAACTACTGTAAGTGCTAGTCATATTAGGGTGGAGTTAGATTAGGGGTTAACGGAGGTTAGCAAGGGTTAACGGAGGTTAGCAGAGTGTTAGGCTGATTAGGCAACTATTGCCAAGTGTCAAAAATCGAATAGGAGACAGAGAAGGGAATAGAGAATTGGGGACAGACGATATGCGACCCTCATTTGATCTAATAGCATAACTCTCTTCTCTTGTTGGTAAGAGATAGAGTGAGTTCGATTTATAATAGACTTATTGAAGTATATCAATTGTATATTTGATAATAATAATTTATACTATTATTTAAAAGAACCCACTTTGTCAATTAAAACTGAAAAATTTGATAGAAATAACTTTGAAATATTAAAATACTTTGATATAGAAATAATATGTAAAGATAAAATAGTAATTTTAAAATTTTAAAATTTAAAATAAAATAGTAAAAATATGGTAGTTATCTGAAAATTCTTCCCTATACTCTTAATTTCTCTCTACATCCTCCACACACGTAAGGTGTGGGTTAAGCTGGTAATATCTATACTATTATTAAAGAAACAGGCTTTGTTAGTCAAAACAGAAAAAATGTACAATTTTAACCCTGAAACATTAAAAAAACATTAATGCTAAAAAAATTAATAGGGATAAAATAGTCAATTACAAAAGAGCAGATAATAAATAAGAAAATAAATAATTTTCAATAACCACCCACACATATCTTCAGTAACCACCCACGTACCCATATATTCAAAAGCTACCCAAATATTGGAAAATCATTAAAAAAAATAAAAATCAAAACAATTTTTTCCATAATTTGAAATAATTGCCTACACCCGATAGGTGTGTTTGTAGCTAGTAATAATAATACCAAAACACGTTTTTTCACCTGATACTTTTTCGGGCTAATGACCAAATGTCTAAAATTAGGGATTGAATTGCCCGGTCCAAATATCCAAATCTCTGACAGTTATACCTAAATCGAATCAATCCAGACCCTCTCTCCCCACCAGCTCGGCGACGTCACTTGTATCACTGGAAGCTTTCCTCGACGAAGATGCGTTGCTTCTGTTACGGCACGGCGTCATCTCCGTCGTTCGCTTTAGTGCAGTCAGTCTTTGCTCCGTTGTCGCGCCGAATTCACTCCCCTTGAGGTCAAGAGCTCTATCAGATCTGCCATTCTCTCTCTCTCTCTCTGTCGAAGAAGTAAGAGATCTGGTTAACCTTTGGCCGGAACCGCAGCTACATCAACCGCAAAGATCCTCTGATAACACCAGGTACATCATCCACAAAGATCCTCTGATAACACCAGGTACATAATCATCAATGTGGAGTGGCTCAATTTTTTGAAGCTAGCACCTGGTAGGCATCTCGATCTGTTGGTTTGTTATTGGGACCAAGTTGGCTTTTGAGAAGTTGTACTCAAATCTATGGGTCATTCAATCACGATATCTACTTACTTTTTCTGCATTTTTAATTTTTTTAATGAAGCAATATGTTTTCAAGAGTGGCACTGATGGTGGAAACGGTAACTAAATTGAAAGTTGAGTGGTGAAATGTTTCTCTCAATAGGTATTTTGAGAAAAGTAAACTTTTGTTTTGGAAGCAATAGAGTATTTTAGTAGTGTTCTCACTAGGTTCTTCATTCCACTTGTGATTTTTCGGGCATCTGTTCAATGGATTTGAGCAATAAAATATGGGATTTTTACCCAAAACTACAATTTTGTATTAGTATTTACCACTGGCAAAATTGCTTTTTCAAATTACCATTAGCACATTCAAAACTAACAGAATCAGTTAACACTTAAATTACAAAATTACCCTCAGTGAGGCTAATGCTACTGATCCTCAGAACTCAACCTAATACTACTGACCCTCAGTGAGCCTAATGCTACTGATCCTCAGAATTCAACATAATATACTGACCCTCAGTAGCTCCGCCGTCCTCCGCCGTCCTCCGCCGCGCTCCAATACTACTGACCCTCAATATCTCCCACTCAAAACCCTAATTCTCCCAAAAAAATTCCAGATCTCTCACCCCTCCACAAACCGGCCTCCACCGATCAAATCCCAACCACCAAATTCCACCACACCAAATCCCACCAAATCTCTCACCCCTCCACAAATCCAATACACAAACAAAAATTCCAACACACAAAAATCAAACAACACGCAAGAGAGAGAGAGAGGCTTCAGATTGGCGGTGGCGGCAGAGGGAGGTCGGCGGAGATGGGGGAGTAGGGAGCAGTAGTTGTCGTCGTCGTCGTCGGCAGAGGGAGGTCGCTACCTCGCGCCTCCGGCTTTCGCTGCCTCGTGCCTTCGCTCCCTAGCGCATCCGGCCTCGCGCCTCCAGCTTTCGCTCCTCGCGCCTTCGCTGCATCGCACCTCGCTCCTCTCTCTGGCCTCGCGCCTCGCCCCTAGCTCCGACCTCGAGCCTCGCGCCTCGCCCCTAGCTCCGACCTCGAGCCTCGAGCCTCACCCCTCGCTCTGGCCTCGCTCCTCCTCGCAAAGATCGGGCACACTGCCGCACCGCTCACTGCCTTGCGCTGCTCGCCGTCTCGCTCCCTCCGATCTGGTTCCCACTGGCGGCCTGCATCGCTCCGTCGGGTCAGTGGCTCCAGGTCGGGAAGGAGAGGAGAAGAGGAGAGTGGGCTGTGGGTTTGTGGTTTTTTTTTTTTTTTTTTAAATATATATATAGATGGCATATGTTGTAATTTTTAGATTATCAGGGTTAATTATGTCATTAAACATTGGACGGATTAACATTCTGTTACTGTTAATTCCTGCTGATGGTAAACAAAAATCTTATCTTGCTATTGGTAAATATCACTCCCAAATTGTAGTTATTGGTAATTATTTAATAAAATATTTACTAGAAATCAGTAATTTATTATTAAAAAGTTATTAGGAGTGAGTAATTTATTATTAGAAAATTACTGGAGATAAGTAATTTATCGTGTGAGATCACTATGAGTCAGCAATATATTATCGGTGTTACTAGAGATCAGTATTAGGGGTCATTGAGTGTTAATAATTTATTATTAAGAGTTATTGGGTCAGTAAATCACATATATAGTTTATTGCCCTTCAATAAAATCTTCGACGAGAGTCTAGTATGGATACGCCATTTTCTAATGAGATACCGGCGACATCTATAAAAAAAAGTCCGGTGAGATTTCGATTATATGTGAAAATTATGGTGACCGGTGACCGACTTTAGAATTCCAGCAATCAGAGTCCCGCAATTGGTGACCGGATTTCAAATTCCGGTGATCGGAGTCTAGCTACCGGTAACCGACAAAGTCTCTCTCTTCAACTTTTTCTCTCAATGTATGTGATTAAAGAATGAGGGCAAAATTGTCGTAATTTATTACATCTTAGTGAAAAATATTTCAAATGGGCAATGAAGTAGTTACCTTATTTTCAAATGAGCAATATTCTAGAGTGGTTGGTTAAATGGGCATTGAGGTCGACCTAAAATTAGTATTAGACGGTCATTTTCTATAAATTCTAATAATGAGATAAAGTGTCAAACGTGCTGCAGGCCCACATTTAAAAAGCAAGCTAATTTAGCCGGCCTTTTCTTTTATATACATACCTCGTCCTCCTGTAGCAAACAAGGAAATTAAAATAACAAACTACAAAAAAGTGCATGACAATAATTTGTTTAACAAATAAATCACATACATATTTAATTGAACAAATTAGGACAAAAATTTACAAATAAATACCATGTGCATAACAAGCTGCCACATGTTATTAACTAATTTACTCTTTTGTCCTTAATATTTACAAGCATGTATTTAGTCCTAATTGCTGCTACTGTCTATTACAAAACTAGCTGCTACTGTCTATTACAAATCTAGCTGCTACTGTCTATTGCAAAACTAGCTGCTACTGTCGACTAGGAAACTAACTGCTACTGTCGACTTGGAAGCCCTGCTACTGTCGACTTGGAATGTACCTGCTACTGTCGAGCATGAAAGTAGCTGCTACTGTCGATTTGAAAGGTGCTACTGTTGGCTGGGAATGTCCCTGCTACTGTCGATTATGTATCTAACTGCTACTGTGGGAAGACACTTGCTACTATTGACTATAAATCTAGCTGCTACTGTCGAGCATGAAAGTAGCTGCTACTGTCGATTTGAAATGTGCTACTGTTGACTGGGAATGTCCCTGCTACTGTCGATTATGTATCTAACTGCTACTGTGGGAAGGAACTTGCTACTACTGACTATAAATCTAGCTGCTACTGTCGACTGAGATACTAACTGCTACTGTGGTTTTTGGTGAGCAAAATTCGAAATTTCAAAATTTCTCAAAACATATGCAATATGGTACTTAAATGAAAGCCCATGACATAAGGAACAACTTTATATATTGGCTCACCTCCAAATTGCTGGTGGTTTAGCCGGAAAATTTAAATTTGCTTGAAAAAAACTTAAAAAATGAGGAGAGATAAACTTGTTAGATCTGGGTGGCAGTTGGTAATTTTCACGAAAATAAGGGTATTTTAGATATTTTTACATTAATTACTTAATCAATTTTGGTCCACTTATTTTTTGGGCTTGGACTTATGTCCTAATTTGTATAAGAAATATGGAAAGTGAGTTTTTAGTTAATTCAAATGTGGTCAGGTACTACTAAGTAATTCTCTAAAATTAAAATGAGTAGTCTTGGCATAGCATCTCTGCCAGTACAAGCAAATGTTCAAGAACTGGTGAGGAGTAATCCACTAAAGATCCCTGAGAGATACCTTTTAAAGAATATAGATGAACAAGACAAGCCAAAGAGTATAGCAAATACTTGTCATGATATCCCGATCATCGACTTTTCTCTGCTCTCAAGTGGGCACGAGGAGGAGCTTAACAAACTGGATCTGGCTTGCAAGGAATGGGGGTTCTTCCAGGTAATATTTGCTATTTTTAATTACTTTTTATAAATATAATTAGTCAAGCTAGGCTGTATACTGAAGACTGGTACTGATCAATTCATGCAGCTCGTAAATCATGGAGTTGCAAGAGAAGTATTGCAGGGTATGAAAGATAGTTCTGCGAAGTTCTTTGAACTTCCTTTAGATGAGAAAAATAAGTTTTCCATATCAACAGCAACAGGCCCTCGTGAAGGCTACGGGCAAGCGTTTCTGGCTACTGAAGAGCAGACACTTGACTGGTCCGACGCACTGTCTCTTATTGTTTACCCATCCCAGACTAGGAACCTTGAGTATTGGCCAACCACACCAAAGGGATACAAGTATGCTTCTTTCTTTTAGTTTTGTCTATGTTACCTTCTTTCTTTTCTTCCTAGCCTGTTACCTTGTAGCTTAGATAATTTTCACTTGTGCTCATAGTTTTATGTTTGGAAAATATATACTTGACGTTTGTGAAGGGAGGCTATTGAGGCATATTCTAGTGAAGTTAAAAGAGTTGGAGAGGGGATCCTAAGATCTCTATCTCTAACCATGGGGATGGAGAGGGATGTTCTTCTTGGACTGCATCAAGATTTAACGGTAGCGTTGCGCGTAAACTACATTCCTCCGTGCTCCTTGCCTGAGAAAGTACTAGGTCTAGGTGCGCATGTGGATGTAGGCACCATGGCTATACTTATGCAAGACGATAATGTCATCGGATTACAGATTCGGAAACAAGGACAATGGGCATCAGTCAAGCCAATTCCAAACTCTTTCGTTGTGAATGTTGGAGATGCTATTGAGGTACTTAGCTTGCATTTGCTAGTGTTGCATCATCAAATTGAAGGGGTACAAACTTTCCTTGATTAAGCTTCATAATTTTACTGTTGCTTATATATATGACAGATATGGAGCAACGGGATGTACAAAAGTGTTGAGCATAGAGCAGTGGCAAACGAAAGTAAGGCAAGGATGTCTTATGCATCGTTTATCTTTCCACATGTTGACGTTGAGATTGAACCGTTCGATTATATACTGGAGTCATCAGGGACCATTCCGATGTACAAGAAGGTCAAATACGGAGATTATTTGATTCAATGCCTGAAGAGGAAAATGGAGGGGAAAGAACACATTAAAAATGCAAAATTTGGAAATACTACTTAAAAAAATATATATAAAAAAACCACAACTTTTCTTTTTCATTTAGCAGAAAAATATTAAAGAAATTTTGGACAATCATTCGTATATGCATGATGATTATAAGTGGATCGTGGTCAATAACGTACGTATAATAAGGTTTCATTTTATTGTTGTGATTGCATTTGTGTTGTATATTGTTTTTTTTTTAGTGTGTTGTATACAGATTTTATTGTAAACATTCCCTTTCATGATGCAAGTTGACAAAAGATGTGTTTGATAAATATGTGCTATCGATTTGCCTACGAATGTGAAACTATCACTACGTACATTCAATTTAAGTAACTTGATGTTATTTTTTTCCATGAAAATAAAAAACGACTTTTGGAGTTTTGGTATCTGAAGTGTTCCTGATTAAAACATTAACTCTTGGCCTGCACCGAGTTTTCGAAGCAAGGAAATACGTACGGAGCTAAACAAGAAAGCAGATCGATCAAAAGCTCCAATTGTTCCACATGAAAGTAGAACAAGAGTACAAGACTGGCATGGATTATTAATTAGTGCTGGACCGTATAAAACGGAAACATATAGAGTTCATGTACAGATGTAGGATTAGCTCAAGTAGAGGTTGTACCGATTAGTTATGCTCTATCTCTATCTGCCATTGCCAAATGTTCAAGAAATAATGAGGACTGATCAAAAAGCGATTAATCCAGAGAAAAAATATCATACAACTTCTAACCTTTCTTGGGGCTTCCTATCATTGATCTTTCTCTTCTTTCGAAAGGAAACAAGGAGGAGGTACCGGTTGACGAATTGGCAATGGCAATTTGAAGAATGGGGATTCTTCCATCTCCTAATAAAGTTTCACGTCACCTGCTATTGTGTGAGCAACGTCCTTATTTCAATCTCGAAGCGTATGCCCGATAGAAGAGACATTCAACAAAGACATTAATCGTTGCACATCCTCTTCAACGGGAACACCTTCTGCCGCCAAGCATATCTCTCTTGAGTTTACTGGCATGGGGAGACTAATTGGTGTTGGTAATGAAACACTATACCATTGTACCTTCTCAGTCCCTGATATCAGTATCACACAGCACTATCGCAATTCACTTTTCATCTACCAACTTGTGGAGCATTGCTCACCAACACCCCTTTTTGATCTTCTTCTTAGCAGAAGCTTCTGGAAAGTTCATCAAATAGCTAGGTACGTAACCCCATATTCATAGATAATCCCAAGCTACACCTCTGTTCCCTTTTGATAGTATGCGCGCATTACGTTCACGCCAATTCATTCAGAGAAGAAGAGCTAGCAATTGCAACTCCTCCTCAGACAAAGATTGAAAATCATGAATTGAATAAAAGAAGAAAACCCGCCCTTTCGAACACTGCAACACACAGACAAAAACTCCATGCGCCTCTCTATCTATACGTTTCCAATGCAAGGCTTCCATACAAGGAATAAAACCCATAGAACAACGCCACACAAAATGGAGGACTTTTGGTGCGTACGTGGTAGCTTTGTTTTCCACGTACAGATGTTTCCAGTAATGAGTTGGAGCATGAAGCAAATTTGCAGCTTTTTCCTTGCTAACCAATAACCATTGTTCACTGTATATCTCCGTAGAATATGCAGTTTTTAGAAAAAAAAATTAAGACGTATGGCATGGGTACGTATGCACGCCGTACAAGTCTTAATTTCCCAATTCTGAAAAGGCTGAAACTATTTTTCGCTCCATATAAGTTGAAAAGCTAATCTCAGAAAGTTGAAAATTTACTTTAATCTGAACATGGAGCCCTCCGCCTTCATCTCCAAGCTCTCACCCTCTGCAAAACCTCGAGCTCTCCTTTCTCGAATTCCGTTCAAATTTAGTCACCGGAAGGCTTTTCGCCCCCTGCTCCATCCTCTACCTCCATCAATTCCGACTTCCTGTTCGGATTCACTCCTCCGACGGTTCAGCAAGGCAAGAATTCCGGCGACTCGATCGTTGTCACGGTCAATTAGTCTGACGAGCTCGACCTCGGCTTCGACCTTTGCAGAATTAAGCTCCAATTCGGCTTTGCGTTACCAAAGGATGTAATCCGACTCTCGAAAGTGTAGGGTTTCAATATAGACAAATCTATCTCTATGTTGTAATCATATTTAATTGATGATTAGGTTGCTGAAGAAGTTGAAACGAGTGAATTGAAATCTAACTAACACTGGAAATTTATAAGAAATTGTTGATTTTGTTGCATATGGTGTAAGAATTCATAATTGTGTTCAATTAGCAGTGCGGACTTCATGTATATGACAATTGAAAGCTGCCTATATGATATTTAATCGATTTGTAAGCTGCCTATAAATTGAAATCTATCTCTTTGATTTGTAAGCTGCCTAAATGTTATTTAATCGATTTTGATTTCTTCATTAGTTTTATTTTCTTCTATGTTTACTGAATCATAATTTCATGTTTGAATCACCTAGTGTGAGGAAAGATTTGACAGAGTTGCAGGAGCAACATACATGTCACTTTGGTCTCATTACTGATAAGGTCGATCAATTTATGCCTCTCTTTCTCTTCAATTGTGATTGCATCAAGGATTATAGCCAAAATTGAATGGTGAGACTTAAATTGAATGTCATGTTTTGATTCTATAGCATGTTTTGAATGTCCGGTTTTGTTTTGCATTTTTTTTTTTTGCAATAAAATACATCTGTTGTGGTACTTAGATTGGTACTTGTTTCTATCAGAATCCGTAGACTCACAGAGACCGATGGATCTTGGTGTGACTCCTTCCTACAAATTCTGCTAACTAAGGGAATACCAGGCGGGACCGGTCTATTTCGCTCTAATGCCTAAGTCAGTATAGTTGGGATAAACCGATAACTTAAGCGGGAATAAGTAGTTGGAGTATTGATTACCTATTAATGACGGTAGTTGAGACTCATATATAGGCTGCCGGGTACGAGGACTGGCCTCACCCTTCGATGTGGGACTGACCTCCTTCTGTACATATTACTGGGCTATTTCGGCCCCTGTTTTGGGAGCTGCCGCCCCTGGTTCCCGCGCCCCGATCACAAGTAAGACCTCCCCGGGCGCGGGACCAGGTGTCCATGCTCCGCTCCCGAGCCCTGGGCCGGGTCCAGGAGGCCTGGCTGCGGGTTTGGGGGCCTGGGTAGCCTCTCTATGGCTATTGTCAACAAGTCCCCAAAGTTCCCGGTCAAGTGCCATCTTGAATGGAGACTTAAATCTGTCTTGCTTTACAGGCCCGCAGACCCGCTGGGATACTAACCCAACGGTGCCCTAGCCCCCCAAGTCCATGTTTAAGATTGGGCTTGGCCGGGCTTTCGAATAAACCTGGTACGATGATGCATACTGTAATGAGTGCATGGTTATGATGTTGATGGTGACAGTTGCATACGAGTATAAAATGTAGGGCATGAGATGATGAATATGTGGCGTTGAAATCCGCCATGCCATGCTATGTGTCGGGGAATTCCGGTGAATATAGTGCATGAGGATAATCGAGTCCCCCAAGTTTAGAACCGTAGCCGCCTAGGGCATCGGTTGCCTTGAGAAGTTGTGTGATGAGGTGACTCGGTACCAGAGGGAAACGTGTCATGTGTTAGAGGAGTTTCCGGTGGGGTGGCGTGGCCTTGAGTTCGTATCGACCAACATCCCCGATTGTTTCTCAGTCTTTGTTCTTACAAGCATGAGGTATAAGCAGGGTTTCTAGCCTGCGGGAAGATTCGTCCTGTATGAGAGGAACAAATCTCCCGGGTTTATAAAGCCCGGAGGTACATGTGCAGGGTTTTTAGCCTGCGGGAAGATTGTCCTGTATGAGAGGATCAAATATCCCGGGGTGAAGTGGCCCTGTGTTCGTATTGGCCAGCATCCCTGATTGTGTCTCAGCCTTTGTTCTTACAGGCATGAGGTATATGCAGGGTTTCTAGCCTGCGGGAAGATTCGTCATGTATGAGAGGAACAATTCTCCCGGGTTTATAAACTCCGATGGTACCTGGAGCCCGTAGGTTGTACGAGGTTGTCCGTAGGAATGTTGTGGTCCATCCGACCGATTATTCCGTATGAGGGAGAGAGGAGCTAGTGAAGACCTGGGCGGTGGAATTCTGCATCCAATAGTTCAAGGTGGATGTACCGGCGAATAGGGTAGCCTTTAGTTGGAGCAGGTACTACAGTTGGAGTATCGTAGCCTGTTCATAATATTCCTGCAGAGTTTTAAGCCTGCGGGAAGAATTCTCCTGTGCTAGAGGAAGAGTTCTTCCGGTGGGATACCTAGCTGTTGTTTCTTGAATTTAGTCAACCGCCCGGTAGTGAGAGGAAAACATGCGCAGGGTTGTTAGCCTGCTGGAAGATTTGTCCTGTATGAGAGGAACAAGTCTCCCGGTTTTAGCCGTTGCTGTTGGCCATAGAGGTGGAATAAGCTCGACCGGTGGAATGCCTCGTACCGTAGGGTTTATGTGTTAGGATACTGCGAATTTGTTGGAATAGAAGCTCAAATACTGTACCGTTGGGAGATCGCAGTCATAGGTTGGAATAGGCTGTAGGTTCAACTACCCTCTGCATGCGAGGCAAGTGTCTGACATGCATTAAAGGGGGTATTCCATCAGTCCCATCAGTTATGATGGCGTGGGAAGTTACCAATACTGGAACACGTGCTGCGAGGGGACGGTCAGGGATGGATGGCCCCGATCCAGGGGCGTTTTACTTACCCTGCTTCAGTTTGGGGGAAGGGACTGAAGGGGTGTTTAGGATACTGGACATGTCTATAAACCCCTGTTGCTTCGTGCATTGTTGCTTTTGGCTGAGAACTATTCCCCTGTTCAGGGTGTTCAACAAAATTGCTCGGTGTTTTCCAGCTGTTGAGTTTCCGTCGTCGCGCATACTAATCAGTGAGTTCTGCCCGTGTGATTCTGAAACTACTTTTTTTTTTTGTTCTTGTTTGTGGGTTGATCCGACTGGCACCTGGTTGTATCTTAGTTTGCCCTTTGGATGCGACCCCGCTGGTACCGAATCTCATCGAGATTTGGGGAGTTTCGGCTGATAAGCCCAGTGGTCACTGTGGGGCTGTGTTGAGGCGTTATATGCTTCGTGCGGCCTCGAGGCCGTTGTTTGAGTTGTATTTCTGACCGGCCATAGGGTTTTTATTTTTTTTCTTTCCCCTAGGTTATATGGATTCTAGGAGCTCCAGTGAAACCTCCGAACCGGCCGCTCGGCGACCGGTGACGGACGACCAAGAGAGGATAGAGGATTGTCTTACCTCCTCGTCGTCGGGGCCAGATGCCATCGCCTGTTCGACTGGTGAGGTGTCAACGTCTGGGTTTCTAGGACGGGAGGATGCTCCGTATGGAGTGTCCGTGGGCACGGCCCATCCAGCGGGCGCCCCGCGCTACACACTTATGGACGGGGATAGGACCATAGGCTGTGACGAGCCTGAGGGCTCTTTAAATCCCGGAGAGATTGCCGCGTTTCGGGCCAAGTAGAGTATTCCCAGAGAGATAGATCTCCGACCGCTGTATGCCGGAGAGTCGGTCTACAACCCGGAGGAAGGCTGGGTTGCGATTCACGAGGACCAGTTCCGGCATGGGTTCTCTCTCCCACTACCGAACTTTGTGAAGTACCTGCTTAGTGCCATTAAGATATCACCGGCACAGCTTCTCGGGAACCAGTGGAGGCAACTACTGGGTCTAGGATGTCTCTACAAGCTCTGTGATAAGAGCTTCCCTATGGTGAACGAGTTCTGGGCCCTGTACAGGCTGACGTACTCGAAGAAGAGTAAGGCCCGGGGGTGTGTGAGTTTTTCCGCCCGGAACTATAAGCCGGTGATAACCTGCCTGCCCTCCTGGCTTAATAATAATTGGAGGAAGAAGGTGGTGATGACGGGGGGTATTTGGCAGAAGAGGAGTAGGAAGTACCACGTTCCCGGGGCCTTTCAGGCGATTGGCGATCAGTCGTACGAGCTGTCTGACCTGGAGAGGGATAGAATCGCCTGAGTATTTGGGTGCTGGTCCAACCAGGAGCGTAGTTCCTACAACTTCATCCGTCGGGAGGTGCTGGAAATGTGTAGCCTTAGGGGGAATCCCGTTGGGTGGTGGAATGTGGAGTGGTTATACCTGTTCCTTTTGAATTAGTTGGTGTTTTGTCTAACCCCTTTGCTTGGTGTTCTTTAGGTGTATCTGCCAGGACGGCCATTAAAGCCCACGAAACGCTGTCGATGGACAACCGGGATCTAATCTCCAAACTGAAGGAGAAGGGGGATGCCGCCGCGCGAGCCACGGTTAACCGGAAAACCGACGAATTGACCCTACACGATGAACCCGTGGCCCTGGATGTTTCGAACGAGGATTACATCTTAAAACGCTTAAAGACTCCTGCAGCGGGACGCCCGGGAGCGTCTGTATCGGGGCTGACCCCCGGTGGGCCGCCCAAGCCCCCGGGTGGTGATGGAACGATTCCCCGACGGTTGGGGCCGGTGCCTATTGTAGCCCGGTCCCCGTTTTATGCCTTCTGATCTTCTTCCTTACAGGTTGATCTGGGGGAAAAGAGGAGGAGGACTCGGGAGATGCCGGCCTCCGCGCTTGTTACATTCACCTGCCAGTCGGTTGGTGAGTGCTTGGTCAAGCAGCTGAAGCTGACGAGCGGTGGCACCACTGCCGCCCAAGGCAAGGTTCCTGCGGCCTCTAGCTCTGCTGCTGCCGGCACAGGAGCATCGGGGGTGGAGAAGGCTCCTGTTGCGGGGCTGGGACTGGAGCATGGCTGCCCGGACGAGCCTTTCGTCCGGATCCTGCTCATGGATGTGAGGGGCATGGAGCTGGATAAGACTGGGGCTCCGGGAGGCGGCCGGAGGGGCACCGGCTGAAAACCAAGGAAATGGCCCTCCAGGTAAGGATAGTTTGCCACTGGTATCCGTTCAACATTAATTTGTGCTTTGTTGCTTTCTAACTGGTGCTTGTCGAACTATAGCTGCTGTACCACTTGTATCAATCAGATGTAAGTGAAGAGCTGCCGGAGCTGAAGAAGCAGGTGGCGGCGTTGACAAGCGCCCGAGACCTTCTGGAGGTGGAGAAATCCAAGCTGCAACAAGAAAAGGCCCGGTTGGAAAAGAGGGCCAGGAAGCAGGTGGCCAAGTTGAAGGCCCAGGTCGAGGCTCTTGAAGAGGAGAAGAAGAGCCTAGAGGAGGAGAGAGCCGAGCTGGAGACCAAGGTCGAGGAGCTCCAGCGGGAGGTAGCGATGGTATCCGCTTCGGTCGATGAGGCTGTCGATGAAAATGACCCGGAGCTGTACCAGCGGGCTGTCAAGAAGTATCAGGAAAGCGACGAGCTTCTTGAGCAGCTGGAACGGGCTCGGGAGGCGGGGATAGCCGATGCCTTTGACGACTGGAAGGCTAAGGGCTATCTCGACACCTCAAGGCTACCGGAGCCGCAGGGAGATGCGGAAGAAGGGTTGGAGGGAGAGACTAAGCCGGTCGGTGAGGGAGCAGCGGGTGGATCGGCGGCTGAATGAGAAGTTTCTGAAGAGGAGCAGGCGGGAGTGTCGTAGCAGGCTCCATACTTTGTACAATTCCCTCCCATTTTTGCTCTTTTTTTTTTTGCACTCCCACCAGGTTGCTTACCGGTGGTGTAGTCCCCTGTAAGCATTGCCCTGAGTTTTAATGAATGGACATTTTGCCTGAGCCTGTGTTATGCCTGTTTCAATTTTCTCTTTGACTTGGCTACCAACGATTTGGCCTTTGTACTTAGTTGGAAACAAAGTTGGAATAGATTTATGAAATTACACCGGTCGAACCGGTTGGAATGCCTAGCTAATTGTGTTGGAAAAATTAGCATTTTGTTCTCAGGCTGGTGAGTGGTTGGACCGCTGAGCTTATCTGCGGGTCTGAACCGGGGGAGGCGGGGGGTTGGCCTTGGTGGGGCGGGATAGAAATCTCTGTCCCGCGCAGTTCCTACATGCCGGGTTCACCTTGATACAGCTGCAGGTCGTCGCGGGGAACTAGTCCCTCAACTACTATTTTCAAGGCAAGACAGTCGTTTGTCCGGTGTCCGAAGTTGTCCAGGTGTTGGTATGGACAACCGGCCCCAGAGTACGTCAGCTTTAGTGATTTTTAGGTGCCTGATTTTCCAGATTCCAGAACCCGGAGTGAGAAGGGTCCGACTCGCTCATTGAACCGCGCGCTCTCTGGCGGTCTCGCTGCCTTCCTCTCGTTGGCCTCCATCTGGGCCTTCATTTCTGACACTGAGTCAGATAGTATTTGGAATGCTCGTGCGGTCGGGCTTGTGGTATCACCCTCGAATGAACCACTTGCCCACCGATTTCCGGGAGCGATCTCCGGTGGAGCTGTGTTTGTCGGGAACTACTCTCCCGCCACGTCAGCGCCTCTCTCTCCCCTTGATGACTGTCCCACCTCCTGGTGTTGAGAATTTCTTGGCGGCAGCGCGAATGATTTTGTCAGAGCAGCATTGCGCTGTTGTCCCCTTTCCAAGGCAGCCACCAGTGCGGCATTCACCGCCTCCATGTCTTGATACCGGGTATTGGCTTCTGTCCTATCCCGGTCGCTCTTTGCTCGCAAGCGGTTGACTTCCGCTCTCATCTCTTCTATCTCTCCCGCCATATCGTAATGGCCGGGACTGGAGACATCATCCTGGCTGTTGCTGGCGGCCAACCTATCTTCCTCTCTGCTCGAGGCATCGGGGGGCGCTGGTACGGGTTCCAGGTCCCAGACTTGGTGGGATTCCTCCGGGCCTTTCCTGTGCGCATTGCGGTCGTATTCGCCGACCGTACCGCCCGAATCACGATTGGTGGCAGCGTTCTGGCTGCAACCGCCAACGGACTGCTCCTGCCTCACCCCCGGAATTTTGACCAGTACTGTCTCCAGAACTTGGCGATCCTCCTCTAGACTTCTTTCCCTCCTTTCTGCACTTACAGACATACTTGCCGCGTAAATTCCCTTCCTGTTGGTAGGACAACACGTCGAATTTTTGAGAAATCTTCCCACAGACGGCGCCAATTATTTTTGTCAGAATCCGTAGACTCACAGAGACCGATGGATCTTGGAGTGACTCCTTCCTGCAAATCCTACTAACTAAGAGAATATCGGGCGGGGCCGGTCTATTCTGCTCCGATGCCTAAGTCAGTATAGTTGGGATAAACCGATAATTTAAGCGGGAATAAGTAGTTGGACTATTGATTACCTATTAATAAGGGTAGTTGAGACTCATATATAGGCTGCCGGGTACGAGGACTGGCCTCACCCTTCGATGTGAGACTGGCCCCCTTCTGTACATATTGCTGGGCTATTTCGGCCCTTGTTTGGGGAGCTGCCGCCCCTTATTCCCGGGCCCCGATCATAAGCAAGACCTCCCCGGGTGCGGAACCAGGTGTCCATGTTCTGCTCCCGGACCCTGGGCCGGGTCCAGAAGGCCTAGCTGCTGGTTTGGGGGCCTGGGTAGCCTCTCTATGACTACTGTCAACAGTACTTAAATTGAATTTATTAAGCAAATGAAGATGATCAAGGGATACATATATTTTCAAGGATATTTACAAGGTAGAATTACTTATCACTTTATCGTGCCCTTTACCTCTTTTGGATGTTGTTATTCCCCTTCTTTTTACGATTCTTCTTATCTTTCATGTTGTAATTTATGGAATATTAAGTTGATATTTCAAGGTTTGGACATGATATGGACTTTTGAGGTAAGCCAGCATGCATCTCATTTTGGATTTCATATTGCTCTGTTGCTTGATTGATATAAAGTAATGTTTTATGTTGGGTTCAGTTACGATAAATATCCTTTTCGCTATTGTTCCTTGTCTTGTGTGTTGTTTGTAAGACTAAATTGGACATTATCATTTAACTCAATAAAGTCCTTAACAACTTGTTGTATTCTTACAGACCAAACAATGGGAAATCTTATGACTTGAATACCAGATACCTTATTCATTTGTATCAAAGTGTTTAAGGCAAGGGATCTAAATGTATTAGGCTATTGTATTATAGTCTTAATGATATGCATACAGAATATATGATTCTATGCTTATTAGTTTCCTTTATGGGAGGACACTAAACTTAGGCTGACTCATATATAAACCTGGTCCCTGCACCCTCACTCACTACTAGCAATTCGTTATCAGTCCCATAGTAAGATACAGAGAGTGAGAAGTGCAGAAGATCAGTGTTATTGGAACAAATGGCCTCACAAGGTTGTTACACTAGTTAAATAGATCTTTCTTATATTTATGCTTTAATCGTATTATGTATTCATGTTCTTATATTGGTTCGTGTCTATTAGGCTTGTGTGTGAATTCCATATGATCAATGGATCAATGATTAACATGTGGTATCAGAGCCAACCACACAAGATTATAGATCGATTTTTGTTTGCTTGAATTATTTCATGAATACATGCTCTAGGGTTTTATTTTATTACTATAAAATAAAGCATTTTTTTAGTAAAACAAAGAACCAGGCCAAGGACCCGAAAATGGGTAGGCCAACTCTATGAAATTCTAGGGCCCAATAAGCCCACCCTTTTAATTAAGGGATAGAGAGATGGTTTAAGGCATAAAGTTAGAGTTTTGGGGCCAAGGGTTCGTACTGCTAAGAAAAGGGGTTTTTCAAATTTTTGCTTCTTCGCATAATTTGGAATCGAAATTAAGGTCAGATCGTTTCGTTTAATTGCTGCAAAACCTTATTTGCTTCCGCTAACATGTGTTATGCAGCGCGGGATAGCGATTCGGTCAGTTTTCTGGAAAATCCCTTACCTTTTATTTCATCGATTTACAGTTTTTGATCGAATTTTTTTTCCAGCATTTATGGATTGATTATAACTGTTTCTGCACAAACCCGTATGCCTAGTAGAAACGGGTGAATCTAGATGTGATCTTCTCCTGTAAACCTGCTAACTAAGGGGAATACCGGGCGGGCCGGTCTTCTTCTCTCCAATGCCTAAGTTAGTACAGTTGGGATGAATAGATAAGTTAAGCAAGAATGATAAGCAGTTGGAGAGATCAGTTACCTATTAAAGAGGGTAGTTGATGCCCTTATATAGGTGGTCGAGTGTGAGGTCTGGTCTTACTCTTCGATGTGGGACTGGTTTCCCTCTGTTCGTATAAAAGGGCAGCTTTGGTGGTCTGTTTGGCAGGCTGGCGTCCCCGGTTCCCGGGCCCCTGGTCAAAATGTAGACTGCTGGGTCTCGGGTCCGGGTGCTGGTGATCCTGTTCCGGGCCTCAGTTCTGCTCCGGGCCTACTGGTTGGGGGTCTGTGGGCTTGTGTAGCTACTATTAACAAGTCCCCCAAGTTCCCGGTTAAGTGCAATCTTGAATGGGGACTTAATATGTCTCGCTTCTGTCCCGCAGACCCATAGGGTTACCGACCCAACGGTGCCCAGTCCCCCAAGTCCGTATTGAAGATTGGGCTTGGCCGGGCGTTCGGGCAGGAAAGGCGTGGTGATGTGAGTACCTATTAGTGATGACGTGTGACAGTTATGAGTATGTTTACAATAATAATGGTGTTGTGCTCAAGTGTCACCATGCCATGATTATGGAACGGGGTCAAACCCGGACGAGTGCATGGGATGATGATGTGGCGTTGAAATCCGCCATGCAATGAATATGGAGCGGGGTGAAACCCGGACGAGTGCATGAGATGACAATGTGACGTTGAAATCCGCCATGCAATGAATATGGAGCGGGGTGAAACCCGGACGAGTGCATGGGATGACAATATGAGGACTCGACCGGTGTACTGCAATGGCGGAACGAGTCCCCCAGTAAAATTGCTGCCAACGGTGGGGCAGGCCGGGGAGTAGCCTGGTGGCTCGTCCCAGCTTGTGTTGGAATAAGCGTGGGGTAATGTGCCTGCGGGGAGATTTGTTCTGTGTTAGAGAAATAATCTGCCCGGTGGGGTGGTGTAGAGATAACAAGTCTCCCATGGATCCCCATGTCTATCACAGTTCAGTGTGATGCAGGGTTTTTAGCCTGCTGGAAGAGCTTGCATGTGTTAGATGTAAACTCTCCCGGGTTTATAAAGCCCATGTGTTTGAAGCCTTGAGTTGTTGCTGGCTTGTCCTTGCCCGCAGGGGAGAAGGAAAGTGGCAACCGATGGAATGCCTTGGAGCCGGTTGGATACTACATAACCGGTGGACTGCCTTGAGCCGGTTGGATACTACATAACCGGTGGAATGCCTTGGTTTGAGGTTGGCTCTTGGGGAAGTGGGGGGGGGGGGGGGGGGGGGGGTGGGGGGGGCCTGGACGCCTCGGTTCTTGCCCCTATCTCCCTCAACTGCCGCTTGTAGGCGAGACAAGTGACTGACATGCATTTAAGGAGGAAGCCCATCGGTCCAATCAGTTATGATGGCGTGTGATTTTATCGATGCTGGGACACGTGTCAGTAGGGAGCGATCTGAGATGGAGGGCCTGGATTCGTAGGCGTTTGAGTTGCCCTGATTGAGTGTTTTTGGGGGGGGGGGGGGGGGGGGGATTACAGGGGTGCTTAGGGCATCAGACCCGTCTATAAAAAAGGCCTCCTCTGTCTTCACTTTTTTGCTGTTTTTGTTCTTGGCTCAGAGAGAAGAAGAGAAGGTTGGAGAAGAGTCCGGCGAAAATTCTGTGAAAGTGCCCTCGCGCTGCCCGTGCTTCAGGCGTTCTGGTTCTTGCCTACAATTGCTCGGTGTTTTCCCAGGACTGACTTTCCTCGGTTGTGCATAGTAATAAGTAAATTTCGCCGTCTTTGCTTTGTGTGTTTTTTTTTTCTTGGTTGGTGTTTTGCCGGGGAGGGGGGGCTCTGTCACCAACGGGTGAGTTGTTTTGAGCGGGGCATCTGCGGCAGATTTGGGGAGTAGCCGCAGAAAGCGCTGTTTTAGCTCGTTGCTGACCAGCGGTGGGGTTTTGTTTTCCTCCCCCTAGGTTAAATGGCTTCTGGTAGCTCTGATGGGACTTCCGAATCGGCCGGCAGACATCCTGCGGTAGACGAAGAGGAGAGGTTGGGGAATTGGCTTGGTTCGGATTCCCCGGAGTCTGAAGCCGCTGCCCGCTCGCAGGGCGAGGTCTCCTCGTCCGGCTCTCTGGGGCATGAGAGCATCCCGCATGGGGTACGCTTTCATGGTACTTCGGCCGTGAGTTACACTATGGGAAGTGGGGAAGGGGCTGTAGTGTGTGATGAACCGGAGGGTACTATGACCCCTTGTAATACCCCGTACATTTTAAAAAAAGTAAATTAAATATATGTACAAATACAAATGACTTGTTATTAATATTTGTATTGGGATGAGCTAACTGGTGTTTGTCGGAAAATCTAACTGAACCTGGTGGATGTTAAGAATGCTCGGATTATTAATGAGAGCCTTCTGAAATATTTTTCAGGATTTTTCACAATGTGAAAACCTTGATTTAAGAGCTTGGTATTAAAGTATACGTCACGACGAGTTCGTGGTAATTCTTAATGAATTATACTGAGCCCTGAGCTATTTGTTATGATTTTTCTAAGTTGGGAAATATTATAAGATTACATGGAAAATCAGACTTTCTATTTGAGTGATCTAAACAGTCGAATCTCACCGTTTGATCGTAGCCATTGAATTTTAAGTCGGTGGGAGTATATATTTAGAAGCCACGTGGTCAGAAGGGGGAACACACTGGAAACTCATCGGCCTCTCGACTCTTCGTCTCGCCGACCCGATTTTGATCGTATCTCCGCCGTTAAGCCAGCTCTGGCTGCAACCCCGGACCGGTTTCCTTCTTCTCGTCGTCGTGCTTCTCCCTGTAGCTGTATCTCCTCCTATCTCCAACGGAAGAGAGAAAATCGAAGGAGAGAGGCTAAATGATTTGGGCTTCATCGAATTACCTTGCAGCCATGGCGTTTCCGGTCATTAATTAGCTTCTTCCTGGTATTTAATTCATCTCTTCTTCGTTCCCTACAAGTTTGTGTATTAGTTTATCGAATTGGTGAAGTTTTGATCTCTTTGTTTTCTGGGTTTCTATCGGTTTTGTTCTCCCTGCTGGGGGACTGAGAGTATTTGTGCAGTGTATTATTTTGAGAATAACACCCTAATTCGGATTAAGCCATATTAATCCGGGTCAGGGTGTTACAAAGTGGTATCAGAGCAGAGAGATGATTTCTAGGGTTTGAGCTGTGGGGAGGAATCAAGGTTTTCAACAGGATATGGATACTGATTTTCGTGGATTATCTTCCGCTGAAATTTTTGTTTTGGTATGAATTATGTGCTTTGAATTGTTGATGTGGTTCTTGATTTATATTGGTTAAGCATATACAGGATCTTTGATATGTATTTCTCTACTCATCATCATATCAGTATGCAGCAAACTTAGTGCAACCAACATAAGATTTTAAGCTTTGTAATGATCTGTAAGGTAAACAATTATATGTGCATTCAGTCGTTTTATAATTAATCATTGTCCCTTGTACAATATAGTGTGTAGATTCAGTTTGTTTTTCATTCCAGAAAACACATAGTGGGTGTATAGAAGTACTGACCTTGAGTAGATGAATTAGCAAGTAACAGATTCCCTTATATGGTCATTGGTTAGTGAGTTCATTTGTACTTGGTTATCATAAGCTGCTGGTATGAAACTTGAATTTACTGCAACTTCATTGTTTTCTACAAACAATAGTTACTGTCAGTACTTGGAACTCCTCTAGATCACAAGTGCTTTCACCTCAGCTTACAGCTTCCTTGTTTGATTTTACCTTGCTTCACTTAAATCATGGCTTACTTTGGCCGTTTCAGTGAAATACTATAGGAACTTGTCCTCTCTTTGAGCGTATGCAATTGATGGAGGTTTAATAGAATTCAAATAGCATATATCCTTTCCTTCCTGTGATAATCAAATTTTGGTCTTTTGATTATCAAAAGTAATACTTTCGTTAAACTTCAATTTTGAATAAAAGGATGGAGTGGCATGTCAATTGGGATTATATGTAGAGATAAGAAATCAGAAACTTTTTGACCTTGTTTTTCTTTATAGAAAAGATATCTGACCTTGTTCAAATTGAGGACTTTTCGTGTTCTGGGCTGCTGTTTACAATGACAAGCAGGAGTTGGGTATTTTCAAATATAGATGGCTTTGTGGTCTTCTCACTCTCTTTTTTTTCCCACTGATTACTTCTTGAGTGGGCTTATGGTAATACATTATATTGATATGTCCCAGGGATTGGTTTACACCAAGTCACTGTGTGCAACAGTTCAGTCTAATTGGTTTCCTACTTTCTGTTTGTTCTTTACTTTCATTGCTCGTGTGATTTTTTTATAAATTTTTTTAATTTTTTGTCCTGGCTCTTCTTTTTATTTTACTGATGTGCCCCAGGAACTGGTCTGTGCGGTCATAGTGTGTGTGTGTGGTTCTGTCCAATTGGACCTGACATGCGTTGATGTGTTTTAGGATTTGCTGGTAGAGGCTGCAGTCTGTACATATGACGATGGGCAGAGTATAAAAATTTTATGACTAGGGATAAAATTTTCTGATTTTACTTGACTTTCAAACTGCCTTCTCAAGCCTGTTAGGTAGGAGTAGTCATCTCTTCATGAGGGAGTGTATGCTTCTTGGTTTGAGATTAATTTCAAGTGTCTTGAAAACTTCTTCCTGCTTTCTACTGGGTATTATACTACCATGGATTAATGTTCTTTTGTTTTGTATTAACTCTGATTCGATGGATTGAATTCTTTGCTATATCATGATCTATCTTCTTGTTGTTTTTAATAAAGTTGAATCATGTAGTTTATTCCAATTCTCTACTCCATAATTTATATATACAGTTCCTCTGTTATAGACTCATGAAGTAAGTAGTACATGTTAATGAATTATGTTTGTAGTTTGTTAATTTGAGAATATGTGTATATAATCATCATGTCAGTTGAATGAAGATTGGAATTATTGGTATAGTATATCATGATTCAATGTGGCCATGGGTTTATCCTCCATGAGAAGCTAAGTAGAAGATATGATTGCAGGCCTCTAATAAATAAGGGATTTGTGCTGAAGTAACAGGGTCCTTCAAGAGCTAAACAAGCCTCCACATTTGAGTTTGAAGTGGGGAATTTGTTTAGATAGTCCCTGGATAGTTGATTATTCCCATCGCCAATTATGTATATGTAATTATCTGTATTGTATATGTAATTATGTCTAATGTAAAGGCTGGGCATAATACAATGGCCGCTGGAATGCTCGTATGCAGGTATGTGTTCAGGTAAACTCTGCCTTCCAATTAATCAGTGTATTTTGGTTAGTGTTATGTATATGTACATGAATTATGTTAATTGTTGTTCAAATTCTATAGATAACCAGATATGGTCTCTGGTTATTGCAATGAGATCTGAAAGAAGTAAATGAATATACGGATGTGTTCGTCATCCCACTGATATATTTATCATTCAAGTTATTTCTTTTATACATAGCCGGTTAACTTTGTTTGGTGACTAATTATCTCTCTTGTTTAGTGATGCAGCATACATTTCATTGGAATGAAAGTCCAGTGATGTTTACAATTGTTTTAATTCCTGTTATTTTGTAAAAGTTAGTTTTAGGTAGTCTAACTTTTCACTCCTGTGATTAGTGTTTTGTATATACAACTATCTATTGGCATTACAAAATCCTGTAATTTTGGTAACATCATTGGAGAACGAATGTAAGCGACACACCAGGAGGTTCTTCCAAAGTGAAATGAGACTGGTAATCATAATGTGGCCGCTGGGAACCATAGAGAGACAGTCATTGACTCTTGAGGTAAACTCAGGTGACTTATGTATTTGTTGTTTTGCATCATTAATATTCTCTTCATCTTGGCATGTTACGTGACCTGGTCTTCACTTCAGTTTGCATCAAGTCAGTTTTCATATTGTTATGATATTATTGACAAGGAATTGAAATATAATTCACTTATATGAGAATGATGTGGAACTATATGTGAGAATGATGCTGGTGTTCTTCCGGTTGACAATGGTAAAGGGTGGTTATAACCCTTTACCGCTTCGTGCGGGTGATGGTGATTACCTTTTACCGCTTTGTGCGGGGTGATGGATTACGGTTATTATACTTTTTCGGTTATTACCTGATTTACCGTTTCGTGCGGAATGACGGTTTGGTGGCAGTTATTACCTGATTTACCGCTTCGTGCGGAGGTTATTACCCGGTTATTACCCAATTTACTGCTCAGTGCGGTGATGATTTACCATGGTGATTTTTGGATACAGCTATGTGCTGGGTTTACAGTATGGGTGCTAACGCGTCTTGCACTGGGGGCGTAGGATTATCGTACTGGTTTACTGCTTTGTGCAGGGGTTAGTGTGGGTGCCACCACGTCTTGCCTGGGGGGCGTAGGCTTACCACACTGGATTACGGCTGAGTGCCGGGTATTACCGCTATGTGCGGGGGATTACAGCTTTGTGCTGGATTACGGCCGAGTGCCGGGTATTACCCCTATGTGCGGGGGATTACAGCTTTGTGCTAGATTACGGCTGAGTGCCGGATATTACCGCTATGTGCGAGGGATTACAGCTTTGTGCTGGATTACGGCCGAGTGCCGGGTATTACCGCTATGTGCGGAGGATTTTAGCTTTGTGCTGGAGTTGCGGCTGAGTGCCGGGTATTGCTGTCATATGTGAGAGATTATGACTTTGTGCTTGTTTTATCGCCATGTGTGGGAATTGCGGCTTTAAAGGTAACATTAACTTCTTATTTTGAATTTCGAGGACAAAATTTTTTAAAAGGGGGTGAGAATGTAATACCCCGTACATTTTAAAAAAAGCAAATTAAATATATGTACAAATACAAATGACTCGTTATTAATATTTGTATTGGGATGAGCTAACTGGTGTTTGTCGGAAAATCTAACTGAACCTGGTGGATGTTAAGAATGCTCGGATTTAAGAGCTTGGTATTAAAGTATACGTCACGACGAGTTCGTGGTAATTCTTAATGAATTATACTGAGCCCTGAGCTATTTGTTATGATTTTTCTAAGTTGGGAAATATTATAAGATTACATGGAAAATCAGAATTTCTATTTGAGTGATCTAAACCGTCGAATCTCACCGTTTGATCATAGCGATTGAATTTTAAGTCGGTGGGAGTATATATTTTGAAGCCACGTGGTCAGACGGGGGGAACACACTGGAAACTCATCGGCCTCTCGACTCTTCGTCTCACCGACCCGGTTTTGATCGTATCTCCACCGTTAAGCCAGCTCTGGCTGCAACCCCGGACCGGTTTCCTTCTTCTCGTCGTCGTGCTTCTCCCTGTAGCTGTATCTCCTCCTATCTCCAACGGAAGAGAGAAAATCGAAGGAGAGAGGCTGACTGATTTGGGCTTCATCAAATTACCTTGCAGCCATGGCGTTTCCGGTCATTAATTAGCTTCTTCCTGGTATTTAATTCATCTCTTCTTCGTTCCCTACAAGTTTGTGTATTAGTTTATCGAATTGGTGAAGTTTTGATCTCTTTGTTTTCTGGGTTTCTATCGGTTTTGTTCTCCCTGCTGGGGGACTGAGAGTATTTGTGCAGTGTATTATTTTGAGAATAACACCCTAATTCAGATTAAGCCATATTAATCCGGGAGACGTGGAGCATCCCGGATGAGGTGAAATTACGGCCACTGAATCCCGGGGAATCGGCCTGTAACCTGGAGGACGGTTGGGTTGCTGTTCATGGAGACCAATTCCGTCATGGGTTCTCCCTTCCGCTGCCGGACTTTGTGCAATACATGCTCAGTGTTCTGAATGTGTCTCCTGCGCAGCTTTCCGGATACCAGTGGAGGCAGCTACTGAGCCTTGGTTGTCTGTACGAACTGTCTGGGATGAGCATGCCGACGGTGAACGAGTTCCGGACGTTGTACAGATTGTCCTTCTCGAAAAAGAAAGGATGTCGGGGTTGTCTTACGTTTAGCGCCCGACACTTTCGGCCTATCGTCACCCACCTGCCTTCCTGGATGGACAATAACTGGAGGAAGAAGGTGGTGATGGCAGGGGGGAAGTGGCAGAAAAGGAGGAAGATGTATCGGGTCCCTGGTGCTTTCCAGCCCCCTGGTGACCAATTGTACGTGTTGTCCGAGTTGGAGCGGGATAGGATTGCCACGATATTCGGGTACTGGGACGGTCTTGAGTGAAGCTCTTACAACTTCATACGGTGGGAGGTGTTGGAGTACTGCTGTCTCGGGCGGGATCCCGGTGCGTAGCAGGGTTTTAGAAGTGACGTTCCCGCTGATTGAGTAGATACTAACCCCTTTGTTTGTTCTGTAGGTGCATCTTCCCGGACGGTCGTCAAGCCTGATAACACACTATCCATGAATAGTGAAAACCTCGTCTCGAGGTTGAAGGAGAAAGGGGAGGCCGTTTCACGGACCTCGGTGGATCGGGAGTCTGGCCGGCTTACCGTTCATGCCGAACCGGTGGCATTGGATCTTGCGGATGACGCCTACATCCTTAGGTGCATGAAGACTTATCCCGCAGCACCCTCTGTGGTACCCGGGAAGGGCAAGACCATCGGAGGGCCGCCAAAGGTTCCTGGCGGGACGGATAGGATTCCGTACCGACCGGGATTGGTCCCGCTTGTCACCAGGGTCTCCTTGATAGGCGCACAATCTTCTTCACCGGCCGACCGGGGTGAGAAGAAGCGGAGGATCATGGACGTCCCGCCCTCCGCTCTGGTGACGTTGACTGGCCGGTCGCTTGGTGAGTGATGTGATCCTAAGCTCGCATGCAATAATAAACCCTACAAAAGATCGTTAGTAGTATAAGCAAGTAGGGATCGTTCTAGGCCGGGGATTAAGGGTACCTGAAATATGTAATTGTTAGACAAACATATATACATATATACATCACAAACGTCATATATTGGGGGAGTAATAGTTCGGCAACTTTAGAAAACAGAAAATAAAATCCTACAACTAATATTTACAAGTTTGATCATCATCTCTCACGCATCACATAACACAAAACACAATTTAACACAAAGATTCGCATGCAAGAAAGTAAGAAACAAGTATTTAGCATGTTCAAAACCTAACCTAGTTTCAACCTACAACCAGAACGTTTCCGATTTTTACCTAGTTGTGAGACTTTTTCTATTGTTTTAAGATCGAGCTTTCGCGAGGTGATCCTAAAGGTTATGCTACCTTATACAAGTAATAGCATTGAAGCACAAAAGTCTATAGCCGAAGACACGTAAACAAGTAAGGTCGTCAATCTTCTTATTTAACATGCAAGTCCTAAGATTAACCACTCTAGGTGAGCACAACAAATCAAAGTGATCATACGTCTACTTAGTTCATTATAACTCAAGCAAATTAAACCTAATACCTAGATTATGTTCAAAGACAACACTAAGTACCGATTATAAGCCCTCACCTTAGGTCTAACCAAATTAAATCCTAAACATGCTTCTAATATCATTGTTCTAATTATCATACATACGAAATCCATGCATTAGAAATTGTAAAATTCATCACATAAATTCCAAATAAAATCGTAATTCATGTTCATCATACAATACCAAACGAAACAAAGTATTTTTATAACAACAATATGTGACTAAACCGAAAATAAAAACACAAGTCATAGGGATGGATCACACTTTAGAAACCTTGGAGAGCTTCGTCTTGGTGTGGTGGAAGAGGATCGGCAGTGGCTGTTGTAAGGGATTGGGATCGGTGGTGATTGGTGGTGGAATAGGTGAATCGGTGACTTGGTGTTTCTAGGGTTTCGGCTTAGAACTTTGAGTAGGAAATTTGGTAGAGTTTTGGCTAGTGCTTTGCAAGAGATGAGATGATCTTTTTCTAAATAAGAGATGGCTATATATAGAGGAATAGGGGTGAGAGGCTGCCGGCCACAAGAATGCAAAAAGGTAGGTTTTGGTTTTCCTACTAGGTTTATGTTTCCTTGTTGAATAAGTATTTGCATTCTTGATTTTCTTTTTCTGATTTTTCTTCAAGGCTTGGGCTGCACATCTTCATGGACTTCTTGTATGATCTTGGACTTCAATTGATAGGTCTTGATCCATTGAAAATGCCCCATAATGCCGGCAGCACACAGAGGCAGCAATCTGCCAGAATCGGCAGCTTCTCCTAGTGTGACTAGGAGAACTTGTTTCTTCATGCTTTTCTTCAATGCCATGGCCTAGTGTCTTCCTCTTCCCTTCATAAAGCTTGGACCATCTTCACATATGCATTTGTGCACCATTTGGTCCATTAAAAACAGAAAACACAAAAAGGGGGCAGTAGGTTCCTGGAATCGGCAGATTTGACCTTGTTGTAGTAATTCCGGCTTATCTTCCTCCGTGGAGCTCCGATTGATGCGATTCCAAGTCTCACGTAAACTAGACACATAGGGCCATCTCCCCATAAAATATCTCAGCCAAATTCCAAGTAAGTCGTCGGGAATGATTTTTCGAAGTTGGGACACAGTCCCAGGAAAATCCTGGAAGCCCCTGGATTGGAATGTCCGGACTGCCCTTTTGCAGCCAAGTTTTGGGTGACTTCCCGAACTCCGATTAATCTGAAATTTTAACACAGCATTCCTCAACATATGAATATTAAGCACATAAAATTTCATGGAATTCGGACAAGGATAGGTCATACTTTTGCACATCTCAAAATCACGAAAAAGACACATTTTGCAATATTTTCCAGATTTCTCAAACTTAGTCATTTTTCGGATTCTTAACCATTTTTCACAAAACTCTACCAAAATTGACACTAACTATATTATGACTCGATCTTAGACAAATAAGGGTTAAACAAAGCATAAACGAGGGCATAAGCATATAATATCGTCGCACATTGTGCTCCTATCAACTACCCCACACTTATCCTTTGCTAGTCCCTTAGCAAACTAAATTAAACTAAGACTCTAAACAAACTATTGCCCCTAACAATTTGTCTCAGGCTCGTATGTACACATAGCTTTCAAGTTAATGCATGAGAATGCTAAGCACGAAAATTCCAAGTTTCATGAACATGCGACATCAATATGAACATATAAGAGCAAAAGGTAAGCATGTAAACATGTCAAAGCTAATCCAATCCTCCTCACTAGGCATACTCTCTTCTTTTCTCTCGAAGCATGGTTATTCACACATAAGTATATGCAAGCGAAAGATAATGAATTACAAAGAGTGACTTGCATATATCAAAGAAACGAAAGCACTTTGTGAAATTTTTAATGGGAAAACCTCATATGATAACTATATGCACCAATGAACCAAAACCATACGCTTACTCTTGAGATAATCTCCACAAATCAAATTTAACCATCTTAAGAATCATGAAAAAGATCGATAAAAGGGATGTAATGGGGCTTGGCTAAGAGGTATTCGAAATTTAGATAAGGAGGCTCAAAAACGTCACTAAGGCCTTTAGCAAAGCTTGAATCTCCTTATGACTTCTCACCAAGGGTCAAATTTCATCTTGTTGGACCCTTACTTCATTCTTTTCTTCCCCAAAACATAGTGAATATGAACAAAGGTCAAAATATAACAATAGTTGACCTTCACATATAAACAAAACTCCAAATTCACAACACTTTTCAAAACTAGACTTAGCAAATTACACTTTGAAACCGTGCCTATCTTCTTTCGGACTCAAATTTTTCTTTCTTTTCTTTTCTTTTATTTTTCTGTCCGATTCAAACATTTCTTTTCTTTTCTCATAGGCACGGCTCACATACAATATTCTTACACAATTTTTGCTAGCTAAGTCTACCCCACACTTGTTCTTCTTCATCACTTCATTCAAAAACTCCTTCAAAAATCAAGCTTTGCCGGAACACACAGTAAAGGCATCACTATATTAAGCTTATGGAAAGTGTTTAAGGGTGATGAAAGAAAAAGCTAATTGTAGGCTCAAAGGGGTTTACTAAGGTGTCCCACGACGGGCTCCAATAGGGCTCATGCTTTATTTGGCAATGGTGGTAAACCTAAATGATCTTTATTCAATCATATTCAAAATCAAGGTATTTTATGATAAAAACGTTTCGAAAATCAACAAGAGTAAGTTCTAGCATACTAGAGTTCATTAAAAAGCTATGGCACATAGTCATCGAATAATCAAAGAATTATGAGGTTTCATGCTTCTTACGAATCTATCGAATTTTATCTTTTTATCGCTCAAGAAGAAAGCAATTTGGCACTAAAGCTCACATAGGTTATAATCGAAATAAATTAGCTAAAACATGCATGCTTCGTTAATCAACAAGTCCTACATGCTCCTACCAATGCACATAATCCATGAAACTTACAATTTTAATAGTATGCACAACTATCATCTATGTATGCAAAGAGGAGAAAAACATCATTGACATATTAGGGGCATCCTAAGACTCGAAGCAAACAATTTAAACACTCTTTTTTTGTGGAACAATTTTCTGAATTTTTCTTTTCTAAACTAAGCACACAAAAGCAAAAAACACTAACGGAATACGTTACCCCACCCCACACTTAGAAAATTACATTGTCCTCAATGTAAGCACAAAACAATATCAATGAATTTCCTAAGCATGCAATCGACTAACATATTCCAACAAATCATCACAAATCAAAGGAAAAGAAAAGGGTTAAGAAATTGCAAACTCTCGGTGATGGCTCCTTCAGTTTTCTTTGATCGACATGGGTTGCCTCCCAAGTAGCGCTTTATGTTTATAGTCCATAGCCTAGACTTTTCACCGTGTTTTGCATGTGTTCATCGTGCTCCAAAGCAACTCAAATCGGCAAGAAGAAGTTCAATGAGAAGACTTTGGCATGTGGTATCCTGTTCGGTGCTGTTTGCCGTATCCGGTCTAGGTGGCGTATCGGGCCCTTCTGCCGGCGTATCCGGCGTATCCAGTTTGTGTCCGGCCTCTTGTGGCCTTGTGTCAACCCTGCCGGCAATGGCAGGTCCAGCAGGGGGTGGTGGTACGGCAGAAAACAGGGGCAGCAGCTCAGCAGACTTGTGCGTATCCGGCAGGGTGGTGTCGGGTACGGCTTGTGAAAGTGTGTCCGGTCTCATGGTGATGCTGCCGGCAATTGCAGGTCCGGCAGCCTCTAGGTGTGGTGGTGGTGGCACGGGATCATGAAAGGTTTGGGACGCAATGGCACAATCTTGGAATGAATCATAATACGGCTTCAAGCGATGCCCATTAACCTTATACTCTTTGTTGGTGCTCGGGTTAAGAATCTCAATGGCTCCATGTGAAAATACTTTAGTGATTATGAAAGGTCCAACCCATCGAGAACGAAGCTTACCCGGAAAGAGTCGAAGTCGAGTATTGAATAGGAGAACTTTTTGACCAACCTCAAACTTTTTACCCCGGATCATCTTATCATGGTAAGCCTTTGTTTTCACCTTGTATATCCAAGCGGCGTCATAAGCTTCATTGCGAATTTCTTCAAGTTCATTGAGTTGAAGCTTCCTATGAAGACCGGCATCATTTATGCTCATGTTGAAAGCCTTAATTGCCCACCATGCCTTATGCTCTAACTCAACCGGCAAGTGACATGCTTTGCCATAAACTAACCGAAAAGGAGACATACCTATCGGTGTCTTGTACGCGGTCCTATAAGCCCACAAAGCATCGTCGAGACGATCACTCCAATCCTTCCTTGAAGGTCCAACCGATTTCTCCAATATGTTCTTGATCTCTCGATTACTCACCTCGGCCATACCACTTGTTTGGGGGTGATAAGGTGTAGAAACTTTATGTGTGACTCCATACTTCCTCAATAAGGCTTCAATAGTGCGGTTACAAAAATGGGATCCTCCATCGCTAATCAAGACCCTTGGAACTCCAAAACGTGAAAAGATGTTGGTCTTGAGAAACTTGGCTACCACCTTGGCATCGTTGGTGCGTGTAGCCTTGGCTTCGATCCACTTTGACACATAATCAACCGCAAGCAATATGTAGAGAAAACCCTTACTTGATGGAAACGGTCCCATGAAATCAATACCCTATAAATCAAAAATTTCAACCTCAATGATAGGCGTGAGCGGCATTTGGTCTCTAGCTCCAATGTTCCCCATTCTTTGGCATCTATCACATGCTTTGCAAAACATGAATGCATCCTTGAAAATTGTAGGCCAAAAGAATCCACACGAAAGTACCTTCAAAGCCGTTTTCTTTGGTCCAAAATGACCTCCACACGCCTCATTATGACAAAAAGCAAGGATGGAGCGATGCTCATTCTCCGGCACACATCTTCGAATCACTTGATCACCACATTGCTTCCATAAGTACGGATCATCCCACAAGAAGTGTCGAGCTTGCTTCCTTACTCTCTTTTGTTGGTGGCTCGGCATCTCTTTGGGAAATCGGTTTGTGGCTAGAAAATTTGCAATGTCGGCATACCAAGGCTCATGTACTTCAAGTCGAAAAAGTTGCTCATCCGGAAAGGTATCACATAGGGGCAGCCGATCCTCCTTGTGCACAAGCCTACTCAAATGATCGGCTACGACATTCTCTACTCCTTTCTTGTCTTTGATCTCAATATCGAACTCTTGAAGCAAAAGAATCCATCGAATAAGCCTCGGCTTAGCATCCTTCTTTGTCATAAGATATCTCAAAGCGGCATGATCACTATAAACAATGACTTTGGAATTCAAAAGATATGATCAAAACTTTTCCAAAGCAAAGATTACCGCTAAGAGTTCCTTCTCCGTTGTTGTGTAGTTGAGTTGTGCATCGTTGAGAGTCCTTGAAGCATAGTAAATGGCGCATGGCTTCTTATCAATTCGTTGTCCAAGTACCGCTCCAAGTGCATAATCACTAGCATCACACATCAACTCAAACGGCTCATCCCAATTAGGTGACACAAGTATGGGTGCCGTACATAGTAACTCCTTTAATCGGCAAAATGCTTGCTCACATGCTTCCGACCATTCAAACGTCACCTCCTTTTGTAACAAGTTGCTCAATGGCTTGGCAATTGAAGAGAAGTCCTTGATGAATCGTCGATAAAACCCCGCATGGCCAAGAAAACTTCTCACATCTTTCACACACCTAGGACTCGGCAATGCTTGAATTAGCTCCACCTTGGCTTTGTCAACCTCTAAGCCTCTTGCCGAAATTATGTGCCCTAGAACAATGCCTTGCGTGACCATGAAGTGACACTTCTCCCAATTAAGCACAAGATTTGTCTCTACACACCTCTCAAGTATCTTCTCCAAGTTCCCCAAACATGCATCGAAGGTGCCTCCATACACACTAAAATCATCCATAAACACTTCGATAATGTCTTCAATAAAATCCGAGAAGATAGCATACATACATCTTTGAAAAGTGCCGGGTGCGTTGCAAAGTCCGAATGGCATCCTCCGATAAGCAAACGTGCCAAATGGACAAGTAAAAGTGGTCTTCTCTTGATCGTCCGGGTGTATCATGATTTGATTGTAGCCACTATATCCATCAAGAAAACAATAGTAAGAATGACCGGCCAACCTCTCTAGCATTTGATCCATAAACGGCAAAGGCATGTGATCCTTCCTCGTTGTAGCGTTGAGCTTCCTATAATCGATGCACATCCGATGACCGGTTACAAGTCTTTGTGGCACAAGCTCATTCTTCTCATTCTTGACAACCGTTACACCACTCTTCTTTGGCACTACTTGCACGGGAGATATCCACTTACTATCCGAAATTGGGTAGATCACCCCACAATCGAGCAACTTGATAATCTCTTCTTTCACAACTTTCATCATGGGAGGGTGAAGTCGACGTTGAGCTTCTTTTGGCGGCTTAGCTCCTTCTTCTAACAAGATACGATGAACACAAGTAGTAGGGCTTATTCCCTTGATATCCGCTAAGGTCCAACCTATGGCGGTTTTGTACTTCTTAAGCACACAAATCAAATCTTTCTCTTGCTTCTCACTAAGCATTGAAGACACAATAACCGGTAGTGTGTCTCCGTCTCCAAGATAAGCATACTTCAAGTGACTGGGGAGTTCTTTAAGTTCTAACTTTGGGGCCTCTTCCACACTTGGTCGAAATTTTGTTGTGGCACTTGGAATTGACAAGAACGAGTTCTTCATGTAGGTAGGGGTGGCGTCTAGCTCGGCAGCCACTTTTCTAAGGCTCGGCAGCATTGTATATGGCTCAGCATCATTGGTTGCCGTTGCACATTCTTGCTCGGCATCACTTGGTTCGGCCGCTTCTTGTACTCGTTCTCCCATCTTGTCAAATCCGACCCCTTGCTCAATCGCTAATTGCTATGCGTCGAGCGAGGTCGACATAACTTGCTCGACCTCCTCCAAAACATCACTGGCACAACCCTCCTTCAAATCAACATTGGGGAATTTCATGGCATCAAACACATTGAACTTTATCACCTCACCATCAAACTCCATAGTTAGGTTGCCCTCGGCCACATCTATCTTTGTGCGCGCGGTCCTCATGAATGGTCGCCCTAAAAGCAATTGAGTGTTGTTGACCGGCGAATCCTCCATCTCAACCACATAAAAATCGGCGGGGAATATCAATTGGTTGACTTGCACCAACACATCCTCTACATAGCCTTCCGGATATTTGCTTGAGCGATCCGCAAGTTGAATGATGACATTATCCTTCTTGAGAGGCCCTATACTCAATGTTTGATACACATTGAGTGGCATGACATTGATCGATGCTCCCAAATCCAACATAACATCCTCAAACCGTGTATTGCCTATGACACAAGGCACATTGAAGCTCCCCGGATCCTTCATCTTTGGTGGCAACTTCCTTTGAATAACGGCCGACACCGTCTCGCTCATAGTTACCACACGAGTCTCCCTAGTATGCCTCCTTGCCGTACAAAGCTCCTTCAAAAACTTAGCATACTTTGGCACTTGCTTAATGCACTCCAACAAAGGGATGTTGACTTGCACTTTCCGGAAAATCTCCAATACCTCTTCATCGGATTTATCCTTCTTTGTTCTAGCAAATCGAGAAGGGAATGGGGCACTAGATGATGGTACCCCTCCTTTGACAATCTTGCCGGCCACACTTTCCTGCTCGGCACTCAATTCCCTCTCGGCAGCTCGGTCCTCCTTCTCGGCATGGAGGTTGTTGCCGGCAGCATTGTGCTCGGCTTCATGATTATGGCTGCCGGCAATGTCAGGTCCGGCAGCCTTCTTGTCATCTCTAATGCCTTTGAAAGTCACTCGCTTCTTTGTTGGACTTGTTGGAGGAAACAACTCTCTTCCACTTCGAGTTTGAATCACCTTGGCTTGCTCGTTCCTCGGATTTGGAATCGTGTTGCTTGGCAACTTTCCTTGCTCATTGAATCTTCCCATAAAATCCACAACTTGCCCCATTTGAGTCTTGAGCTCACCAATGTCCTTTTGATGATTTTGTTGCCCCGCGAGTAATGCTTGAGTAGCACTTGACAAAGATTGAAGCAAAGCATCGTAGTTCGGATTGCTTGTGGCTTGGCCTTGGCTCGGCCCTCCTTGACTTTGATATGGCACAACTTGTTGTTGGTTCGGCAAAGCCCCAAAGTTTCCTTGGTTCGGCTGATAAGGTTGCCGAGGCACAAAGGGTGGCCTCGGCGCAAACGGCGCTCCTCCCTCTCTCGGTTGCATAGGTGCCCTAAGCACGTTGTCATTATTCGCCCATCGAAAGTTAGGATGATCATTGAACCTTGGATTGAAATTGCCAAATCGTTGGCCTCCTTGAAAACCAATGGCATTGCACTCCTCAACTCCCTCACTAGCTCCAAATTGAGGGCATTGTTCGGTCTCATGGCCCTCGGTGCAAATTCCACAAACACTTGCACGCTTCTTCATCAAATTACTCACCAAGTCGGTAAGCTTGTCCACTTTCTCCTCTAACTTTGAGCTCGAAGAAGTCTCATGCACTTTCTCATTCCTTTGCACATTGTTTCGTGCCATGCCAAATTGTTGGTTGTTCAAAGCCCGAACTTCCAACAAACTTCTTGCCGCTCCGGCATTTAACTCCAAAAAGCTACCTCCCGCGGCCGAGTCAAGAAACTCTCTCTCCATGACGCGCAATCCCTCATAGAAATATTGTAGCAAGAGTCCATCGCTAATGCCATGCGATGGACACAAAGAAACTAGGGACTTGAACCTCTTGTAGTAGTCGAAGAAAGTCTCATCTCCGGCTTGCTTCACACTTGTTATTTGCTTCCTCAAATCAGTGATACGTGAAGCAGGAAAGTACTTGAGCAAAAACTCATCCATCATAGTACTCCACGAAACAATGCGACCACTAGGCACCTCAAACAACCACTCCTTCGCTTGATCTTCTAGAGAAAACGGAAATGCTTTCATTTTGAAGTGTTGCAAATCGGTCCCTCTTGGACACATGGACTCCGTGGTGAAGTTAAACCACTGTAGATGCTTATTAGGATCCTCACTCGGCATTCCATAAAATGACTTCAGCTTATGGAGGAATCCACTCCTCAATTCAATCTCTCCAGTCTTGTCAGCTTCCAAGGGAGGATAAGTGATATTCGAAGGAGCAACTCCAGCTCCAGCAACATGACCATTCTGTGATCTGATTGATGCCATGATCTCTTCTTCTTCCTCTGATTCGGCAAAAGCTTCAAACACTGGATTCTGAAGATCACACGATGATGACACTACTGATGGTGAACTCGGCCCTGATGATACTGAAACTGACGGCACAATAGGGGAGGACGGCAATGATGATGATACTGATGAACTGGTTGGTGACGATGGTGGTAATGGCACAAAACGAGCAATAGCGAGTTCTTGCTCTAAACGTTGCAAACGGCCTTGAAGATCTCTTGTCCAAATACTAGATTCGGACATGCACTATTTCTGAAATTTGCAACATTTAAACAAGTTAGAACCTTATAAAGAAATAGAAGACAAGAATATACATCAGTACAAGCCACGACATTGGCGATACAACAAATTTCAACAATGATTACACACATATAGACAATCGGCAAAGCACAAAATTCACACATGGCAACAATACATTTCGGCAAAGTACAAATATGGTTCGGCAACAAGATATCAAAAAGTCCATGATCATGTAATCGCTAAGTCTAATTTCTTTTAAATTTGTTCTAACTCTCGAAGTACGTGGAGCAGAGGAGATAACGGTGCAATGGACTGATACAGCCCCCGGTAGTATCATGCTTAATCCGATATACCTCAAGAGTTTGAACCACACAACATGTTTTATCTTTGAAGAAAATAGGCCACATATGTCAAGTTATGTTCTAGCGTCTAAAGTGAGGTGATGCTTCGGCACAAGCTGTCGACTAGGTCGTGCGGATTTTACGTTTCAAAGGTCATTACAATCACGGAGGGCGAACCCCCTACAGGAACCAGGCAGGACTCGTTGTTGGACACCATGGAGGGCGAACCCCCTATCGACTCACTCACCGAGAATGAACATCAGTCTATGGGCCTTGAGATCCAGTTAAACAAACCTGAGAACCATATCTATGATCATAACTTCCCCATACTTTGTAAAACAAACACGGATCCCTAGCGGTCTCAAGTGTTGATTAAAACCGCCCTCAACCTCATAGAAGTAATACTATTACCGAAGAAACGCTTATATGCGTGGGGGGGAAGTATCCCGCGTTTCCCAATCTACATAGAAACGCCCTCCGACATAGCACCATTCACATGAAGGGTTTTGGTTATGATCAACAAAAGAGGCTTCACCTACATGTTACACTTTAGAAACTACAATAAACTCCAACATACACAACATATCAACTTCCTAGAAATTAAACTAAGTGACTACCAACATACATCATTATTCATCAACATTATATACATGCCGAAGCATATTTCTACTTTACAAAATCCCAACAAAAATTAAAATTTACAACTTTACAACTTCACAACAAAAATTTCCAGCAACATTATATACAAAACAATAACATAAAACAAGCTTTTATAATCCCCGGCAACGGCGCCAAAAATTGATGTGATCCTAAGCTCGCATGCAATAATAAACCCTACAAAAGATCGTTAGTAGTATAAGCAAGTAGGGATCGTTCTAGGCCGGGGATTAAGGGTACCTGAAATATGTAATTGTTAGACAAACATATATACATATATACATCACAAACGTCATATATTGGGGGAGTAATAGTTCGGCAACTTTAGAAAACAGAAAATAAAATCCTACAACTAATATTTACAAGTTTGATCATCATCTCTCACGCATCACATAACACAAAACACAATTTAACACAAAGATTCGCATGCAAGAAAGTAAGAAACAAGTATTTAGCATGTTCAAAACCTAACCTAGTTTCAACCTACAACCAGAACGTTTCCGATTTTTACCTAGTTGTGAGACTTTTTCTATTGTTTTAAGATCGAGCTTTCGCGAGGTGATCCTAAAGGTTATGCTACCTTATACAAGTAATAGCATTGAAGCACAAAAGTCTATAGCCGAAGACACGTAAACAAGTAAGGTCGTCAATCTTCTTATTTAACATGCAAGTCCTAAGATTAACCACTCTAGGTGAGCACAACAAATCAAAGTGATCATACGTCTACTTAGTTCATTATAACTCAAGCAAATTAAACCTAATACCTAGATTATGTTCAAAGACAACACTAAGTACCGATTATAAGCCCTCACCTTAGGTCTAACCAAATTAAATCCTAAACATGCTTCTAATATCATTGTTCTAATTATCATACATACGAAATCCATGCATTAGAAATTGTAAAATTCATCACATAAATTCCAAATAAAATCGTAATTCATGTTCATCATACAATACCAAACGAAACAAAGTATTTTTATAACAACAATATGTGACTAAACCGAAAATAAAAACACAAGTCATAGGGATGGATCACACTTTAGAAACCTTGGAGAGCTTCGTCTTGGTGTGGTGGAAGAGGATCGGCAGTGGCTGTTGTAAGGGATTGGGATCGGTGGTGATTGGTGGTGGAATAGGTGAATCGGTGACTTGGTGTTTCTAGGGTTTCGGCTTAGAACTTTGAGTAGGAAATTTGGTAGAGTTTTGGCTAGTGCTTTGCAAGAGATGAGATGATCTTTTTCTGAATAAGAGATGGCTATATATAGAGGAATAGGGGTGAGAGGCTGCCGGCCACAAGAATGCAAAAAGGTAGGTTTTGGTTTTCCTACTAGGTTTATGTTTCCTTGTTGAATAAGTATTTGCATTCTTGATTTTCTTTTTCTGATTTTTCTTCAAGGCTTGGGCTGCACATCTTCATGGACTTCTTGTATGATCTTGGACTTCAATTGATAGGTCTTGATCCATTGAAAATGCCCCATAATGCCGGCAGCACACAGAGGCAGCAATCTGCCAGAATCGGCAGCTTCTCCTAGTGTGACTAGGAGAACTTGTTTCTTCATGCTTTTCTTCAATGCCATGGCCTAGTGTCTTCCTCTTCCCTTCATAAAGCTTGGACCATCTTCACATATGCATTTGTGCACCATTTGGTCCATTAAAAACAGAAAACACAAAAAGGGGGCAGTAGGTTCCTGGAATCGGCAGATTTGACCTTGTTGTAGTAATTCCGGCTTATCTTCCTCCGTGGAGCTCCGATTGATGCGATTCCAAGTCTCACGTAAACTAGACACATAGGGCCATCTCCCCATAAAATATCTCAGCCAAATTCCAAGTAAGTCGTCGGGAATGATTTTTCGAAGTTGGGACACAGTCCCAGGAAAATCCTGGAAGCCCCTGGATTGGAATGTCCGGACTGCCCTTTTGCAGCCAAGTTTTGGGTGACTTCCCGAACTCCGATTAATCTGAAATTTTAACACAGCATTCCTCAACATATGAATATTAAGCACATAAAATTTCATGGAATTCGGACAAGGATAGGTCATACTTTTGCACATCTCAAAATCACGAAAAAGACACATTTTGCAATATTTTCCAGATTTCTCAAACTTAGTCATTTTTCGGATTCTTAACCATTTTTCACAAAACTCTACCAAAATTGACACTAACTATATTATGACTCGATCTTAGACAAATAAGGGTTAAACAAAGCATAAACGAGGGCATAAGCATATAATATCGTCGCACATTGTGCTCCTATCAGTGAGAACTTGGCGAAACGGCTCAAGTTGACCAGCGGTGCGACGAGTCTTGCTAGGGACAGGGCCGCTGCTGCTTCAAGTTCTGCCGATCGGCAGGGTAGCCCCGCTCCCGTGGAGGAACAGAGGAGGGGAGGTCCAGAGAGTTCTTTCGTCCGGAAGCTAGTGGAAGATGTGGCTGGCCTTGGTATGGACAGGCATGGGGCCGCTGGAGCCTTGTCAGGGGAGAACCGCCAGAAGAGAAAGGAGTCGGTCCTCCGGGTAAGAATTGTTTGGGTTTACGGTACCGCTCATAAAACTTCTGCAAGGTTGTTTTTTTTTTTTTGTTTAACTGGCTCCCTGTCGTTCTGTAGTTGTTGTACAATCTGTATCAGCCGGACCCGAGTGAGGAGTTGCCGGAGTTGAAGAGGCAGGTGGCCGCTCTGACCGGAGCCCGTGAGCGTTTGGAGGCTGAGAAATCCAGGCTTGAGCGGGAGAAGGTCAGACTGGAGGAGAGGGCCAAGAAGCAGGTGGCCAAACTGGAGGGTAAGGTCCGGAATCTCGAGGAGGAGGCCAAGAGGCAAGTAGCCAAGCTAGAGGGCCAGGTCCGGAGCCTCGAGGAGGAGAAGGAGCGAGCTGAGGAGGAGAGGGCCGATCTGGAGGCTAAATTGGATGAGCTCCAAGTGGAAGCTGCCGCTGTGCGTGCCGCCACTGCCGCTGTGGTTGGAGAAGAGGACCCGGAGCTTTTCCAGTGGGTTGTCCAGAAATATCACGATAGTGATCAGTTTCTGGAGCTCCTGGAGAAGGCTAGGGAGTCGGGCATCTCTGACGCCTATGTGGAGTGAGAAGAGAAGGGGTACTTGAATACCTCGCTAATGCCGAAGGCGCAGGCCGATGATGATGCTGATGGGCAGCCGGAGACAGAGGAGGAGCAGCCGGAAAGGGGAAGCGGACCTAAGCCATCTGAGCCCATCAGGGAGGATGCGCCGGTTCCATCTGAGGAGGCCGGTGGGCAGGCTAGGCCCGCTAGGGAGGAAGATGTGGCTCATTAGGCTTTTTTTTTGCTCTTCCTCATTTTTTTTTTTGTATATATGGTGCACCGCCAAGCATGTTCGGCGACCTTGTGGACTATGCAACCGGCGCGGTAGGACCCAACTCCGGTATGCATCGGGTAGACCAACACCCCGGCTACATCTCCTTTGTTCCACATCACCGGAACCGCACTCGGAAGGCGTGCCACTAGGCACCTGAAGTAGCCTCCAGAATAAGGAAATATGTAATAGTATGTTTGTATCCCACATTGGAGATGTAGTAGACGTGCCCTCCGATGGCACGGTGAACCACTATATATCCTTGTTTTAGTACCGGTGTTGTGCCTTGGATTTCTTTCAAAATATTTGGCATACATATCTTATAATGTTACATTGACTGAACCGTTGGTATGCCAAACTGATTGTGTTTGAAATTTCTATCACCTAACCCTTCACTAGGTCCGGGCGTGCTTACCAGCCCTGGTCCTGGTCCCGGTCGGGGTCTGCCCTTCTTTCCCCTATATACCGTTGGAGCTGACCGCTGCTAACCAAACTCTCCACCGCTGTCTTAAGAGCGAAACAATTGTTCGTCCGATGGGTAGCATCATCGTGGTAGGAGCAGTACTTGCCTGTTCGGGCCGGGGTGAGTTTCCCCTTTGGGTACTTTCTCCTTGGCGGTGGGGGAATGATATTCCCGTTCTCGTGCAAGATGTCCTCGTATGAGGTGGTTAGAGTGGTGAAGAAGTCTTGGGACTCTGCTGGCATGATCGCCAGGGGGCGTTCTTGTCAGTATTGCGTCGGCCGGTGCTCACCCTGGGGTTTATCAGGATAGGGTTTCTACTGCGGTTGGTGCCCCCAATTTTTACCGGGTCTGCCTGGTTGGGCGCCTCGGTTCTCGCTCCGGTGGCTGGTCTTGTTTTCTCGGGGGGCCGGAAGGGGCTCCTCCCGCTTCCTCTTCAGCAGGTGATGCCCATACATTTCATGATCCACCTGAGCATGCCTGATGGCCATCGCCATTAGCTCATCGTACCCCTGTGGGAGTTCCACCCGTACGGCATAGGAAAATTTTCCTGGCCGAAGCCCATGTTTGAATGCCATCTCGGCGATGCCCTTGTCTAGGTTCCGAACCCCGGCCGTCGCCGTTTGCCAGCGGTTAAAAAACGTCCTTAGCTCCTCGCCAGGTGCCTGCCTGCAGTTGAAGAGGATTGTCGATGTCCGGGCTCCCTCGACTCGGAGGATGAAGCGGCCTACAAACCGATATGCCAGCTGCTCAAACGCCTCGATGGAGTTTGCCGGAAGCTCATAGAACCAGCTGAGCGCCTCTCCAGACAGGGTTTCCTGGAAGATGTTGCAGCACACAGCATCGGAGTAGCCCTTGTTGATACGGGCAAATGTTGATACGGGCAGCCGGATCCCGAGTACGTGAGTTTTAGGGATTTTTGGTTACCAGACCTCCCTGATTCCAAAACCTGGTGCGAGAAGGGGCCCGTGCGTTCGTTGAATCGCACGCCTTCCATCAGCCGCGCTGCCCTTCTCTCGTTGGCCTCCATTTGGGCCTTTAGATCCGACACAGAGTCGGTGAGTATCTGTAGTGCCCGTGCGGTCGGGGTCATGACTTCATCCTCAAATGAAGCGTGTGATTGCGGGGGTACCGGCGTGTTTTTTTTTTGAAGCCCGTGCCGCCCGGGAACTCCGCCCTCCTGGGGTCGCTGGGCCTTCCGCCCGATGACTGTCCCGCCTCGAGGCGCCGAGGTTGGCCTTGTGTGGGTACATGTGCCTTTGCCATAGCGGCGTTGCGCTGCTGTCCTCTCTCCAGGCCAGCCACCAGGGTGGTGTTTACCGTCTCCATTTCCTTATACCGGACATTGGATTTTGCTCTATCCCGGTCGCTCTCTGCACGCAGGGCATCAACTTCTGAGCAGACATCAACTTCTGCTCTCATCGCCTCTATCTCCCCCGCCATATCGTGCCGGTCGGGGCTGTATGTGGTGTCCCAGTCGCTGTCACCGAGCATACTCTCTTCTTTGTCGCTCGGGTCGTCCGAGAATGTCAGCGAGAAGCCCTGGTGTGTTGGCTGGTCGCCTTTCGCCGGGCCTTTCCAGCGCGTGCTACCGTCGCATACCCCCGGCATGCCGTTTGGCCCCCCATAGCTGCCGTCGTCTTGGTTGTCTTGGCCGGGGTGCTGCTCCCGTACAGCGACTGGGGTAGTGATGAGCACCTGCTCCTGTATGACCCACTGGTCCTCTTTTGTATTTCTTTCCCGCCCTGCTTCTTAGCTTTCTGCCATTTTTTTGAATAGTGTACGTGACTTTATCGCTTCCCACAGACGGTGCCAATTGTTTCTGCACAAACCCGTAGGCCTAGTAGAAACGGGTGAATCTAGATGTGATCTTCTCCTGTAAAGCTGCTAACTAAGGGGAATACCGGGCGGGCCGGTCTTCTCCTCTCCGATGCCTAAGTTAGTACAGTTGGGATGAATAGATAACTTAAGCAAGAATGATAAGTAGTTGGAGAGATCAGTTACCTATTAAAGAGGGTAGTTGAGGCCCTTATATAGGTGGTCGAGCGTGAGGTTTGGTCTTACTCTTCGATGTGAGACTGGTTTCCCTTTGTTCGTATAAAAGGGCAGCTCTGGTGGTCTGCTTGGCAGGCTGGCGTCCCCGGTTCTCGGGCCCCTGGTCACAAGGTAGACTGCTGGGCCTCGGGTCCGGGTGCTGGTGATCCTGCTCCGGGCCTCAGTTCGGCTCCGGGCCTACTGGCTGCGGGTCTGTGGGCCTGTGTAGCCCCTCTGTGGCTACTGTCAACATTAACCGTGAGTGCTGTTCATGTTTTATGAACTATGGAATTCTGTGGATCGATCAATTGTCTGTTGATTGATGTATTGTTTTATCATTGCTTGTGATGTACTGCATCTGACTGCATGTATATATATATAAAGATTATCTCCCACCTAATATATATGTGTAAAAACTATAAAATTTCAATTAAAACATCACAGGTACAGTTGGTAGACTTTAACCAACTTTTGGTTTTGAGTTAATGAATGTTTGAGAGGTACATATTGCATACAGCAAAATACTTCTGAGATCTTCCTTGATTCGTGTGGATACAAAAACTAGGAAATTGTGTTTATGCTTTTTAACTTATACCTGTATCTTGCACACAAGGTTTAAACTGTTATAAATTAAATTCCATAAACAGCACGGCACAAAACTGGATTAAATGTATTAGGTTGCATAGGTCTTTTCTTCTTGCCACACAGATGTTGACTGATCTAAGGAAAACACATGTTAATCCATATTGGTTCTGTGATAAGGAAAATAAGGATGTTATATTATTTTGCCATTCAGGTATTACATGACATGAAAATTTAAAGGGATTTGATTATGTATTGCATGGAATTGCTGTGTTTTGAATTGTCTTGCTATGGTTGTTCTTGTTTGTGAGCCATTTATATGGCTGATTGTTTTGTTCTCCCATAACCAATAGGCAAGACAGTAGACTTAAGATATTTTCTTTTTATTTACAGTGTCCAGAATCAGCCTTGCCACCATTGAGCCTCTGACTAGCTCCAACTTCAGGAAATGGAAGGCGGATATTGAGATCTACCTAGGCCTTATAGGTATTGATCAATGTCTGACTCAAGCAGCTCCTGCACCTATTACAAATTCAACAACTGGTGCAACTAGGGAGAAGGCTGAGGACTGGCTGAGGGCTAATAGAATGAGCTCATTCTAAAGAGGACTCTGTTTCTGCACAAACCCGTAGGCCTTGTAGAGACAGATGAATCTTCACGTGATCTCCAGTAAACCTGCTTACTAAGGGGAATACCGGGCGGGCCGGTCTTCTCCTCTCCGATGCCTAAGTTAGTATAGTTGGAATAGATATAACTTAAGCACGTATATAAGCGGTAGGAAGGATCAGTTACCTATTAATGAGGGTAGTTGGGGCCCTTATATAGGTGGCCAGGAGTGAGGTCTGGCCTTACCCTTCGATGTGGGACTGGTTCCCTTCTGTTTGCACACCAAAAGGCAGCTTTGGTGACCTCTTTGGCAGGCAGGAGCCCCCGGACCCCGGGCCCCTGGTGATAGGAGCACAATGTGCGACGATATTAATATGCTTATGCCCTCATTTATGTTTCGTTTAACCCTTATTTACCTAAGATAGAGTCATAATTTAGTTTAATGTCATTTCAGAAGAGTTTTGGAGAATGTGTGCTTAATAATCAGAAAAATGACTAAGTATAGAAATCTGGAAATAAAGTAAAATATGTCTTTTTCGTGATTTTGAGGCTCGTGTTAAACTGATCTATCCTTTTCCAAATTTGATGAAATTTGGTATGCATATAATTGGCAAGCTAAAGCGTATTGTGTCAAAATTTCAGATAAATCGGAGTTGGGGAAGTCTCCCAAATGAAGGCTGCAACTTGGCAGTTTGAGCAAAGATAAACAGGGACTACCAGGATTTTCCTGGGACTGTGTCCTGACTTCCGGAATTTCTATGGGATACATTGCTTGGAACCAAAGAACTGTCATACGCCGTTGGAAAGCTCTACGAGTCTAGTTCTCTGTGACTTGGAATCGCATCAATCGGAGCTCTGAGGAAAAAGTTATGCCGGTTTGAACGCACGAAGGTCAAGTCTGCCGAAAGAAGAAAACCTAAACCGAGTTCTACATGGATTTGGCTTACGAATGTGGACTGAATTCCATCCTTTGTGCAAGATTTTTGGCTGAATTAATTCATGGAAAACCTAAAGAGATATTGCTCAATTATTCAGTCATTATCTTGGGAATTTTCGGCAGAAAATAGAGGAAGAAAATCGCAACAAATCCTGATCAAATTCGGCAGAATTCTTGTGCACGTCATCCAACTTCCACGGACTCTCTCGGACAGCTCACAATGAATCAGAATTCGGGCCTTATATGGATAGAAAGCTACGGGAGTCTAGTTTCCAACCCAACTGGAATCACCTTAATATCTATTTTCTAGAGAAAGATATTCCATAATCTTCACTCGAAGGTCAAATCTGCCAGCACGATAAGTTTGAGAAAAACTAGGTTTTGTAAACCCTAGCTGCCTCCCTTGCCTCTATAAATACCACAACATAATTTCAGAATAATCATCTTCTCTTCCTCACTTAAACTTGCCGAAACTCTGCCGAAATCTCTCCAAGAATCCTCACCAAGAACATAGCCGAACCATACTCCACCACCTTTCATAAAATCATTCCAATCATCAACACCAATCCACTTGCCGAATTCTTCAACAAGGTTGTCACTTGGATTGTAATTTCAATGGCTTTTGTTTCTTTGTTTTTATACATTAATTTGTCTATGAATTATGTATGGATTCTTGGTTCCGATTTTGGTTTTGTTATTTATTCATGGGATTTCCGAATTCTTGTTATAATTGTTTGGTTTTCTTATGTTTAATTACCGAATTATGTATGTAATTTAATTGAATATGGTATGATGGGTAGTAGGCTTTTGCATGTTTTCTTGATTTAGTTAGGTTTATTTCCTTAATTCGTGTGCAACCGAAAGAGATGTCTAGATGCATTCGAAAGGCCATGAGTGATATCTAGATGTTGAATTCACTTGCCGATTTAATACATGTTGGATCAACGCGTAGTTGATTTTAATGTGTATTTATCTAAGGGCTAGAGTAATTCTGGAAATTTACATGTCGATGTGAGATGAGTGACGCCATACTTGCTAACATGTTCCAATTCGACATATTGTGCTTATGTGCTATTTGTGTTTAATTTCTACGCGTAGTGTTATTAAACCGATTAGTACCATGTTTAGGATTACACGCGTAGTTGATTCTAAATACTTGTGATGTTTTGAATAATTAGATATACCGCGTTGGCTCTAATTAAATTGGAACTTAATTGATCTAGAATTCGATATTTGCTTGCTGCCCCTATTACTTGTTTTAATTTCGTTGCATGTGTAATGAGTTTTGTGTTTTGTGATTGTGTGAAAGGTGATGATCATTTGTAAATAATAATTTAGTTTTTAATTTTCGTAAAAATCAGTAGGAAATTAGATAAAAAATCGACAAACCCCCTTATGTGCAACACTTTGTGTGATTGAAAGCCCTTGATTTCCCCGGATAGAACGATCCCTACTTGTCAATACTACAATCGACACAAGAAGGGTATTATGTGTATGAAGTTGTTTTGCAGGTACTTTGTGCTTGGATTATAGCTCCATCACCTGGTGGCAGGATAGACTGCTGGATCCCGAGGCCGGGTGCTGGTGATCCGGTCCTGGGCCTCAGGCCGGCCCCTGGTGCACTAGTTGCGGGTCTGTGGGCCTGCTGTAGCCCCTTTGTGGCTATTGTCAACAAGTCCCCCAAGTTCTCGGTCAAGTGCAATCTTGAATGGGGACTTAAACTGTCTTGCCCTTGTCCCGCAGACCCGCAGGGTTACCAACCCAACGGTGCCCAGTCCCCCAAGTCCGCGTTGAAGATTGGGCGTGACCGGGGTGAGTACCTATTAACGATGGTATGCAACAGTTTGTGAGTATGCTTGTCATATAAGTAGTACTGTGCTCAAGTGTTGTAGTGTTATGAGCATGGAGATGAGTGGGGTGTTGAAATCCGCCATGCAATAGATGTGTACATGGAATGAGTATGGGGCGTTGAAATCCGCCATGCAATAGATGTGTGCATGGAACCTGGCCCCGCGTTCTGCCATATCAGAGCGAGCCGGAGAGCATGGGATCTCGACCGGGCGTTCTGTCGTATCGAGACGAGTCCACGTTGCTAGGCTGCGACCTCGACCGGGCTTTCTACCAAATCGGTACGAGTCGGAGAATATGGGACCTCGACCGGGCGTTCTGCCATATCGCGACGAGTCCATATTGCTAGGCTGCGACCTCGACCGGGCGTTCTGCCAAATCGGTACGAGTCGGTATTTGCTAGGCTTAGACCTCGACCGGGCGTTCTGCCATATCGCGACGAGTCCATATTGCTAGGCTGCGGGGCGGTGGCTCCGGTGTTGCGGTTCGCTGAGGTGCCGGTCAACACTTGCTAGTTCTTCTCAGCTTGTGTTGGAATAAGCGTTGAGGCAATGGGGTGGCGTTGAGGTGACAAGTCTCGCCGTAGAGCCCCAGATTGATTGCAGTTCAGTGCGATGCAGGGTTTTTATCCTGCTGGACAAGAGTACATGTGTTAAATGTAAACTCACCCGGGTGTATAAAGCCCATGCCGGTCGAATGTTCTCATGACCGGGGTCGTGCCATGGGGCCTGGTGGACCTCGTCCGGGCGTTCTGCCATATCGAGACGAGTCCCCCAGTGAGATGCCATGGGGCCGGGTGGATCTCGTTCCCGGAAAAAAATGCTCTCGAGCCGGTTGGAAAACTCATAACCGGTGAGATGGTCTCGAGTCGGTTGAATGTGACGTAACCGATGAGATGCCATGCAGCCGGTTGAATGATACCTAACTGTGAACTGCCATGGTACCGGATGGATGGCTCGTACCCGGAACAAAGCGCTTGAAGCGGTTGAATGACACATAACCGGTGAGATGCCATGCAGCCGGTTGAATGGTACCTAACCGTGAACTGCCATGGTACCGGATGGATGGCTCGTACCAGGAACAAAGCTCTCGAAGCGGTTGAAAAACTCATAACCGGTGAGATGCCATGCAGCCGGTTGAATGATACCTAACCGTGAACTGCCATGGTACCGGATGGATGGCTCGTACCCGGAACAAAGCTCTCGAAGTGGTTGAAAAACTCATAACCAGTGAGATGCCATGCAGCCAGTTGACTGATACCTAACCGTGAACTGCCATGTTACCGGATGGATGGCTCGTACCCGGAACAAAGCTCTCGAAGTGGTTGAAAAACTCATAACCGGTGAGATGCCATGCAGCCGTGGAGCCTGGGGAAGTGTGGGGGGGCCTGACGCCTCGGTTCCCGCTCCTAACTCCCTTACCTGTCGCCAGCAGGTGGGACAAGTGGCTGACATGCATTTAAGGAAGAAGTCCATCAGTCCCATCAGTTATGATGGCGTGGGCAGTTTACTGATACTGGGACACGTGCTGATAGGGAGCGGTCTGAGATGGAAGGCCTGGATTCGCGAGTGTTTGAGTTGCTCTGATTGCGTGTTTGGGGGGATTACAAGCGCCTAGGGCACCGAACCTCTCTATAAAAAGGGCCTGCTCTGCCTTCTTCATTCTGTTTTGCTTCTTGCTCAGAGAGACTAAGAGAAAGAGAGAAATCCGGCGAAAGCTCTGTGGAGGTGCCCCGCGACATCCGTTGCCTCAAGTGTTCTTTTACTCTTCTCCTACCATTGCTCGCTGTTTTCGCAGGGCGGACTTTCCTCGGTTGAGCATACTAATCGGTTAGTTCTTGCTTTCTTTGCCTGGTGTTGTTCTTGTTTTTCTTTTCGGCGTTTTTGCGGCGGGGGGGGGGGGGGGGGGGGGGGATCTCTGTCGCCGACTGAGTTGTTTTAAGCGGAGCGTCTGCGGTAAACTTGGAGAGGGCTGCAGAGAGCGCTGTTCTAGCCTGTTGCTGACCGGCGCTAGGGTTTTGTTTTTTTCTTCCCCTTAGGTTAAAAAATGTCTTCTGCAAGTTCTGATGGGACTTCCGAATCGGCTGTCAGGTGTCCCGTTGTGGACGATGAGGAGAGACTGGAGGACTGGCTCGGTTCGGAATCCCCTGTGTCTGAAGCCGCTGACCGCTCCCGGAGCGGGGCTTCGTCTTCCGGGTCCTCAGGATCTGAGGGAATACCGCACGGTGTGCGCCTTGCTGGTGCTCCGCCCGTGAGCTATACCATCGGGAGAGGGAAGGGTGCCGTGGTGTGTGACGAGCCGGAGGGTAGCATGAACCCCGGAGAGATTGCTGCGTTCCGGGAGACGTGGAGTATCCCGAACGAGGTGGCACTGCGGCCACTGAATCCCGGAGAGTCAGCCTGTAACCCGGAGGCAGGTTGGGTTGCGGTGCATCTAGACCAGTTTCGCCACGGGTTTTCGCTCCCTCTTCCAAACTTTGTGCAGTACATGCTCAGTGCACTGCAAGTATCTCCCGCGCAGCTTCCGGGGCTCCAGTGGAGGCGACTGCTGAGCCTCGGCTGCCTGTACGAGTTTTCCGGGATGAGTATGTCAAAGGTAAATGAATTCCGGGCACTGTACAGGTTATCATTCTCGAAGAAGCTGGGGTCCCGGGGTTGCCTGTCCTTCAACGCCCGACGCTTTAAACCGATCGTCACCCATATGCCTTCTTGGGTGGATAACAACTGGAGGAAGAAGGTGGTGATGGCGGGCGGGAAGTGGCAGAAGAGGAGTAAGATGTACCGGGTTCCTGGTGCCTTCCAGCCCCTTGGGGATCAATCGTTCGAGCTGTTCGAGTTGGAGCAGGAGAGGATCACGACCATACTCGGATGTGGGGATGATCTCGAACGGAGCTCTTACAACTTCATCCGGCGAGAAGTGCTGGAGCATTGCTGTCTTGGGCGAGATTCCGGTGCGTAGCAAGTGCTAGCGGTGACACTTTTGCTAACTATTTTAAATACTAACCTTTGCTCGTCCTGCAGGTGCATCTTCCCGGGCGGTCATCAAACCCGACACCACTCTATCCATGGACGGTGAAGAGCTTCTCGCTATGCTGAAGGAGAAAGGCGAGGCCATTTCACAGACCTCCGTGGACGAGGAGTCCGGTCGGCTAACGGTTCATCCCGAACCGCGGGCCATGGATGTGGAGGACGAGGGCTACGTCCTGGCGCGTGTGAAGAGCCATCCTGCGGCGTCCAAGGCGGGACCCGGTAAGGGCAAGACTACCGGGGGGCCACTGAAGATTCTCGGTGGAGTGAGCCGGATTCCATACCGGCCGGGGTCAATCCCGCTCGTCACCCGGGTGACCCGATCAAGCGCGCAATCTTCTTCGCCTGACGGCCAGGGTGAGAAGAGGCGGAGGATCATGGACGTTCCTTCTTTCGCGGTGGTGACGCTGACCGGTGGGTCGTCCGGTGAGAATCTGGCCAAACGGCTCAAGGTAACCAGCGGTGCATCGAGTTCCGCTGGGGAGAAGGCTGCCGCTGCTCGGCAGAGTAGCCCCGCGCCTGCGGAGGCTCGGAGGGGAAGCCCGGAGAGTGCACTCGCCCGGCAGCTGGCAGCAGACTTGGCCGGCCTTGGCCTGGACAGGGCTGAGGTCACCGGAGCCTTGGCAGGCGGGAAGCGCCAAAAGTTCAAGGAATCGGTCCTGCAGGTAAGAATTTCCCGGTGCCATTGTAGCGCTCGAAACTCATTTCCTTTGTTGCTTGCTTAACTGGCTCTGTTGTTAGGCAGCTGTTGTACAATCTGTACCAGCCCGATCCGAGCGAGGAGCTGAAGAAGTAGGTGGCCGAGCTAACAGAAGCCCGGAGAGTGCTGGAAGCAGAGAGGTCCCGGCTGGAGCGGGAGAAGGCCAGATCGAAGGAGAGGGCCAAGAAGCAGGTGGCCAAGCTGGAGTAGCGGGTCCGGAACCTGGAGAAGGAGAAGGAGTTGGCTGAGGAGGAGAAGACCGAACTGGAGGCCAGGGTGGACGAGCTCCAGGTGGGAGCTGCCGCCGTGCGCGCTGCCTCTGCCGCTGCGGCCGGGGAAGAGGACCCGAAACTGTACGAGCGGGTTGTTCTCAAATACCATGAGAGCGATCAGTTCCTTCAGTTCCTGGAGAAGGCCAGGGAATCGGGCATCGCGGATGCGTACACGGAATGGGAGCATAAGGGGTACCTGGATACTTCCCGGATGTCGAAGGCTGCTGATGAAGATATTCATGAGCAGTCGGATATCCATGAGCAGTCGGCGGAAGAGCAACCGGAAGGGGAGGGTGGACCTCAGATTGCTGAAGGCTCGGTTGCTTTATCCAGAGAGGCTGGCGGATTGCCCGTTGAGGGGGGAGGCGTAGCTCCTTAGGATTTTGCCCTTGCTCTTTTTTGTAAACTTGCCCGAACGGCCTCTGCTTGTATTATCCCTTTGACTATGAATACACTTGAATTGATGGAACCGGTGGAATTTTTCTTGAAAGTAGTTTGTATATACTTCTTGTGGCGTTACAGCGGTTGAACCAGTAGTATGCCAAACTAACCGCTTGGTGGCTTGGCGAGCCTACCAGCCCCGGTCCTGCTCCCGGTCGGGATCTCCTCTTCTTTCCCCTATATACCGTTGGAGCTGGCCGTTACTAATCAAACCCTCCACCGCTGTCTTGAGAGCACAACACTGGCTCGTTCGATGAGTAGCCTCATCATGATAGGAGCAATACTTGCCCGTTTGCGCCGTGGTAAGCTTCCCCTTCGGGTACTTTCTCCTGGGCGGTGGGGGAATGATGTTCCCATTCTCGAGCAAAATGTCCTCGTACGAAGAAGTGAGAGCGGTGAAGACTTCTTGACCGGCCGGTTGTGCTGGCATGATTGCCAGGGGGCGTTCTTGGCGGAACTACGCCGGCTTGTGCTCGCCCTGGGGCTTATCATGATAGGGCCTTTGCTGCCGTTGCCCCCAATTTCTGCTGGGCCGGCTCGGTCGGGCGGATCGGTTCTCGGTCCGCTGGCTGGTCTTGTCTTCTTGGCGGGGTGGGGGTGCTCTTCCTGCTGCCCTTCCCGCTTCCTCTTCAGCAGGTGCTGGCCGTACGTCTCATGATCGACCTGGGCGTGCCGGATGGCCATTGCCATCAACTCGTCATACCCCTGCGGGAGTTCCACCCGCACGGCGTAGGAAAATTTTCCCGGTCGGAGCCCTTGCTTGAACACCATCTCGGCGATACCTTTGTCAAGGTTCCGAACCCCGGCCGTTGCCGTCTGCCAACGGTTGACGAAAGTCCTCAATTCCTCGCCGGCCGCTTGCATGCAGTTAAAGAGGATGGTCGATGTGCGGGCTCCCTCGACCCGGAGGATAAAGCGGCCTACAAACCGGTCGGCCAACTGTTCGAAGGCCTCGATTGAATTTGCCAGAAGCTCATAGAACCAGCTGAGCGCTTCACCAGACAGAGTTTCCTGGAAAATGTTGCAGCATACTGCATCGGAGTATCCCTTGGCGCATGTCTGGGACCGGAAACTATCCAGGTGCTGGTACGGGCAGCCGGACCCTAAATAGGTGAGCTTGAGGGACTTCTGGTTACCAGACCTCCCCGACTCTATAACCCGGTGCGAGAAAGGGCCCATGCGCTCGTTGAACCGTGCGCCTTCCATCGGCCGTGCCACCCTTCTCTGATTGGCCTCCATTTGGGCCTTCAAATCTGACACGGTGTCAGCGAGCATCTGCAATGCCCGTGCAGTCGGGGTCACGGCTTCATCCTCGAATGAAGCGTGTGGCTGAAGGGGCGTCGGCGAGTTTTTGGGTGGTGCCGTGCTGGCCAGTGACTTCGCTCGCTCGGGATCACTGAGCCTTCTGCCTGATGACTGCCCCGCCTCAAACCGTCAAGACTCGGTTGGTGGAGGTGCTTGTGCCCTGGTCATAGCTTCGTTGCGCTGTTGTCCTCTCTCCAGGGCGGCTACCAGGACAGCGTTTACCGCCTCCATTTCCGTATACCAGGCGTTGGACTTGGCTCTATCCCGGTCGCCCTCCTCACGCAGACGACTGACCTCTGCGGCCATTGCCCGTATCTCTCTCGCCATACTGCTCTGGTCGGGGCTGTACGTGTTGTCTCGGTCACTGTTGCAGCACGGGCTCTCCACTCGGTCACTCGGATCATCCGAGAACGTCAGAGAAAAGCCCCGGTGCACAGGCCTGTCTTCAGTTGCCGGGCATTTCCCGCGCGAGCTGTCGTGGTGTGGCCCGGCGTGCCGGTCGGCCTCCCACAGCTCCCGCCTTCCTGATCGCCCTGGTCGCTGCGCTGCTCCCGCATAACGACCGGGGTGGAAACAAGCGTTTGCACTGGTGCAACACGCTGCTCCTCGGCGGTATTCCTTTCCTGCCTTGCTTCCGAATTCTCTGCCATCGATAGTGCTTACGTGGTTTCTTGTCCAAAGTTCCCACAGACGGCGCCAATTGTTTCTGCACAAACCCGTAGGCCTTGTCAAGAGATGAATCTTCACGTGATCTCCAGTAAACCTGCTTACTAAGGGGAATACCGGGCGGGCCGGTCTTCTCCTCTCCGATGCCTAAGTTAGTATAGTTGGAATAGATATAACTTAAGCACGTATATAAGCGGTAGGAAGGATCAGTTACCTATTAATGAGGGTAGTTGGGGCCCTTATATAGGTGGCCAGGAGTGAGGTCTGGCCTTACCCTTTGATGTGGGACTGGTTCCCTTCTGTTTGCACACCAAAGGGCAGCTTTGGTGACCTCTTTGGCAGGCAGGTGCCCCCGGACCCCGGGCCCCTGGTGGCAGGATAGACTGCTGGATCCCGAGGCCGGGTGCTGGTGATCCGGTCCTGGGCCTCAGGCCGGCCCCTGGTGCACTAGCTGCGGGTCTATGGGCCTGCTGTAGCCCCTTTGTGGCTACTGTCAACAGACTCTAAGTGACACAGTTCGGGGAAGTGTCTCGGATGAAGGCACTGCGAAAGAATACCTGGATAGAATTGAGACATTCTATCAGGAGAGCCAGAAAGCTGAAACTAGCCAGCTTTTAGATTCTCTGATCACTATGAAATATAGTGGTTCAGGTGAGGTGAGAGAGCATATAATGAAACTGATAGAGATAGCCACCAAACTGAAAGACCTTAAGATGAACACTGATGATCAGTTCATTGTGCATCTGGCACTGAACTCCCTGCCTCCAAAATTTGGCCAGCTGAAAACTGCTTACCACACTCAGAAAGACAAGTGGTCCTTGAACGAGCTCATTGCCATCTGTTTTCAAGAAGAGGAGTATCAGAGGAAGGACCTGATTGTCAATCTTGTGGGGAGAACTCAAGGGAAAACATGGAGGAACAAGGGAAAGAGAGCTGTCGCAGATCCCTCCAAGCCTAGCACCTCAGGTACCAAACCAGTTGGAATCACCAAGCCTAAGAAATTCACTGCCTTTAAGTGTTATTTCTGTAAGCGTGAGGGTCATATGAAGAGAGATTGTCATAAGTATAGGGACTGGCTAAAGAAAAGAGGTAACATAGTCTTATCTATTGAAATTAATCTAATAAGTGTTTCACCAGACTCTTGGTGGTTAGATAGTGGATCACCAATACATGTTTCTTATTCTATGCAGGGGTTTCTAAGTTGGAGGGAGCCAACAAAGAGTGAGCAGAGAGTCTGCATGGGGAATGGGCAAAGAGTAGCAGTTAAAGATATTGGAGTAGTTCGTCTAGATTTAGGTTTTGGCAAGCTTTTGGATTTGAATAATGTTTTCTATATTCCTTCTTTAAAGATGAATCTTCTTTCAGTTAGTCTTTTGTTGAGACTTGGATATTGTTTTTTGCTCAGTTTGAATGAAATAAAAAATTCCTATCTTTCCAATTATATTGGCTCTGCTGTTTTGATTGGTGATTATATTCAATTGCATTGCTCATATCCTAAAACTAAAACTGTTTTGCTTTTGGAATCAAATGAAACTGTCAACACAACAGTTGGAGTCAAAAGAAAATTTTCTGAAAATTCTGCATTTTTATGGCACAAAAGACTTGGACATATTTCTGTTGAAAGAATGAAAATTTTAGAAAAACAAAGTCTTTTGCCGAGTCTTGATTATGGTGATTTGGAAAAATGTGTTGAATGCATTAAGGGAAAACTGACTTCTAAAAGAAAGAAAAATGCAACTAGAAGTTCAAGTTTGTTAGAAATCATTCATACAGACATTAGTGGACCTTTTAAAGATGAAACTTGTTTCTGCACAAACCCGTAGGCCTGGTAGAGATTGGTGAATCTAGATGTGATCTCCTCCTGCGAACCTGCTAACTAAGGGGAATACCGGGCGGGCCAGTCTTCTCCTCTCCGATGCCTAAGTTAGTACAGTTGGGATGAATAGATAACTTAAGCACGTACGATAAGCAGTTGGAGAGATTCAGTTACCTATTAAAGAGGGTAGTTGAGGCCCTTATATAGGTGGTCGGGCGTGAGGTCTGGTCTCACTCTTCGATGTGGGACTGGCTTCCTTCTTTTCGCACACAAAAGGGCAGCTCTGGTGGCCTGTTTGGTAGGCTGGCGCCCCCGGCTCTCGGGCCCCTAGTCACAAGGTAGACTGCTGGGCCTCGGGTCCGAGTGCTGGTGATCCTGCTCCGGGGCTCAGTCCGGCCCCGGGCATGCTGGCTGCGGGTCTGTGGGCCTGTGTAGCCCCTCTGTGGCTACTGTCAACAAGTCCCCCAAGTTCCCGGTCAAGTGCAATCTTGAATGGGGACTTAATATGTCTTGCTCCTGTCCCACAGACCCGTAGGGTTACCAACCCAACGGTGCCCAGTCCCCCAAGTCCATGGGAGGACAATGCGGCGTTGAAATCCGCCATGCAATAAATATGGAGCGGGGTGAAACCCGGACGAGTGCATGGGATGATGATGTGGCGTTGAGATCCGCCATGCAATAGATATGGAGCGGGGTGAAACCCGGACGAGTGCATGGGATGATGATGTGGCGTTGAGATCCGCCATGCACCATGCAATAGATATGGAGCGGGGTGAAACCCAGATGAGTGCATGGGATGATGATGTGGCGTTGAGATCCGCCATGCAATAGATATGGAGCGGGGTGAAATCCAGACGAGTGCATGGGATGAGTCCCCCAAGTTTCCCAAGGTAAAAATTACTGCCAACGGTGGGGCAGGCCGGGAGTAGCCCGATGGCTCGGCCCAGCCTGTGTTAGAATAAGCGTGGGGCAACGTGCCTGCGGGGAGATTTGTTCTGTGTTAGAGAAACAATATGCCCGGTGGGGTGGCGTTGAGATGACAAGTCTCGCCTTGGATCCCCATATTAATCACAGTTCAGTGTGATGCAGGGTTTTTATCCTGTTGGAAAAGTTTGCATGTGTTAGATGCAAACTCTCCCGGGTTTATAAAGCCCATGCCGGTTGAATGTCACATAACCGGTGAAATGCCATGGAGCCGGTTGAATGTTACGTAACCGGTGAGATGCCATGGAACCGGTTGAAGTTACCTAACCGGTGAGATGCCATGGAGCCGGTTGAATGTTACCTAACCAGTGAGATGCCATGGAGCCGGTTGAATGTTACCTACCCGGTGGAGTGCCTTGGAGCTGGTTGAATGATACCTAACCGGTGAGATGCCATGGAGCCGGTTGAATGATACCTAACCGGTGAGATGCCGTGGAGCCGGTTGAATGATACATAATCGGTGAGATGCCGTGGAGCCGGTTGAATGATACATAACCGGTGAGATGTCATGCAGCCGGTTGAATGTTACCTAACCGGTGATATGCCGTGGAGCCGGTTGAATGATACATAACCGGTGAGATGCCCTGGAGCTGGTTGAATGATACATAACCGGTGAGATGCCATAGAGCCGGTTGAATGATACATAACCGGTGAGATGTCATGGAGCCGGTTGAATGATACCTAACAGGTGAGATGCCGTGGAGCCGGTTGAATGTTACCTAACGGTGAGATGCCATGGCTCTTGGGGAAGTGGGGGGGCTGGACGCCTCGGTTGCTGCCCCTATCTCCCTTAACTGCCGCTTGTAGGCGGGACAAGTGGCTGACATGCATTTAAGGAGGAATCCCATCAGTCTAATCAGTTATGAGCGGGGCGTCTGCGGCAAACTTGGGGACCAGCCGCAGAGGGCGCTGTTCTAGCTTATTGCTGACCAGCGGTGGGGTTTTATTTTCTTCCCCTTAGGTTAAATGGCTTCTGCAAGCTCTGATGGGGCTTCCGAATCGGCCGACAGGCGTCCCGTGGTGGACGATGAGGAAAGATTGGAGGATTGGCTCGGTTCGGAATCCTCGGAGTCCGAAGCCGCTGACCGCTCCCGGGGCGGGGTCTCGTCTTCCGGGTCTTTGGGATCTGAGGCCATCCCGCACGGGGTGCGCTTTCCTGGCACTCCGCCCGTGAGCCACACTATCGGGAGTGGGAAAGAGGCCGTAGTGTGCGATGAACCGGAGGGTACTATGAGCCCTGCAGAGATTGACGCCTTCCGGGAGACGTGGAATATCCCCGATAAGGTGGCGTTACGGCCGCTGAATTCCGGAGAATCGGCCTGTAACCCGGAGGCGGGTTGGGTTGCTGTTCACGGGGACCAATTTCGCCACGGGTTCTCCCTCCCGCTGCCAGACTTCGTGCAGTATACGCTTAGCGCTCTGCAAGTGTCACCCGCGCAGCTTCCCGGGAACCAGTGGAGGCAGTTGTTGAGTCTCGGTTGTCTGTACGAGCTGTCCGGGATGAGCATGCCAACGGTGAACGAGTTTCGGGTGCTGTACAGAGTGTCCTTCTCGAAGAAGAAAGGGTACCGGGGTTGTCTGACCTTTAGCGCCCGACACTTCCAGCCGATCATCACCCATCTGCCTTCCTGGGTGGATAATAGCTGGAGGAAGAAGGTGGTGATGGCGGGTGGGAAGTGGCAGAAGAGGAGTAAGATGTACTGGGTTCCTGGTGCCTTCCAGCCCCTTGGCGACCAATCTTTCGTACTGTCCGAGTTGGAGCGGGAAAGGATTATGACGATACTCGGGTGCTGGGACGATCTTGAGCGGAGCTCCTACAACTTCATACGGCGCGAGGTGTTGGAGTACTGCTGTCTAGGGCGAGATCCCGGTGTGTAGCAGGGTTTTAGCGGTGGCATTTCTGCTAACCGAGTTGATACTAACCCTTTGCTTGTTCTGCAGGTGCATCTTCCCGGACGGTCGTCAAGCCCGGAAATACATTATCCATGGACGGTGAAGACCTTGTCTCGAGGTTGAAGGAGAAAGGGGAGGCCGTTTCACGGATCTCGGTGGATGAGGAGTCCGGTCGGCTTATCGTCCATGCCGAACCGAGGGCCTTGGACGTTGAGGACGACGCCTATATTCTGAGGCATGTGAAGAGTCACCCCGCTGCGCCCAAGGCGGGACCCGGAAAGGGCAAGACCACCGGGGGGCCACCGAAGGTTCCTGGTGGGACGAACAGGATTCCACACTGACCGGGATTGGTCCCGCTCGTCACCAGGGTCACCCGGTCAGGCGCACAATCTTCTTCACCGGACGGCCTGGGTGAGAAGAGGTCGAGGATCATGGACGTCCCTCCCTCCGCACTTGTGACGCTGACCGGCCGGTCGTCTGGTGAAAACTTGGCGAAACGGCTCAAGGTGGTCAGCGGTGCGACGAGTTCCACTGGGGACAAGGCCGCTGCTGCCTCAAACTCCGCCGGTCAGCAGAGTAGCCCCACTCTAGCGGAGGAACAGAGGGGAGGTCTGGAGAGTCCCTTCGTTCGGAAGCTGGCGGCAGATGTGGCTGCTCTTGGTCTGGATAGGCCTGGGGTCGCTGAAGCCTTGACGGGGGAGGACCGCCAGAAGAGCAAGGAGTCGGTCCTCCGAGTAAGAATTGCTTGGTGCCATGGCACCACTCATAACTTCTGTCGGGTCTCGTTACTTTTGCTGTTTGCTTAACTGGCTTCCTGTCATTTTGTAGCTATTGTACAATCTGTACCAGCCGGACCCGAGTGAGGAGCTGTCGGAGCTGAAGAGGCAGGTGGCCGCTCTGACAGGAGCCCGTGAGCGTCTGGAAGTTGAGAAGTCCAGGCTCGAGCGGGAGAATGTCATACTGGAGGAGAGGGCCAAGAAACAGGTGGCCAGGCTAGAAGAGTAGGTCCGGAGCCTCGAGGAGGAGAAGGAGCGGGCTAAGGAGGAGAGGGCCGAGCTGGAGGAGAGAGTGGATGAGCTCCAGGTGGGAGCTACCGCTGTGCGTGCTGCCGCTGCGGCTGGAGAGGAGGACCCGGAGCTTTTCCAGCGAGTTGTCCTCAAATATCACGATAGTGACCAGTTTCTCAAGCTCCTAGAAAAGGCTAGGGAGTCGGGCATCGCCGACACCTACGTGGAGTGGGAAGAGAAGGGGTACCTTGATACCTCTTGAATGCCGAAGGCGGGGGCCGATGATGATACCCATGAGCAGCCGGCAGAAGAGGAGCAACCGGAAGAGGAAGGTAGGCCTCAACCATCTGCACTTGCTGGAGAGGATGCGGTGGCTCCATCTGGAGAAACTGGTGGGATGCCCGCCGAGGGGGGAGGCGCGGCTCCTTGAAGATTTTTGTTTTGCTCTCTTTTGTAAATCCGCTGGAACGGTTTTTTGTATTATGCCTTTTGGATATATATTTTTGCACCGGTGGAATTCCTTGGATTTCTCTTAAAATAGTTAGCATACATCTTATAATGTTGGGTTGGTGAACCGTTGATATGCCAAACTAACTGCCTGGAAGTTCTAGCACCTAACCTTTCACCGGTCCGGGCGTGCTTACCAGCCCTGGCCCTGCTCCCGGTCGTGATCTGCTCTCCTTTCCCCTATATACCGCTGAAGCTGACCGTTGCTAATCAAACCCTCCACCGCTGTCTTGAGGGCGAAGCAACTGTTTGTCCGATGGGTAGCTTCATCGTGATAGAAGCAGTACTTACCCATTCGCGCCTGGGTAAGTTTCCCCTTTTGGTACTTGCTCCTCGGCGGTGGGGGGATGATGTTCCCGTTTTGGTGCAAGATGTCCTCGTATGAAGAGGATAGAGTGGTGAAGACCTCTTGACGTTCTGCTGGCATGATCGCCAGGGGGCGTTCTTGCCGGTACTGCGCCGGCTTGTGCTCGCCCCGGGGTTTGTCATGATAGGGCTTCTACTGCTGTTGGTTTCCCCAATTTCTGACGAGTCTGCTTGGTTGGGCGCCCCGGTTCTCGCTCCGCTGGCCGACCTTATTTTCTCGGCCGGCCAGGGGATGCTCCTCCCGATGCTCGTCCCGCTTTCTTTTCAACAGGTGCTGCCCATACGTTTCATGATCGCCCTGAGCGTGCCTGATGGCCATCGCCATTAGCTCGTCATACCCCTGCGGGAGTTCCACCCGTATGGCGTGTGAAAATTTTCCTGGCTGGAACCCTTGTTTGAACGCCATCTCGGCGATACCCTTGTCGAGGTTCCGAACCCCGGCCGTCGCTGTTTGCCAGCGGTTGACAAATGTCCTTAGCTCCTCGCCAGGTGCCTGCATGCAGTTGAAGAGGATGGTTGATGTCCGGGCTCCTTCAACCCAGATGATGAAGCGTCCGATGAACCGGTCGGCTAGTTGCTCAAACGCCTCGATGGAGTTTGCCGGAAGCTCATAGAACCAGCTGAGCGCCTCTCCAGACAGGGTTTCCTAGAAAATGTTGCAGCACACTTCATCGGAATAGCCCTTGGCGCACGTTTGGGACCGGAAACTATCCAAATGTTGGTATGGGCAGCCGGATCCTGAGTACGTGAGCTTTAGGGATTTCTTGTTACCAGACCTCCCTGATTCCAGAACCCGGTGCGAGAAAGGGCCCATGCATTCGTTGAATCACGCGCCTTCCATCGGCCGCGCTGCCCTTCTCTCGTTGGCCTCCATTTGGGCCTTTAGATCCGACACAGAGTCGGTGAGTATCTGCAATGCCCGTGCAGTCGGGGTCACGACTTCATCCTCGAATGAAGCGTGTGACTACGAGGGTACTGGCGGGCTCATTGGCAAAACCGCACCGCCCGGGGACTCCGCCCTCCTAGGGTCGCTAGATCTTCCTCCCGATGACTGTCCCGCCTCAAGGCGCTGAGGTTGGCCTGGCGCGGGTGTATATGCCCTTGCCATAGTGGCGTTGCACTGCTGTCCTCTTTCCAGGGCAGCCACCAGGGCAGCATTTACCGTCTCCATTTCCTCGTACCGGGCATTGGATTTTGCTCTATCTCGGTCACTCTCCGCGCGCAGGCGACCGACTTTTGCCCTCATCGCCCGTATCTCCCCCGCCATATCGTGCCGGTCGGGGCTGTACGTGGTGTCTCGGTCGCTGTCACCGAGCAGACTCTCCTCTTTGTCGCTCGGATCGTCCGAGAACGTCAGCGAAAAGCCCCGGTGCGCCGGTTGGTCGCCTTCCGCCGGGCCTTTCCCGCGCATGCTATCGTTGTATGCCCCCGTCGTGCTGTTCGGCCTCCCAAAGCTGCCGTCTTCCTGGGTGCCCTGGTCGCTGCGCTGTTCCCGTATAGCGACCGGGGTGGAGATGAGCGCTCGCTCTGTGATAGTAGCACAATGTGCGACGATATTATATGCTTATGCCCTCATTTATGCTTTGTTTAACCCTTATTTGTCTAAGATAGAGTCATAATTTAGTTTAGTGTTAATTTGGTAGAGTTTGGCGAAAAATGGTTAAGAATCCGAAAAATTACTAAGTTTGAGAAATCTGGAAAATAGTGCAAAATATGTCTTTTTCGTGATTTTGAGATAAGTAAAAGTGCGATCTATCCTTGTCCGAATTTAATGAAATTTTGTGTGATTAATAGTCATATGCTGAGGAATGTTGTGTTAAAATATCAGAACAATTAGAGTTCGGGAAGTCACCCAAAAGATGGCTGCAAAACGGCAGTCCGAGCAAACCAATCCAGGGGCTTCCAGGATTTTCCTGGGACTTTGATCCAACTTCGAAAAATCATTTCCGGCGACTCACAAGGAGTTTGATCGAGATATTTTCTGGGGAGATGGCCATATGTGTCTAGTTTATCTGAGACTTGGAATCGCATCAATCGGAGCTCCGAGGGTGGAGATATGCCGGAGTTACTGCATCAAGGTCTTTTCTGCCGATTCCAGGAACCTATTACCTCCTTTTCACAATTGCTGCTTTTCGATGGACCATGTGATGTACAAGTGCATTTGTGATGATAATCCAAGCTTATGGAAGGAAGGAGGGTGACACCAAGCCGGGCATTGAAGAAGAAAACGAAGAAAGAAGTTCTCCTAGTCAAGCTAGGAGAAGCTGCCGAAAAGAGGCAGATTGTGTGCCTTGATGATGCTGCCGGCAATGAGACATTTTTGATGGACCAAGACACATCAAATGAAGTCCAAAGATCATACAAGAAGTCCATGAAGATTTGAAGCCCAAGCCTTGAAGAAAAAATTCAGAAAAAGAAAACCTAATTGAACTATGAAAGGAAGGTTTCAAATCCTTATCCCACTTGGTTTTCTGAATTCCTTTTGCAATAAGGCAGCCGGCAGCACCCTCTCCTATATATAACCTCACTTTGTCATTCTGAAAATCATCTCATCTCAAGCATAAACACAAGGCCTAAACTCTACCAAAATTCACCAAAGATCCTAGATAAAAACCTAAACCGAAAACCACCTTCACCTCACCTCAACCAGGTTTCTGCTATTGCCGAATCTTGGAACTTTTCTTCCATAACCTACTGCCGACATACCCTACTGCCGAGTAGCCTCACCCCATCATCCATACTCCACCGGATCCACACCAAGTGAAGCTCTCAAAGTGTCTCAAAGTGTGATCCACTCCCTTCTTCGGTTTAGTAATTTTTGTTTAGTTATGTTTAAGTTTTGTCTATGAAACACTCATGCATGTTTGGTGTTGGTTTGTATGTCTATGTATGAACCGATTTTGGTTTTATAAATTGTATGTTTTGCATGTTAATTTGTAATATGTGACTTATGGATTTTTGTGTTTGATAACTAGGACAATAGGTATGCAATGTTGTTTGAGAACTTAGTTCGATTAGTAATCTAAGGAGTATGCCTTAAAAACCGAAACATTAGTTGTGCTTAAGCATTTGTTGTTTGCATGTAAATCTAGGTGTTAGGTTTCATCAAACTTGAAAACATGAATAATTCATACTCGTAGTTGTCTTGGTTTGTGTTTTCGCAAAGAGTATAAAACCCTTAGAACTTGCATGTTAAACAAGATGATTGACAACCTTACTTGCTTGCATGTCTTCGATTTGTGATTCATGTGTTTAATTGTTAATCCAGTAAAATCGGTTAACATATACCTTAGGATTATACTCGTAGTTAATCTTAAGACCTTAGCAATCAACGATTAGATGATCTCGTACGCTATAATTGGGATCGAAATTGGTTAAGTCGAAACAACATTCATACTTGTTCCTAACCTTCTTACATATTAGTCTACATGTTAAAGAGTCTTTTGTGCTAAATGTTTTGTGAAAGATGATGATCACTTGTAAATATTAGACTTAGGATTTATTTTCTGTTTTGTTTTCGTGTGTAGTCTAGGGCAGCCTTGCTGCCGATCCATTTCATTCCCCCCTAAATTGTGACGTCTTGTATGTATGTGCATATGTGTTTGTCTAACAATTTCATATCTCAGGTACCCTTAATCCCCGGCTTAGAACGATCCCTACTTATGTCTATACTACTAACGATTGCAGGGTTTATTATTGCATGCGAGCTTCGGCTCCCGTCACTCTGGTACGACCTGCTGACCCTCCATCGTATTTCCTTCCGGCCCCGCCTTTGAGCTTTCTGCCATTTGGTGATGCTTACGTGATTTTTATATAAGTTTCCCACAGACGGCGCCCATTGTTTCTGCACAAACTCGTAGGCGTGGTAGAGACTGGTGAATCTAGATGTGATCTCCTCTTGCGAACCTGCTAACTAAGGGGAATACCGGGCGGGCCAGTCTTCTCCTCTCCGATGCCTAAGTTAGTACAGTTGGAATGAATAGATAACTTAAGCACGTATGATAAGCAGTTGGAGAGATTCAGTTATCTATTAAAGAGGGTAGTTGAGGCCCTTATATAGGTGGTCGGGCGTGAGGTCTGGTCTCACTCTTCGATGTGGGACTGGCTTCCTTCTGTTCGCACACAAAAGGACAGCTCTGGTGGCCTGTTCGGCAGGCTGGCGCCCCCGGCTCCCGGGCCCCTGGTCACAAGGTAGACTGCTAGGCCTCGGGTCCGGGTGCTGGTGATCCTGCTCCGGGCCTCAGTCCGGCCCCGGGCATGCTGGCTGCGGGTCTGTGGGCCTGTGTAGCCCCTCTGTGGCTACTGTCAACAAAACTATCTGCAAAAATACATATTTTATAATATTTATAGATGATTTCAGTAGGTTTTGCTATGTTTACCTCATGAGTGATAAATTCCAGTCTCTAGACAAGTTTAAGATTTTTAGAGCAGAAGTGGAGAAACAGTTAGAGAAGTCTATCAAAATTGTGAGGTCTGATAGGGGTGGAGAGTATTTTGGGAAAACTAGTGAGTCTGGGCAGTACATGGGGCCATTTGCAAAGTATTTGCAGGAGAATGGCATAGTAGCTCAATACACAACTCCTGGCACACCCCCAACAGAATGGAGTGGCTGAGAGAAGAAACAGAACCTACCAAAATATGATCAGGAGCATGATGAGCACTTCTGGTCTTCCAAAATATTTGTGGGGGGAAGCATTGAAAACTTCCAACTACATTAGCAACATGACTCCAAGCAAGTCAGTTGCTAGCACTCCTTTTGAATTATGGAATGGAAGAAAACCAAGCTTCCATCATTTGCATGTTTGGGAATGCAAGGCAGAAGCAAGGCCTTACATTCCTAAAGTTAATAAATTAGATAGTATAACTGTGCACTACCAGAAAAAAAACTTTTGCCGACGAAAAAAAAAAAAAACGGCCGACGAAACCAATTTTCGTCGGCTATTCTCAATAATGGCCGACGAAAATTGTTTTCGTCGCTAAAAATTAAAAAATCGTCGGCTATTCCCCTAGAATGGCCGACGAAAATTTTTTTTTCGTCGGTCATTCTAGGGGAATAGCCGACGATTTGAATTTTCGTCGGCCTTTCTCTAAAACTTTAGCCGACGAAAATTTTTGGAAGTATGGCCGACGAGTACTAGGTTTGATTTCGTCGGCTATGATTTAAAAAAAAAAAAAAAAAAAAAAAAACAGCTTCCATTTTCTATCACTATCGACAAACCATTGCTTCGTCCTTCAAATGCAAATGTGTCGTGAAATAAGATATGACCGAAATAATGAAATACGTCTACGGTTGAAAAATGAGAAGATTCCGACAAAATCTGTGTGCCGAATGTTGCGGTTAGCTGTTTTTTACTTCCGTTTTCCTATGGGTAGCCTGACGGTCGGTAAATATTTTGAGGAAAATTTTTATACGATTGGTTGCGTCTCATCGATCTGAAACTATTCTCTGTTGAACGTCAGGCCAAAAAACGTCATTTAGACGGGCCAATTTCCATTTCTAAGCGTTTGAAGGGTTGACTCACCCGGTTGACCGTCCCGATCGAGCCTTTAACGTTGTCAGATGTAGTTGGATTTTTTTTCATACATGTATTTAATCTTAACGGTGATATCTGACGGTTGGAATAGATTTTCCAAACTTTTAGATTCAAAATCGGAACATATGCACTAATGTTCCTTAACTTGTTTACTAAGTGTTTAAGTGAATGTATAGTTTCAAATAGTTACTATACGTAGGCTCTTCAAATGCAAATATGTCGTCAAATAAGATATGACCGAAATAATGAAATACGTCTACGGTTGAAAAATGACAAGATTCCGATAAAATCCGCGTGCCGAAAGAATGAAATCAGTCAAAACCCGGTTTACTGTAGATTTGGCGTCCGGCGTCCGAATGATGATTGTGATACCATTCCGGAAAGGGAACGACGCCAGGAACAAAACTCGTTGCTTTGCCACGACGTGTGGGCTTTTTCGGGCTTTCGAGTTCGTTTAGGGCCTCAAAACGGCATTTTAGTATGTTTTCATAGAATAGCCGACGAAACATTCAAATTTCGTCGGCTATTCTCTAAGTATAGCCGACGAATTCAAATATTTCGTCGGCTAAACTCTTGATCCGCGCCTTTTTATTGTCCGCCGTTGGATGGCTCAGATCCGACGGCTGTTGATTTTCCAAAGTATAGCCGACGAAATATTTTAATTTCGTCGGCTATTCTCTAAGTATAGCCGACGAAATCTTTTATTTCGTCGGCTATACTCCTTCTAAATCTTTTAAATCCTCCCGCCTTTTTTCTCTCCTCCTTCCCCCCCTCCTCCGGCCTCCTCTTCCTCTTTCCCCTCCTTCCCCTCCTCCTCCGGCCTCCTCCTCCATCCCCTCCTCCTCCTTCTCCTCCTCCTCCTCCTTCCCCTCCTCCGGCCTCCTCCTCCTCCTTCCCCCCCTCCTCCGGCCTCCTCTTCCTCTTTCCCCTCCTCCGGCCTCCTCCTCCTCCTTCCCCTCCTCCTCCTCCTCCTTCCCCCCCTCCTCCCCCCTCCTCCGGCCTCCTCTTCCTCTTTCCCCTCCTTCCCCTCCTCCTCCGGCCTCCTCCTCCTTCTCCTCCTCCTCCTCCGGCCTCCTCTTCCTCTTTCCCCTCCTCCGGCCTCCTCCTCCTCCTCCTTCCCCTCCTCCGGCCTCCTCCTCCTCCTTCCCCCCCTCCTCCGGCCTCCTCTTCCTCTTTCCCCTCCTCCTCCTCCTTCCCCTCCTCCTCCTCCTTCCCCTCCTCCTCCTCCTCCTCCTTCTCTAGCTTCCTTCCCCTCCTCCTCCTCCTTCCCCTCCTCCTCCTCCTCCTCCTCCTCCTTCCCCTCCTCCTCCTCCTCCAAAATGTAATTAATTTAATTTAATTTAATTTAATTTTTTTTTCTCCCAAAATTAAAGAATAGCCGACGAAATTGACCAAATTTCGTCGGCTATAACAGGTATAGCCGACGATTTTTACCAAATTTCGTCGGCTATTCTTTAAAATATTAATATATTCGGAGAAAATAACCGACGAAATTGACAAATCGTCGGGTATTTATGAAGTATAGCCGACGAAACAGACTAATTTCGTCGGCTATAGTTGGCAAAATCGTCGGCTAAACTCGAAAATTTCCGACGAATTTCGTCGGTTATTTTTCAAAGGTTTGGTCGACGAAATCAATTTTCGTCGGCTATACTTCAGAATGGCCGACGATTTCAAAAATTTTGTCGGCCATTGGTATTACCGACGGCGTTTTACCGACGAAGAATAGCCGACGAAAATTTCGTCGGTAGAGGGAATAGCCGACGAAATTTTGGAATAGCCGACGAAAAAAATTTCGTCGGCTATTCTGTCAAATCTGGTAGTGGTGAGCGCCAATTTCATTGGCTATCCTGAAAAATCTAAGGGTTTTAGATTTTACAGTCCTAAGCATACCATGAGGATTTTTTAGACCAATCGAGTTGTGTTCTATGATGAGATGAATCAAAATGAGCCCTTAGAAGACTATGTGTTTGAAGCTGAAGATGATACAGAATACATGGCAGTACAGGCTTCAGTTCAAGCTCCAGCAGTTTTAATTGAATTACCAGTACAGGCCACAGTTCAAGCTCTAGTGACGTTAGAGCAGAATGTCCAGGAAGATGAAATTCAAGCAGAAGAAAATGTGCATCCTCAAGTGGAGATAGATGAACCAGAACCTCCAGCGCAGGCTGCAGTCCCACAGCAGTAAGAGTTGAGAAGATCTGGAAGAACGAGAAAGTTCACAATTGATACAGATGAGTTTGAAGTCTACTTGAATGAAACTGAAGTTGAGTTTGAGAAAGATGATGGTCCACCAAGCTACAGAGAGGCTATGCGAAGTGAAAATGCAGAAAAATGGAATGAAGCAATGGAGGCTGAACTAAAATCCATGAGTGACAACCAAGTTTGGGAATTAGTTGAACCAACTCGAAGTCACAAGGCAATATGATGCAGATGGATTTTTAAAACAAAGAGAAATGTAGATGGCACTGTGGAGAGACACAAAGCAAGGCTAGTAGCCAAGGTCTTCACACAGAAGGAAGGAGTCGATTTTAATGAAACCTTTTCATCACCAGTGTCAACAAAAGATGCATTCAGACTGATCATGGCTCTAGTTGCTCATTTTGACATGGAGCTTCACCAGATGGATGTGAAGACTGTATTTTTAAATGGTGATTTGGAGGAGGAAATTTATATGAAGCAACCTGAGAGCTTCATTACGCCTGGGAATGAGAACCTGGTATGCAAATTAAATAAATCCATTTATGGATTAAAACAAGCTTCAAGGCAGTGGTACTTGAAGTTTGATTCTGTTGTGAGCTCAATTGGTTTTGTGGAAAATCTAGTTGATGAATGTGTCTATTTAAAGGTCAGTGGGAGACATTTTATCTTCCTGGTGTTGTATGTTGATGACATATTGCTAGCAAGTAGCAATATTGAACTTTTGAATGAAACGAAGAAATTTCTGTCAATGAATTTTGACATGAAGGACCTTGGTGAAGCATCATATGTTTTGGGGATAGAGATAAAGAGAGACAGAAAGAGACACTTGCTTGGTTTGTCTCAGGAGGGCTACATAAAGAGAATTTTGAAGAGATTTGACATGCATAAGTGCACAGGAGGTGATGTTCCAATAATCAAGGGTGACAAGCTAACGAAATTTGACTGTCCATTGACCAATTTGGAAAAGGAGCAGATGAAGGATAAGCCTTATTCTAAACTTGTTGGGAGCCTGATGTATGCACAAGTGTGCACTAGGCCTGATATTGCTTTTGTAGTTGGCATGCTTGCAAGGTTTCAGTCAAATCCTGGAAATGCACACTGGATAGCTGGGAAGAAGGTATTAAGACATTTGTAGAAGACTAAGCATCACATGCTTGTCTACAGAAGAGTTAAAGATTTAGAGGTGACAGGCTATACTGATGCAGATTTTACAGGGAATTTTCCGGCATCAAACAAATCTACATCAGGGTATGTGTTTATGCTTGCTGGAGGAGCCATTCTTGGAAAATGGCAAAACAGTCTCTCATAACTACATCAACAATGCAAGCAGAATACATTGCTGTATATGAAGGTGCTTGTCAAGCTGTTTGGTTCAGGAATTTTCTTCTTCAGACCAATATTGTAGAATCCATTATTTCCAGGCCTCTTAAGATTTTTTGTGATAACGCTTCAGCAGTGTATTTTACAAACAATAATAAGAGGTCTACAAACTCTAAGCACATAGATTTGAAGTATTATAGTGCTAGGGAGAGGGTGAAACGAAAGGAAATTGTCGTTGCCAACATTAGCACACTGTCATAGTTAGCTGATCCCTTCACTAAAGTTCTACCTGCTGCTGCTTTCAAGAAGCATGTTAGCAGCATTGGAGTTCTAGAGAGTTTTAATTGTTAGGAACAGTGGGAGTTATCACTGTTTCATTGTTTGTGCTTTTGATTCAGTCTGAGTATGGTTTCTGTTCATGAACTATGAGATTTTGACATTGTTTGTGCTCAGGAATGAAGATTCCAGTTCTTTTGGATTATATTTTGCTGCAGCTTATGAATTGCTCAATAAAATGATTCTTGTGTTTTTCTTTTGAGTTACATGTTGCCTATTTGCAATCTGCATGCATGTGGAATAGCTATTTGACAGGTTTGAGTTGTTTCTGATCAAAACAACATGAGGTTACAGAAATTAAGAAATACATCCAGTTTAAAGTTCAATTAAAGATTGATGTTTCTTGAGGACCACTGCATTAGATATTATTTTGATACATTCTGAAACACTAATGCATTTACAGGCATGTTATTGTTGGTGGTTCATGTGGTTTGTAACTGTGGCTTTTGTAGTTGGACAAGTCTTGCATTCCGTTGAATGCATAGTTTTTGTGTAGCTCTTTAGTTTTGGTTGTAGACTGACAGAACTTTGAGTTAGATCAATTTTGAGTATTTGATTTCCATATGCGCACTAAAGAAAATTATTGCTATATCTGAATTCATGACATTCTTGTTAAGTGAGTTTCATGATATGTCCAAGTGGGAGAATGTAAGACTAAATTGGACATTATCATTTAACTCAATAAAGTCCTTAACAACTTGTCGTATTCTTACAGACCAAGCAATGGGAAATCTTATGACTTGAATACCAGATACATTATTCATTTGTATCAAAGTGTTTAAGGCAAGGGATCTAAATGTATTAGGCTATTGTATTATAGTCTTAATGATATGCATACAGAATATATGATTCTATGCTTATTAGTTTCCTTTATGGGAGGACACTAAACTTAGGCTGACTCATATATAAACCTGGCCTCTGCACCCTCACTCACTACTAGCAATTCGTTATCAGTCCCATAGTGAGATACAGAGAGTGAGAAGTGCAGAAGATCAGTGTTATTGGAACAAATGGCTGTTGAACCAGAGAACTAAAACAACACTGCTGATGACTGAGAAATACTCTCTCTGTTATTGAATTGAAATACATCTTGGTGGCTTTATAAGCCTTACAATGAAAAGAGATAAAATCAAATGCACCTCACGTAAACAATCGTGGATCATGGACTAAAGTAGTTGAAACCTAAAGCACTTCCCTAACAAATAGGGATTATTAACATCATGGAAACAAACACGATCCTAACAGACTTGTTTAACTTAGTTCCAAGCAACGACTAAGTCAACAAATCCTCCCTTAAACTGATTGCACAAGTGCAGTCAGTTTACTCCTGGCATGATACACATTCCCAGCAGTCCTCGCAGCCTCTCAAACACCTCAAGCTTCAAAGACTTCGTCATTATATCTGCTAGTTGATCCTGAGAATTGCAATGAACCAGCTCCAAAGTTCCATCCTTTGTTAAGTCACGAAGGAAGTGGAAGCGAACATCAATATGCTTGCTTCTGCCATGAAGAACTGGATTTCTTGAGAGCTTTATAGTTGAACAATTATCACAATACACAGTTGTACTCCCATGTTGAGTATGACCGAGCTTCTCAAGGATTCTTCTCATCCAAACTCCTTGGCATGCACATGAAGCTGCAGCAATAAATTCTGCTTCAGTTGTAGACAGAGTAACCACTGGTTGCTTCTTAGAGGACCAAGAGACAGCTCCTGAACTCAACATAAAAACATATCCGGAAGTACTTCTTCGATCATCCAAATCTCCTGCGTAATCACTGTCTGTATATGCCTCAAGCTTTTCACCTCCATTTCTCTTGTACAGAATTCCCAACTCAGTTGTACCATTGAGATACCTAAGCACCCTCTTGACAGCTTGCATATGTAATTCAGTTGGACAACTCATGAATCTGCTAAGTAGACTCAAAGTGTACATGAGATCAGGCCGCGTTGCAGCCAAATACATCAGGCAGCCAACGACTTGTTTATATTGTGTAGCATCCACCTTCACCCCACTATCATCTCTTATCAATTTGTAACCAGGAACAATAGGATTTTTGGAAGAATTACTCTCCCTCATCCCGAACCTTTCTAATATCTCTCTTGCATATTTCCTCTAACACACATAAATTCCTTCTTCCTTCTGAATCACTTCCACCCCGAGAAAATACCGCATTTTACCAAGATCAGACATCTCAAACTCTTTCTCCATGGACTCTTTAAACTCTTTAAACATACTTTCATCACTTCCAGTAAATATCAGATCATCAACGTAAAGGCTAACAATAAGAATATTACCTCCTTTACTTCGCTTTATGAACAAGGTATGTTCATATGGACACCTTTCAAAACCTTCTCTGATGAAGTAGGCTTCGATGCGACTGTACCAAGCTCGTGGAGCTTGTTTAAGACCGTACAGAGCTTTCTTCAATCTGTATACCTTCAACTCAGCACCCTTCTTTTCGTAGCCTTGTGGTTGATCAACATAAACAGCTTCATTCAGCTCCCCATGTAAGAACGCACTTTTTACGTCCAATTGATAAACACTCCATCCATTCAGAGCAGAAAGTGCAATCACCATGCGAATTGTGTCCCACCTAGCCACTGGTGCGAAAACTTCTGTGTAGTCCACTCCATATTGTTGAGAATACCCCTTCACCACCAACCTAGCTTTGTACTTTTCCACCTCTCCAGTCTCATTCAGCTTGGTTTTAAAGATCCATTTGACTCCAATGGTCTTTGCTCCGGTTGGTAAATCCATCAGCACCCAGGTTTTGTTCTTCTCAATTGCTTCTATCTCATTGTCCATTGCTTCTCTCCATTTGCTACTGTGAATGGCTTCCTCAAAAGTAGAGGGATCAGAAGAAGAAGTAAACAAAACAAGATGTTGAATTGCCTCTTCATCTGATAGTCCTTGTCCACTTTCATAATCATTCAAGTAAGGTGGTGGTCTACGAGTCCTCCCTTGGGCCTGAACTTCTTCTTCACTTGAGTCTGAGCCATTAATTGCCTCTTCATGATCAGATTCACCACCCTCCTCGTTTGCTTCTTCTTCACTATAGTTATTTGTATCCTTCTCTTCTTCACTCTCTCCCCAATCTAGAACATCTAGCTTCTCTTCTTCTGAACTCCTTTCCCAATTCCAACATTCATCTTCTTCGAAAATCACATCCTTACTGATGACAATACGATTGGTTGCTGGATCATAGAGCCGGTATGCCTTGGACTCATCACTTATCCCCAACATCACACATCGAAAACTCTTATTGTCAAGCTTCTTTCTCTTCACATCTGGGATATGGACATAAGCAACGCAACCGAATACTTTGAAGTAATGGATTGAGGGTTTGATGCCACTCCATGCTTCCTCAGGGGTCACTTCCTTGACTGCCAAGGTAGGACTACGGTTGAGAATGTGAATCGACCATTTTACTGCTTCTGGCCAGAAATACTTCGAAACATGCTTCTCAGACAACATGCATCGAACCATATTCATGATAGTTCGATTCTTTCTTTCTGCTACCCCATTTTGTTGGGGAGTGAAGGCAGCTGTCAACTGTCTTTTTATTCCATGCAAGCTGCAGAATGAGTTAAATTCTCCAGAGGTAAACTCCCCTCCTCGATCAGTTCGAAGACACTGAATTGGAGTCCCTGCTTCATTCTCAACCATACTTTTAAACATCTTAAAGGAAGCAAGTGCTTGAGACTTTTCTGATAACAAGGATACCCACACCTTACGGCTGAAATCATCTATAAAAGTAATTAGGTACCTTTTGCCACTGTTTGATGCCGGAGTGATAGGTCCACAAAGGTCAGAATGTACCAACTGAAGCTTGTGTGTAGCTCTCCATAAGCTCTTCTTTGATATGGACTCCCTATGCTGCTTCCCGATAATACAATCTTTACACATCTTGCTTGGTGTCTTCATCTCCGGCAAACCTGTCACCATCTTCTTGTAATGAAGTGTTCTGAGTCCCTTGAAATTGAGGTGCCCATAACGACAATGCCAGAGGTGTGTTTCATCTTCTGAGGCAGCCTTGAAGCAACTTGCACTCTTTGGCACCATGCTTGCAATGAATACATACATTCGATTGGCTGACATCTTTGTTTGCAAGAACATGCCCTTTTTCGGATGATAGCATCGACATTCACCATCTTTGATTAGCACAACGACTCCCTTCTCGGATAGTTGTCCAATGCTAATCAGGTTGTTTTTCAGCTCGGGAACATAGTACACATTAGTAATCACTTGTGTAACACCATTGACATGCATTCTAACATTACCTCTCCCAACGACCGACATTCTGAGGTTGTTTCCGAGCTTGACAGAATGCTTGTACTGCTCATCCAATTTTGTGAACCATTGTTTGTTGCCAGTCATGTGATTACTGCATCCCGAATCAAGGAACCAAACCTCCTCTCTTTTGGCCTCATTGAGCTCAATATGGGACATTAGAAGCATCTCCTCCGACTCGTCCAACTCAGCATAATGAGCATTCTTATCCCAATCAGGGCACTCATATTGGAAGTGCCCTAATTTGTGACACTTGTAACACTCAATCAGTGCCTTGTTCAGCATGCCTCTTCCTCGACCCCTGCCTCGTCCTCTAAAACCTCCTCTTCCACGGCCTCTTGCACCATAATAATTCTCATCTCTACCTCCAATCTTCTCATCACAAGCCACTTTCAATACCTGCTCTTCTTCTTCATTACTGTTCATTCTTTGTTCATGAACGAGAAGACTGCTCTGCAACTCATCGACTGTCATTGTCTCCAAGTCATTGGACTCTTCAATGGAGCATACTACATAGTTGAACTTTGAGACCATAGACCTCATTATCTTCTCAACAATAACATTTTGACTCATGCTTTCACCACAGGCTTTCATGTTCTTGGCTATGGCAAGTGTACGAGCAAAATAGGCATTGACAGTCTCCCCTTCCTTCATTTTGAGAACTTCGAACTCTCTGCGCAAAGCCTGCAGCTGTGCCCTTTTGACTCTCGTTGATCCCTGGAATTTCTGCTTCATTGAATCCCAAATTTGCTTAGAGGTGTCGTCCTCCAAAATTGTCTCCAAGATGTCACGATCAATGGCCTGATAAAGATAATTCTTTATTTTCAAGTCCTTCAACTTCTGCTCCTCGATTAGCTTCAGTTGTGCCTCCGTTGGAACTGCTCCACCTTCCACTGTTGAGAACTCCAGTATTCTTTAGATCGCAGAAAGTTCTCCATCAGTTTCGCCCAATGCTCATAGTAGCCTTCAAATTTTGGGATGGCAGGTTGCACATACTTGCCATTGCTACTCTCTGCCATTCTTCTTGATCCTCCTTGAAAGAAATCAGTATTTCTTTCCACACACACACACTACTGTTTCTCTCGTACTCACACACTACTTTCTCACAATCACTCACAATCAGGCCCCTATGATGGGGCTCTGATACCAGAATTGTTGAACCAGAGAACTAAAACAACACTGCTGATGACTGAGAAATACTCTCTCTGTTATTGAATTGAAATACATCTTGGTGGCTTTATAAGCCTTACAATGAAAAGAGATAAAATCAAATGCACCCCACGTAAACAATCGTGGATCATGGACTAAAGTAGTTGAAACCTGAAGCACTTCCCTAACAAATAGGGATTATTAACATCATGGAAACAAACACGATCCTAACAGACTTGTTTAACTTAGTTCCAAGCAACGACTAAGTCAACAATGGCCTCACAAGGTTGTTACACTAGTTAAATAGATCTTTCTTATATTTATGCTTTAATCGTATTATATATTCATGTTCTTATATTGGTTCGTGTCTATTAGTCTTGTGTGTGAATTCCATATGATCAATGGATCAATGATTAACATTGTTTAGATTCTTAGTTTTTAGCTTTGTTAGCATACTGGCCAACGGAATTGCAATAAGGTCAATAGCTTATCCTCATATTTGGTTTTTTTGGGACTCTGGTATATCAATTACCTCAATAAGGTCAGTACTCGGCTATTTATAATTACTGTGAAAGAGATCAAATAGCTTCAAATTTTAATTTTTTTATAATTAAAACTAAAGTCTTTTAGGAATGATTTATTAGAGGTTTATAGTAATGATATCTGCAAGATATGAACAATGGTATATATTTATTGATTGTGGGAGATAGAGCTGGATGAATAAGACTATTATCTTGTGAAGTTTATATCTCTCTTTATATCGGCTCTTTTGTAGGTTACAAATTTGGCTCGTGCTCTCCTTCACTGCTCTGATTCACCTAAAGGTTTTGTTGTTTGTATGCTTAATCACTATGTGTTTCTAGAAGTCTTCCAGTTTTGTTAATGTGTGTGTATGTGGTTTGCATGCATGTGTCTGACTACAATGAAGGGACAATTGATTGCTTTCTGGTGGCATAGTATTTGATTGATTCTGCTAAGATAGTGTATGATTATTGCTCTATATATAACTAATATATATACGTTCAAGGAAGGATAATTTTGTAAATTCTTATATGTGTCTTGACCTAATTAGACTAAATATATGTAGTATCTTTAGTAGATAGGAAATCCCTGATTATTTGGGATACTTGATGTAATGCCTATATAAAGCCTCCTTATCAATCAATAAAACTACGCTTTGCTTATCTATTGTTTCTTCTATAACACGTTATCAGCACGTGGCTCTAGCCTTCGTCTAAAAGCCCTAAAAAATTGTGAAACCCTAGGTTTTGTTCTTGAAAAGAAACCAAACACCCTAAATTCTCTTTTCTGCCGGCAAGCCCTTTGTCGGCAAAGAAGACCTCCAAACAGAAATCCTCTTCTGCCAACAACTCTTCGTCGGAAGAAAGAAAACTTCCCAAGACAACAAGTTCTACCGACAACTCTTTGTCGGAAAATTTCCCCAGAAACTCTTTTTCTCGACAAATTCTATGTCGGTAAACGATATGCTATCGAACTCTGCCGACGACAGATATGTCGGTAGAGGATGAAGATTTCACAGGGCACCCAGAAATTTTCTCCGGGCACCCATCTCTAATCGGCCGACTTTTGTCGCCGCTCCGACGAGGACCCAGCGTGCCCTCAGCCAAGACGCCGCCTAGCGCGCCTCCGCCCTTGCCCCGCGCGCGTCGCGGTAGAACCGGAGGTGCATCCTCGGTTGGTGCTCCACTCCGGCACCGTCCTCGTCTGTTCCTTCAAGCTCGACGCCACAACCCCGTAGCCCATCGCCGCTGATGCATCGCAGCATCGACGAGGAGCGTAGATCGATTAAGCAGCCCAGGGTCGAGTAGCGCCATCTCCGATGCACATCTCAGTTCGCCTGGAATAACACATGCAACCCGACGGTGCCGACCCGAGCTGAACCCGATCTGGATCCGACCCGAACCAACCCGATCTCGACCCGACCCGAGTCTGCAGCCAGACCGATTCAATGGGTAGAGGGGCAAAACGATAATTATACTTACCCCAGTTAAAAAGTTTTACCCTTCGGGTTAAAACAGTTATTGCAGTATTTCTTTATTAAGTTTTACTGCACTGTATATGGTGAATATGACTAACCATATGTTTTTTCTTTTCCATGAAATTTATTGCACGACGTATCGCGATGGAATTGCGAAAATGAATTCGTTGCACTTACATGGAAGAGCATCTCAAATTTGCACAAGGATAAGAACCGAGTTCTCAAGCGCAATTTATATTTCTACACAGTTCATTTGGCGAACTAGCAAGTATGGTTTAATAAAAGTTCCCGTTTTTCGTAATTTCAATTATTTGAATTTGTATGTTAGAACTTATGTGTTTTTCAGGTAGATACAAAGGGGCCCCACCCACCCCAGCGTATCACAGTATTTAAGGGGTAACTATGATGTTACCGTCCAAAGTTGTGCTTGTGGCTGTGATGTCACTGTGAACCACAACTCTTCGTGACTATTTTATCACGATTCCGACAGAATATTATCGATGCTTGTGACGATCCTAAGAGAGTCACAAAGGGACAAACTCATGATGTGCGACGGAAATTGTCGCTGTAACATCGATATGTGACGGAAATTGTCACAATAAATATTGAATTGAGTTACCATAATCTTGGTCTCATCCTAAATTCAATACCTTCCCTCTTGTTCTTTTGAGCAAAAGAAACATTGACCACAAAATGGGCCCTATACTGACAAGTGACGAAATTCATGACACACGTTCAGAAGAATAGGGGGAGGCTACGCTTCGAAACCCCATGTCATAAAGAAAATAAAAAAAGGGCCATTGAAAAAAAAGAATTATGTCATTGATATGGTTCTACATCGGTTCACTAATTACAAATAATGCAATCATATGGTCAATGTATACAAGAGATACATGGAAGAATATGAGAGTATATTCTCATGATTACGAAAAGCACCTTGACAATGATTGAAAAGTTGAAGAAAACCTAGAAATTCCGGTTTTCCAGCTCGCGGACTCATCATTGGACGGACCGGTTCAACTACCTATAAGCCGGTTCTTGAGGTGAAATTTGAGTCACCGGTTCCTAACATCCATGGCTACCTACTCAGAAAATTTCAAAGCCATTGGACACCTGGAAGGTGGTGAACCACTCGACACAAATGTTCACTGACCTCCGACGACGGTTCCGACAGGTTCGGTATGTTGCCGGCCGGTTCCGGCAATGAGGTTGGCGGCTTTGGAATCTTAACACACGTGCCTGCCTACTGTTACAATTTAGTGGCATTTGGTGTCCCAGAACTTAGTGAAACGTTTCAGGAAGCATACATGCATGTTACATTTTGTAACGGAATGCATCTTGTTAACGTATAAGTGTTAACGATCAATACCCTTTACCATCCACATACTTTATGTGCCATATTACGCCACCACAAGCGCTTAATGATGAGTTATTTGATTATGAATATTGTCTTTGTATAAGACATAAGCTTCCACCTATAGTCCGCTATATAGAAACCTTAACGGGCGATCTCGTTTATGTCACTTTTTGATGAGCCAATCTTCCCGTCGTTAGGGGGAGATAAGAACAAGTATGTTCAAGTAGAACGACTTGGCATTGCCGTGGTTTGTCCCCACTGTGCTCATCATGTTTCCCAAAGTCCTATAAATCAAAGTGACGAGATTTGATATACATGCTGCAAAGAGCAAACTATTGGTCTTTCAAGAAAAAGATCAGAATAATACTCTCGTTTCAAACATGCCTATAAGGATTGATGTCCGGATAAATGGACATGTTGTCACCCATAGATGGTGGCATGGTGACTCCACAAAAGTGGTAGATGGTGTCACTAGGTCGTGACTCTCACAAGAAGTGTAGAGACGACACTTAGTTCGATATACACTCGCTGAATGCGAGTTTGGCACAACTTGATCATTCGATCAATGACAACTCATTCGTCTCATGGATTTTCTGGATTATGCTTATCATTGGGGGATGCCTCAATGCAACCGATCCATATAGAGATCTCTACAAATGCGAATTACACTAGTGTACATGAGAACGTGATTTATGAGTTAGATATCGAACACATTCACTTCGTTGAAGCAAATACCAACGTTGTGAATTGGCCTACATGGAAAGATATGCGATACAGTTTATACAAAGAGATAGGTCATTGGTCAGGTGATGTCGACACTGCCAGTGTAAACCCTATCGATAATTTTTTATGGAAAGCGTACTGAGAAAAAGAGCCTAGACTCACCTTATGGCACAAGGTCTCTCACAAACGCCTTGGAATCGACTACGATGACATATGCTCTCGTAATGGAGTCATATTGCACTCCACTACCTTGTCAGTTAGATAGTTCCGAAAACTGAACATGCAGCTTGTATCATCTTTATTGGGACTAAGTAAAGAGATGTACATAAACATCCTAAACGGATTAGTTTTCACCCAAGTCAAGTAAGCAAAAACCACGATTTAGTGATTACTTGATTGGAGATGGGATGTAAATAATCATGCCTATTTGCGTGTAAACTTCGGATGTATTGTGATTGAGATATCACTAATCAGTCGTTAAGAATGAAAAGATCTTGGGAACCGTTAGTGATGAACATATTCATCAATCGACTTATGGCTATCTAAAGGACGTTAAACTAAAGCCTATATGTATCCCATGATTAGTCGATGTCTTGAGAAGACTTGTTACGTCCATATGACGGGAAGTCTTAGGAGATGAAACTCTTCATCTAAGTACCATGTGCGCAATCATGTACTTGTCATAATATGCTCGACACGACATCTCATTCACTATAAACTTATAAAGCCAAGGTAATGGCTAGACGCGCCCACGCAATGCCATGGTATATGACGGTACTTTGTTTCAAGTGTGAAAGGTTTAGGCTCATTCGATCCCATCATAAAAGACACATCAACAGGTAATTCTAGAATCTGCCTAGTTCTGTATGTCGGCTTCCATGAGGTTTAAAGGAGAGCTCACTCGTTGGAAAATGGTGAAGTTGATATCGTTGGAAAGGTTTATGTGTCTAATTTCCAGAGATACCAACCATTTGATCATAGCTATCATATTGAGTGAGTTATGGCTGTTTTAGCAAAGTAGGACGAATCTGTCCGGTAATTTACAGATCAGTCATCTTCGATAAAGTTTTGTGATCAGCTCAGAATGAACCATGTTGTGTACTTTATATCACTGGAAAGATATGGGTGTCTAGTTTCCAGAAATCTTTACGGTTTGTTCATTTCTACTGTATCGAAAGAGCTATGACTGTTTAAATACAAGAAGGTCATGTTGCTCATGAATCTGATTTTCAACGCGAACTCTAGTTTTGAGTTGTTAAGCAACCTTCTTCCTTAAGACCAAGTAAAGCTAAGTATAGCTGGTCTGATACAAAGATAATGTGGCCGTATTCAATTACTCGATCATTGGCCACACCTACTTTTGAAGCTTGTGAGGAGCGTTTGTATACGCCATTAATCTAAACTCCGAGATTTGGTTACCAATCAGGGGGAGTTGTCTTGTAGACATCAGGGGGAGTTTACCTCATATGTAATCTTCAATTATAGTTCGTGCATTGTGCTCTTTTCTCTTCGACCAAGCTTTTTATTTTACCCAAGTGGTTTTTCTTTTCCTTGGCAAGGTTTTAACGAGGCAACATGTTGTGCACCGTGTCACATTAAGTACGCGACACAAAGGGGAGTGTTCAAGGAAGGATAATTCAGTAACTTCCTATGTGTGTCTTAACCTAATTAGACTAGATATGTAGTATCTTTAGTAGATAGGGAATCCCTAATTATTCGGGATACTTGATGTAATGCCTATATAAAGGCTTTCTTATCAATCAATAAAACTACGCTTTGCTTATTTATTGTTTCTCCTCTAACAATATGCAAGTCCTGCACTTAGCTCTAGTGGGGCTTAGGAAAGGAAAATGAGATGAGGCTCTTGGTTTCATTGAATTTTGCAGGTATCTTGGTGTTGGAGTTATGCCCGTCTCTGCTTTGATTGTCAAATGTTGCCGTTGTTGGATGAATCACAAGAGTGACTTGGAGCTAGTTATATTGGTCTTAGACTCTTTCCTTATTGCTTTTCAAGTCAACAACAGTTCAGTTTCATTGTGTTTTTTGCTTTAATTACGTTTTGAATTAGCTTCGAGACTGTTAACATTAATGATATATATAATAAAAAGATGAATTGCGGCGTGCATTGCGTGTTGTAAGAGTGCTTTAAAATACCATGTATGGCGTGCAATGCATGCCCTAAATCACAATTTACGACTTGCATTTGCTTCATTTATGACGTGCAATGCATGTCTTAAATGACAAATCACGGCGTGCATGGGGTGCCATAAAAGGGAGCTTTACGACGTGCATTTTATCTCTTTACGGCGTGCATTGTGCACCGTAAAAGTGAAAAAAATGAATTTATTTTTTCGACGTGGTCTTTAAAGGCGTGGTATTGCACGCCGTAAAAAATTATTTAGGGCATTTTTCGCGCGCCATGAATGATCTTTTTTCCTGAAATGAAAGCTGTCTTTGACAGTCTGAGGAACAATCCCAAGGTTCACTTTGACAGCCAGCGCTTTTGTTACAAGCCAAAGCATGCTGATCTGCATCGATCACATAAATCAACTCTTGTCATTAATAAACAAAAACACATACGACATACATGTTCTTGATCTCAAGGATTCGTATCAGAATGTGATGGAGGCAGTGGCGGAACCAGAAGAAACATAATGGGAGGGCCAAAAAAAGTTGAATACAAATTTACATAAAGAAAGACAATCAAAACACCCACTTACCCAAGAAAGAACAAATCAAAATAATGGAGAACAAGAACAAATCTGCAGATACATATATTCAGTCAATCTGAAAATTCTTTCCTTCAATATATTATATATAGGGATGTATTTTTAATGAAATCTGGAAAGTAAATTTGAATTGAATACCTGAAACATGATTATAGGAAAGTATAAAACAGAAGAAGGAAACGAAGAGACAGAAGGAGACTAGGAGTCTTCGATTTTATTCTGCAATTAATGTCTACTATTTGTGTTTACTTACTTAATTTATTAAAAGATTTAATTAAAATAATTAGTGGGGGGCCAAACTAAGTATCATTGAAGGTGGATTTTAGATTTTAATGGACTCAGTTATGGGAAAACATTTGCTTCAGGGGGGCCATGGCCCATGCTGGTCCCTTCTACGTTCCGCCATGGAGGACTTGCAGGCTTTGAAAGCCGCGGGTGCATATGGATACTTTCCAACTACGATTCTTATCCTAATGACCGCCCCAGGTTGCCTTCATGCAACGTCGATCATGACCTTAAATCTCTCTGCAGGGAGATTCAACTCCCTCGTGATATGCTCGACATCGAGAAGTATCTTCGCAACAATTGCATCAAGCCGGATTACGGACACTGCAAAGAGGAGTGCCGTGGCCCTTAGTGAAGGCTTGCAAGCCAAATACAACCCTTTGAAGAAGAAGAAGCAGAATGGTCTCAAAAGGGCCAATCTCACCAATTGCCATCTTCCCGAGCTTTTCATGGAACTCAAAGGCTAGATGAAGCCATTTTTTTCTTATAATTATCACTGTAATTCCAGATCATTATATTACTTCACATATAATTAAACAATGACACACGGGACAAGATGTCTACTGACAATGCTGGCTAAAAACATCTAGATGTATCAGCCAATACTTCTTCTTTTATGTATCGGCCAATACTTCTTTTATGTGTCGGCCAATACTTCTTCGTCTTTTTTACAGGGGTCAATATTTCCTTCTCTGCCGATATATGCTCCTCACTTCTGATATAGATAATCTTGAATTCGAGTGCTGATATACCTCTCCTACACAATGTTTAACTTTGATATGGGTTCTAGACTACAACTTTTTTTTGAATCAGAAGTCAAAAACTTTTATTCAGTAAACAATATCAAGATAATACACCCATAGGGTCGACAATAAGAGCTATTTTTCATGACTCACCAATCTAAACAAACTAGGCAAATAGAGCCAACAATCCCCACATTTTCAACACAGTTTGAAGCACAATTTTCAGTGTTGGACATATTTAGAAGCAAAGTAAAGGGTAACAACCAAATACTGCAGACACTGTAACGAAGAAACCTAGCAGGAGAAGAAGAAACCTCCTCTCCCACTAGTTTGTCTGTCTCCATGACAACTTGTTCAGGTTCCACTAGGGCCACCTCCTTGTTACATATTCCAACAAATGTTTCCACAATCAGCAACTCCTTTATAGGAGGTTTCTTTTTGAAGAGCCTCTTCTTTGTACCTGGGCACTCAGACTCCTGGGTTGGAGACTCTTTAGGTTTGTTTTTACTCCCTTTTGGACGACCAAGTCTCTTCTTTTTTTGTGAAATCAGCAGCTTTCGATTCTTATGTTGCACCACCAGTGTCAGCTTCTCCTCTTCCGAAGTAGAAGACTGAATATATTTTTTCCAAGGCCATTTCCAGTCTGCATTCGCCTTTCTCTTCAGCAGATTAATTAGCGGGATCTCCTTTGCTACAAAAGTAAAAGCAAAGGAGGATCTCCCTGGGGTACTTGTTGCCGGTAATCCAGAATCAGCAACTAAACGTGCAAGCGCACTATTCTTTTTCGGCATCACCAGTGCTTGCGAACCAGAAACAAAACCAGGACCCGGCAGGGTAACTTGTTCCACATTCGGCAGAAAAACCACCTCCTGTGTCACCATCACTTCCCCTTCCTCCTCATGATCCTAAACCTCATGATTTGTGCACACCATATTTGAGCTCGCTGCCCCATGACCACACTCGGATCAGGATATAAACCCAAGTATGCTACCCCTTCCTCTCCTCTAACTGAAATAGGATGAACACCTTCCTCAGTAATGCTTAACTTAGCAAATGCCGAATCAGACTCCAATCCCATCAATTCCTCCCGTTCTCTCAGCAATAGCTTATCACAACCCATAGCATCATGCATAAACAAACCACAGGCATGACAAAATCCACTCACTTTCTCATAGAACAACTCAATGTCAACAGAAACAGAAGATGAAAAATCAAATTATATTCGAGTACGAATGCGACGCCGGACATCAAACTCCAACTTGACTTGCTGGGACTCACCGATTGCAATCAAGGCTAGCTTATTTCGGAGCTTCAGAGGCAGCCCCCGGATCGTCACCCATACTTCCACCGAAAACAGCGGAACCTTCTCCGCCGGACTCTCCCCATCATACTCATTCAACACCAGCATAGTGTTCTTATAGAACCACGGCCCTCCATTGAGAGCCATATTCCAATCAGCAACATGATTGAATTGAAACGAAAACCTATCCCCACATCGTGAATTGATAAACCTTTTTTCATTCTCCAGATTGTTGGGATCGTACCTTTGAATTCTTGATACCGGTGATGGTGTCCTAGAAGACGTCCCACTAGATACACATGTTTGTCAATCAGCGCTGCTTGACCCACCGCCCCGAGGTTAACCCGTGCAAAGTCTTCACGCCTTGATGGTAATCCACTCATTCGCAGAGCACTAGGACGAAGACCTACCATCCCTGATGGAGGAAAGCTTGAAGCGATTTGGGAACATCTGAAGATTTTGTTCGGCAGAAACAACTCTAGGCACGACGGCGCTAGAGAGGAGCCAAATAGGGTTTTTTAACTCCTAAACCTTTCTAGACTACAACTTAATATCCGCTCTATTGTCAAGGTAATTGCATGCCGCAAAAATTGGTGAAGAATTATAAGGTTTGAGCAATGTCCGCAAGTGTTTATGACTTAAAATTCAAAAACTATGTTAAAATACACGACATAAGAGGAGATGGCTTACCACTTTGATGACGACCAACACTAATTGTGCTACAGATCATGAATGCAGTTGCTATCAACTGAACTGAGTGTGACATCGTAAGCTGCATTCAAAGGAATTTTCTATTATATAATTAGTCTCTAAGACTGCTACTAATAAGCGACAAAATAGAGTACATGAACATCTAAACAAAAGCTTCAGATTTTAGCCTAAGGTGGAGAAGTGAGAAGTCTATCTATTACTTGTACATTACATCCTCAGAGACGAGGTTTCATTTATGCAAAAGAGAAAAGATAGTTCTGATGAAAGAGAAGAAAGCCATACAAGGGGTGGATAAGGAATCCCAACCTACGACTTCATGAAAAAGCAGAAATGCACAATATAGACTAGACTAGCACCCAGACACACAAAGAGATTGCATATTGCCTAAAAATATAAGTAACTGAAGCCCATAATCCACACAGATATCACACTGCATCCATAGCTATTCCGCTGTCACCTATTATAAGCTTCAAAATTCTTCTCCAACAAAACAAATAAAACTCAGAAAGTGTTAGCTCAGAGAGTTTTAGATTCTTTCTGTCCCATAGGCCTAGAAATACGTGCTAAAAAGCAGAAAATACCCTTATTGAATAACCCAGCCAGTTCCAATCTTCACATACAACTTCCACCTCAAATTTAAGGCCAGTGGAACAACCCAAGGACTAAAATATCCTCGATAACCTTGAAATTTCCTCGAAATTTCCGTTTTTTTCAAACATCGATATTAATACTCATATCTTTCCGATATTTTACTTTTGGTCTATTTTTATCTAAATATACAATTTTTATATAAATTTTTGGTAAAATTTTCATCGATATTCCATATTTTCTCGAAATTTCCATCGAAATTTCTTTTTTTTCAAACCATCGATATTTTCGTAATCATCGATATTTAATACCTTGGAACAACCTGATTCGTACTCTCTCCTCAGCTTTACATGAAGCGAGAAAACACATTAAAGGCCTCATCTGTTGGACAAGGTCACATGTGTTTATCTTTCCTTTGGCCACTATGCAGACCAGAACTCTCACTTCAATGGGAAACAACAAGTTCAAAGTCTGAGAAGCAGTAAGGAAATGGGCGAAAATATCACAAAGGATTTTGTAGTCGTAATCTATAAGGAATTTGTATTACACATTCTACGATGAAATGAAGGAACTACCAAAAGCCAGTCTCCAGTTAAATAACAAATGGAATTCAGATACTTCAAGGGATTAAATGAAGATTTCTGATTAAGTAGCTTCTCCAGGGAGATATTGTGACAAAACCACAATGAAACAGTTGTAAGGTTTAACATGCATTCTGTAACCAAATGCATATGCGAGATTGTTTCATGTAACAATGCGAACCGTAGAGAAAATAATAACTTCATCGAAATTCCAGAAAAGGAGAAGCAGGAGATAACAAGAAGAGAAATGAAGCAAGCAGTAGACATAAGAACTAGTAACAATAAAGAGTGTGCTTAGATGTTAAGGGGGCTGGAAACTTACAACCTTCCAAATAGGAACTGTTTGCCAATCAATGCCACTGCAAGTAGACCATACCAATATTAACACCCATAGACACCCGTGCCATGGCAATAAGCAACCTCTAGATGCTGTAAAATGAAAAATGTAACACTTCCTTCACCAAAATTGAATTGCAGACAATAGCCCACACAATGTTGTAAACAATTTCCTCATTATACTTGATACCGTTGCTGGTTCTAACTTCTAAAATATTCCACATTTTCTTTATAACTATTCCATTCTCATTGATAAGTCCTACATTAGTAAGTTAGTTATCCACATATCAAGATGGACTTAGACAAAATTGGATGAATGTTAAAACAACAATAACAGAAGTCAGTAATCATATGAGATGCAACCAAAGGGAAGAGACTTTAGGATGACTTCCATGAAATAAATGTCAATCAATACCTCTAGGATTAGCCCATGCTAGTTGTCAAAAATAAAACGGCATTGTTCATTTTCACTTGCCTTTTGTTTCAAAGCATGTTATGTTAGATAAAAAAAAAAGGACAAATTACTGATCACTTCTTATACTTGTAGTGTCTCGACAGTTTAGTCCTTGTACTTTCAATTTCAACTGATCACTCGTTGTGGTCTCAATTTTCTACTAATTGGTCAATTTCATCTAAAATAATTGTTTACCATTTCTCAACTTCCTCAAATGCCCTTAGGTTATTTTTCTTATTTCTTTACTTTCTCTTCTTCAAAACCAAAACCAAAACCGAGAGAAGCTCCAGAATATCTGGGTTTATGATTGTCGATTTTCAATCCAAAATTTTTACAATTGCAAACTGATTGCAATAAAAAAAAAATGCAAATTGATTTGATACACACTGCTAACAAATTCAAATAACATCACCACAATCACGATGAAATAAAATTCTATCAAATCTCCATCATATCAATTTAAACCAAAATGAGATTAAAATAAATTCTCATCATCATCCTTAGCATTAACAGCACTCTCTAAACTCCCGCGAATGAAACTATATAAATAACTACCATTTCATATAATTAAGCTTATAAACAACACTACTACACTAGCACTACCAGATCGGACAAAATAGCCGACGAAAAAAATTTCGTCTACTATTCAAAATTTTCGTCGGGTATTCCTTCTATCGACGAAACTTTCATCGGCTTTTATTCGTCGATAAAACGGCGTCGGTAAAAATATACCCGACGACAATAACGAAATCGTCGGCCATTCCAAAGTTATCACCGACGAAAATACATTTCGTCGACCAAACCTTGGCATAATGCCCGACGAAATTCGTCGGATATTTTCACATATGACCGACGATATCGTAAAATATAGCCGACGATCTCTTCTGTTTCGTCGGTTATTTGTTCTGAAATATAGCCGACGACATGCAGATTTAGTCAGAATATATTAATATTTTAAGAGGCATTAATTAGTTATAGCCAACGAAACCGTCACTATTTAACATAGACCACCGACGAAATAATGTCATTTTCGTCGGTTATAACAGTTATAGCCGACGAAATTTGGTAAAAATCGTCGGCTATAGCAGTGATAGCCGACGAAATAATGTCAATATCGTCGGCTGTTCTTACATTTTGGGGGAAAAAAATTAAATTAATTTCTAAATTATCATTCCAAGCAACCTGCAATTCACAATGACAATCCAACAAGAAACACGTTTTTCATGCAATTCACAATGACAATCCAACAAGAAACACGTTTTTCATTAATTATTTAATTTGTTCCATCCTGGCCACCATCCTGCTGTCCATCATGCTCGTCATCCTGCTGAATGAACTCGGAAGCTCTCGGCATTCGAGGTTCATCTAACGGCTCAAACGGGGGCGGGGGTTCAAGGCCTTGTTGTTGTGCCGCGAACATAACATACCACCAGTTTTGTTGGCCGGCGTAGTTCTGTCGCCGAATTCCCTCGCATTCAGCATGCCAACGCTCTATTTCCATCTGATACTGCTGTGTTCTGCGTTGTTGCTCCTGTGATCTCTGGAACTGGGCTGCCAATCTTGCATTTTCTTCTGCCAATCTCTGTATTTCCCCCTTCATCTGTTGGGTGTCCCCGCCTCCCCTCTTTTGAGCTCCCTTAGTGGTCTTCAGGACTCCTATTCCAGAACTTCCCAAACCCCAGCAGTAGTAGTCGTTTGACCGTTTTGGGAAGGCTGCGTCGAATATCCTCGCTGCAGTTTGGACATTCGATCGGTCGACCTGGCTCAGGGCTTCTTGCAGATCTTCCTCTGAAATGTTCGGTTGTGTCTCCCGAACTATTGCCTGCAACACTTCTTCTTCGGCCCGGTTCACCCTCTCCTAATTGAACGGGAAAAAAATAATAATTAATATTCTAACAAATATATAATTAAGTAAAATTAATAATTAAAATTTTTAAATCGTAATCAACGACTTACAAGCTCTTCTGTCGCTAATGGATAAGCCTTCTTGAACGTCTCTACGTACGGGTTGCTTAAAGGATGATCTCTAAGCGCCTCCTCCTGATATTGTGAAAATGACCTAGAACCACCATGATGGGGGGTTGTGTTACGGCGGCGGTTCGCAGAGTTCACCCGAGAGCGTTCCTTCAAACAAATAATAAAATATTAGAAAAATGCATAAAAAAATATTAGTGTAATAATTATAAAATAATTAAACTAATAATTAAAGTATTAACAAAATAAACATTTATAGTTAAGTTTAGTATTTACCTCCATAACTGGGTTGCTGAAGTCTACTGTCTTCAACCAACGCCACTCGTACTCCCTGAACATGAATTCTCTTGGAGTACCCATACGACCATATTTGTCATATTCGGTAAAGTGGGTACGGAGCTCGTTCTTCCACTCTTTGAACGTACGGAAAAAACAAAAGTGCATTAGAAATATTATTAATATCATAAAATATTTCAAATTATAAGATGAGGAATTCCCAACGTACCTCGAGTTCTGCATCGCGTACGCCCAAGCCTGCTTGTGTTCGACAATCTCGAGTATGTCTGAAAGATAATATTTTATTAGTTTTAAAATTATAACAATACCGAAAATTATTAAATATTACGATAAAGAAATTAAGTTTTTTAAATTACCCACCGACGCCGCGTTGTTGACCTCCCTCTTGATCTCTTCCGGCACATCAGCCCACCGTGTCCACAACATAGGGACTCTATCCCTAATTAGTGCTCCCACGCAACCCGCGTAATCGCGGCGTTTTTTCCCTTTAACATCCTGATTAGGGGGTTCGTTGATCTGGATCCTCCCGCTGGTCTCAACACTTTTCCTGAGCGTATCAAAACATATGACACCTCTCGTATTCCTGCTTGAACTGCTAGCGGCGGTCCCTATCACATAAACTACGATTGGTTAATAAAATTAAATATTAGTGCGTTAATTTTAATAAAACATTTAATTAATAAAATAAAATGTTACCTGAACTCGATGACCCTTCTGTCGACTTTCCTTTTAATCTCGCCGAAATCAGTAGCTCAGGTCTCTCAAATGGCTCATAATGGTATGCCTCCGCAACACTCACGTACTGAGGCCTAGCAGGCCATATGGGCACACCACGCTCGTCGACCTCGGGTATGGCAGGAATGTTGTATGGCAGGTATAGCTGATTAGGGAGAGTAGGCCCCTCAGTAGAGTCAGCAGCATACGGCGCAGGACTCGTCATCGGCTCCCGATGAATCTCAGGCATACGGACTTGATGAACGTCTGGATCTATGTCGTCCTGAAATAGCTGCGTACTACATCTCGGAGGATCTGGCCGGAGAAGGGGACATGAACTGCTCGACGGCCGCCCCGCCGATAAAAGGGTCTGGTGCCGGTTGCTCACACTCCTCCGCGGCTGGGATGAATCGATCCTCTGAGGCTGGCAGGTGGTCCTCTTAGGCTGGTTAGGGGTCCTCTCAGAGTCTCCGGATCCGCCAGAACTTCCAGAACCCCTATATCTGGAACGACGGCCTAAATTATATTAATTAATATTAAATTATATTACATTAAATAACAAATAAAATGCATCGGCCATCTGGAAACAAATAAATTAATACATTAATTAATATTAAATTATATTACATTAAATAACAAATTCTAATTAATATAATAACCCAACTTTTACTAACATATTTTAAAACATACTAACAAATTAATATTTATAATTTAACTAATTTTAAATAATATTAACCATTAACATAAATATAACCATTTATATACAAATATAACTATATTTCATCATTAACATATATATACATACAAATAACCATTTATATATTAACATAAATATAACCATTTATATAATTAGGCTACCAGTTTATATATATATAACTAATTTAACAATTTATATATAACAATTAAAATATACATTAACATATATATATATATATATACACACAAATATGTGTATATATTAACAAATATATAACAATTTATATAATTAATCTACAAATTTATATATATAATTAATCTAACAATTTATATATATAACCAATATATATAACAATTTAACACACACTTAAATATCTAAATTATATACCTAAATTATACAATTAAAATAAATTACAAAAAAAAAATAAAAATTACCTAGCGGAGGAGGAGAAGGTGGAGGAGGAGGCCGGAGGAGGAGGAGAACGCCAGCGTCGATTTGAGGAGGAGGAGGAGGAGGACGCTGCAGATCGGAGAAGGAGGAGAAGAGCGGCGGAGATTTGAGGAGGAGGAGGAGAGAAAAAGTCGGGCTGACCCCGACTTTCAGCTTTTATAGCAGAGAGAATAGCCGACGATTTAAAAGATTTCGTCGGCTATTCTTTGAATGTCGTCGGCTATTCTTTGGAAGATCAACAGCCGTCGGATCTGAGCCATCCAACGGCGGACAATACAAAGGCGCGAATCACAAGAGAATAGCCGACGATTTAAAAGGAGGAGGAGGAGGCCGGAGGAAGAGGTCGGAGGAGAAGGGGAAGGAGGAGGAGGAGGGGAAGGAGGAGGACGCCAGCGCCGATTTGAGGAGGAGGAGGAGGAGGACGCTGCAGATCGGAGAAGGAGGAGAGCGGCGGAGTTTTTTTTAGGGTTTAGGAGAGAAAAAGTCTGGCTGAAAGCGAAGCTCAGCTTTTATAGCAGAGAGAATAGCCGACGATTTAAAAGATTTCGTCGGCTTTTCTTTGAATGTCGTCGGCTATACTTTGGAAGATCAACAGCAGTCGGATCTGAGCCATCCAACGGCGGACAATAAGAAAGCGCGGATCGCAAGAGTTTAGTCGACGATTTAAAAGATGTCGTCGGCTATTATTTGAATGTCGTCGGCTATACTTTAGAAGATCAACAACCGTCGGATTTGAGCCATCCAATGGCGGACAATAAAAAGGCACGGATCGCAAGAGTTTAGCCGACGAAATATAATTTTCGTCGGCTAAACTATAGGTCAAACCACTAAGTCAAACCTCTAAACGCTTAAAAACGGAAATTAGTCTAGTTAAACGATGGTTTCTGGCCTCACCTTCAACATATAATAGTTTCAAATCAATGAGACGCAACTAATCATATAAAAATTTTACAAAATTGATTTAATGAACGTCAGGCTACCCATAGGAAAACGAAAGTAAAAAACAGTTAACCGCAACATTCGGCACACAGATTTTATCAGAGCCTTGTCATTTTTCAACCGTAGACGTATGTCATTATTTCGGTCATATCTTATTTCACAACATTTTTGCATTTGAAGAGTCTACGTATAGTAACTATTTGAAACTATACATTCACTGAAACACTTAGTAAACAAGTTAAGGAACATTAGTGCATATGTTCTGATTTTGAATCTAAAAGTTTAGAAAATCTATTCCAACCGTCAGATATCACCGTTAAGATTAAATACATGTATGGAAAAAAATCCAACTTCAGCTGACAACGTTAAAGGCTCGATCGGAACGGTCAACCGGGTAAGTCAAACCTCTAAACGCTTAGAAATGGTAATTGGACTGTCTAAATGACGTTTTTTTGCCTGACCTTCAACAGATAATAGTTTCAAATCGATGAGATGCAACTAATCGTATAACAATTTTCCTCAAATTATTTACCGAAGGTAACGCTACCATTAGGGAAACGAAGGAATAAAACCTTTGACCGCATCTTTCGACACTCATATTTTATCGGAATCTTGTCATTTTTCAACCGTAAACGTATTTTATCATTTTGGTCATATCTTATTTCACGACTTTTTTCTGTTTGAAGGATGAAGCAATGGTTTATCGTTAGTGATAGAAAATGGAATCTGGTCATTTTTTTATTTTTTTTTAAATCATAGCCGACGAGAGACAACCTCGTACTCGTCGGCTATTATTTTGTCGTTTTCTGTCTAAAATAAAATATGTATTTTTCAATATAGTTATGACCGACGAAAATGTCAATTTCGTCGGCCAAAATTTCAAAAGTTTTCGTCGGCTAATGTTTTAGAGAAAGGCCGACGAAAATCCAAATCGTCGACTGAAATATGAATATAGCCGACGATTTTTTGTTTATACCAACGAAAAAACAGTATCGTCGGCTATGGTTAAACTATGACCGACGATTTTGTTTTTCCACCGACGAAAAATAAAATCGTCGGCTATTCGTTGGAAGTACCGACGAAAATTTTAATTCGTCGGCCGTTTTTTTAAATTTCGTCGGGAAAAGCCTTTTTTCTGGTAGTGTAGGCTTAATTATTAATTTTTTTTTTTTGCTAATAAGGCTCAAACTTAATTAGGCTACATAGCTTTTCGTGATGGGTTATGTATTCTTTGGTTTTGGTTTTGAAGAAAAAGGAAAAAAAAAACAAGAAGAAAAATAATAAAACAACACATAAGGGCATTTGAGAAAATTAGAAAATAGTTAACAACCATTTTGGACAGATTGGACTAATTGGTCGAAAATTGAGACTACGAGGAGTGACCAGTTGAAATTAAAAACACGAGGATTAAACTGTCGAGACTCTAAAAGTATAAGGAGTGACCGATATTTTGTCCTAAAAAAATACTCCAAATCTTTTAGAAAGTATTGTCAACCATGAGCGAGCTTGGACAATTAAGTCTAAACTCATATAGTTTGCTGGTGCTAGACACCTAATGGTGTTTAAGAAGCCTTCATAAAATGGGTAATCAAAAGAACCCGTTGCCACGCAGCCTAGCGTGTGAATTCCTATTCTGATGCAACGTAAAAAAGAGGCATCCAACCAAAAGCCATCGTAAATGGGTGGAGAAACCCAAGACCTTGTATGCTCCTATGTAATACTTCATTTTGCCAATGTGGGAGACACTCCAAGCTAACAAAAATATCTATCAGACTCCTAAGATCTTCAACCCTGAAGTTCATGACTCTAGCTATCCAACTTCAGATATTTCACCATATATTACCATAAAACTAGAGGTCTTCCTGAAAGTGCCGTCGAAACTGATGGTGTACAGCATAGTTGGTTGCAGACTCAAGGCTCAGATAACAAGTTTCATCATTGCAAATAAGAGTCTTTTGTAGGTCATTAAGTACTGATTTGGATTTCTGTTGAGTAAATAAAGACTTACTGAAGAGCAAGGTCATGTTCATCGTCTCCAGTATTGTCTGGATAGTCGTACTTTAGTAGTTCAGGAGTCTAGTTGGATTGCTGGGCTCTAATACTGGCATTTTGGTTAACTGCTTAGACCATAAATCCAGCTCATTTGACTATGTTATTTTTATGAACCCTAGTTCCTACTGGTCTTTCTTAACCCCCAGTAAAGAAGAAACAAAACAAGCACAGAATGGATTCCACAAAGTAATACCATTCAACTCAAACATTTTGATAAATTACAGATGTCATGTAAAAGTTTCAGGCACCATAAATCCTTAATTCATGACAAACAGAAAACATAAGTGGTGGAAGACTGTCCATTGTTACCTATCCATTTCTTCTTCTATGAACTATGTAAGCATCCTAACAAAATTTCAGCAGCTTTGCGCATCTTTAGGATCAGACTATTCATATATTGATTTAGAAAGAGAAAGGAACTGTACTATCTCATCTCAGATAACTAGCACAGGCGTCTAACATTTATAGGCCAATTAGCACAAGCATCTATTATTGACTATAAAAAATTGTTTACTGAATCTTATGAATTATTCATCTGTATTACTTGATATAATATCTCACTCGTTTTTGTTGATGAAGATGACAAATCAGATGATGAAAAGCACATGAGAGACAAAGGAAGCATGTTATATTATCAATTTGCAACTAGCTAGGAGTCATAATGTCAGGTGGTCACTTACTTGATACGACTTACGAATACTAAGTTCGAATAGCAGTATTAACCTTTCATTTTGGCCGTGAGGCACAGGATGTTTCAAAGCAAGACAATGTCTTCTAAATTTTCTTCACTCTTCAGAAGAATAGTATACATCCTCACAGCCACCACTTGTGCTCAGTGCTGCCTCACCTTCTTCATATGCTGATTGTTCTAAATCACAATCCACAGTCTAATCCTTGTAAATCCTTGTAAACAGAAGCAGTAGCCCAATGCCATGGAATTCGGATCATATAATGGATGAAATTCTCCCACAGAGGGAGCAAGCCTGGAGTGAGCTGACCAATGTGAACTCATTGGGCTTGATGGTGCCATCCCGGTGCATTCAACGAAACAAAGACACGGCTTCATTGGGGCAGCCGAGTTGCACAAACCCTTTAATGAGTGTAGACCAAGACACCACATTTCTCTAAGGCATTTCGTCGAACAGCCGGAGGGCATTGTTGAGATGATTACATTTGACGTACATGTTGAGGAGATGGTCATGATGGAACGGCGGAAAGGGCAGAGACCCTTTGATGAGTTTGACATGAATGGCTCGGCCATTGGGTAAGTTGGAGGATTGGGCACAAGTGCCGAATGTCTAGACATGTGCCGAATCCTAACCTGCCTTTTTTCTCTACCCTTCTCACTACTCTTGCTAATTTAAAGGCTTACCATACAGCTTCACGGTGCTCCGATTATGCTCTTCATTATTTTTTCCCTGCTGAAATGAATTCATGGCAATGCCCATGTTTCAAAGCAAGACAATGACTTCTAAATTTTCTTCACTCTTCTAAATTGTCTTCACTCTTCTGCTCTAACTTCAAACTATCACAGCATCAAAGGCAGAAACTGCCTAGGATCATTAGCCTCAGCAGTTCAAGAATCTGTACAGGAAGGTAATTAAATCACCAAAAATCACCACATGAACAAAAGCCATCCTTAAAATGGTGGAAACATTTTGGGTCCTTGAGTATAATTTCTCGTCCTACCATCTTGGATATAGCTTTGGCAGAAGCATGGCAGTTGCGACACAACCGGAGGTTCTTAGTTACACGTATTGTTGTTCCAGCTAGTGTACTGATGAGACCAAAAGAAATTGCCAACATCTCACTGTGTCCAATTTGAATGCACTCCCGCTCTTCAAAAACATCGTGGAGACTATAATCCAAATCGTGTCTAATATCTTCATCTTCCATTTTCTTCATCAGACACTGCAGCTCCCAGTATAGTCTCTCTGATCTTGGGTGAGCTGCATCTCTCGTCCCAAACACATGAATTTTGTTTCTGAATTCTATCCAAGAAAAAGCTTCCTTTGGTTTCAAACCCATATCTGTAATCATTCCTCTCAGTTCGAAGACCGTGTCCCATTTTGCATTGTCCGCATACAAATTGGAGAGTAACACATAATTATCAGGATTAAGAGGTTCCAAATCACAGAGCTGCTCAGCAAGCCGCTTACCTAATATCAATTGCTTGTGAATCCTACAGCCATCTAGCAGTGCTCTCAGTACATCAGCATTTCCTTCGATTCTTTTCTCTGATATGAAGTTCCTTGCCTCATCAAAGAGCCCAGAATGAGATAAAAGAGCTACTAGCAAAGCACAGTGTGGAACTGTAGGTGTCTTGATATATTTGAAGTAAAACTTCCCTTCCTCAACCATTCGTGCAGCAACACAAGCATGAAGTACAGCAGCATATGTTAAATCATCAATCTTTATCCTCGAGTCTTTTTCCATTTCGCGGAATAAATCAACACCAAGGTGTCCTTGTCCATGTAAGCTGTACCCCAATATCATCACAGTCCATGATATAACATCTTTGTGTTTCATCCCGGCAAAAATTTTCAGAGCAGATTCAATATATCCTGATTTGATATACATATCCATAAGAGCATTCTGGACTGTGAGATTCATATGGATTCCATTTCGAAGCATGTATCCATGAATTTCCTTACCTTGTTTACTTGCAGACACTCTTGCACAGGCTGGAAGGACGCTAGATACCGAGAGTTGATCCGGTTTCAGTCCATCTGCAATCATCTGCCGGAACAATTTAAGACCCTCATTGAACTCTCCCTTCTTCACATAGAAGCGAATCATCTCTGTCCATGAAATGACATCTTTAGCAGGCCTCTGATCGAAAATTGCCTGCGCTGCCTCAACAGAGCCACAATCAATGTACATTTTCGAGAGACTATTGCTCACCAACACATCAAACTCCAACCCCTGCTCCTTAGCAACCCGGTGGACTTTCATCCCATCAGTCATTGATTTCAACACCCCACCAGCTCCAGCAGCCGTTGCCAGCGCCACGGCATCCATCTTAGCCTCGGACTCAACCATCCCATCAAACATATCAAGCGCCATTCTCGGCTTACCTTGTGCAATGTACAACCTTGCTATCATAGTCCACGACACCAAGTCCTTCACATTACACTTATCAAACACACATTTTGCCATGTCAACGCTCTGAAGCCGCCCATAAAGCTCAATAAGAGCAGCAACGACATACCGGTCGTTCGCGCAGCCCAACTTGACAGCATGGCAATGGAGTTGTCTGCCGAGAGACAATTCAGTTAAAAGGCGAGAAGCGGATAAGGCCCGAGGCAGAGTGTGCCTATCTGGGCGAACACCGCGGTGGAGCATTTGGTGGTAAGTAGAGACGGCGTAGTGGAAGTCATTGTTGGCAATGTGGGTTTGGATGAGTTTGTTCCAAGCGTAGGTGTCTGGGTGAGGCATTGCGTCGAACACTTGGTGTGCCAAGGCGAGCTTCGTTGGGGTCTGGACATTACGAGAGTGTCTTTGCTGGGAAGCGGTGTTGATTGGGTTGTCTTTGATGAGGAAACGCTGGGTTTGTAGGGATGGAAGGGCTTCCATATCTAGATGGATCAAACTGAGGACGAGGTGTGGTGTTGGTGGAAAAGGAAGACGATGATATTTGCTATCACCGAGAACTGGTTTCTATTTTGGGAGATGTGGTCCTTTGTATTTTGGGATTTTGGAATAAACGACGCCGTTTGAATTAAGAATGATATAAATTGTTTTCGATTGTTATTATCAAATTATTGGTCGATATTAGCAATGGTGCTCAGATTTTACTAAAGCAGTCTTTGGACTCGTTGAACTCTTTGAGCCCTCTCTGCGTTGCTTTTAATGATGATGGATTGGGTTGGGATTTGTTCTTTGATCTTGTCATCCCAAACGAAGAACGTCTTGATCTTCTCTTGGTTTTATCGGCCAGAAAAGCCCGCGTCCTTCTCTATTCGTCATCTTCGTTACTTGATTAATTTCATTCATTAAACCCTTTAATTTGCTAGAATAGCCTATTTGAGTTTTCTGAGATAATATATATTTGGCTTGTGCCACAATTGCTTGTTTATGACAGGTTTAATATAGATGGCGTAGTTAGTCTTAGGATACGAGACTATTTCCGTTTGTATGAGGCTTGTAAATATGCGAGCTGATTGGTTGTAATGAGCTGCAAACTCTAATGGAGGATTTGGTTGTTCACCCGCTGTTGACAGTAGCCACAGAGGGGCTACAGCAGGCCCTCAGACCCGCAGCCAGTGCTCCCGAGGCCGGCCCCGGGCCCGGAGCAGGATCACCAGCACCCGGACCCGGGGTCCAGCAGTCCACCTTACGACCAGAGGCTCGGGGACCGGGGGCGCCAGCCTGCCAAAGAGGTCACCAGAGCTGCCATTTGGTGTGCAAACAGAAGGAAACCAGTCTCACATCGAAAGGTGAGGCCAGACCTCACGCCTGGCCACCTATATAACGGCCTCAACTACCTTCATTAATAGGTCACTGATCTCTCCAACCGCTTATCATACGTGCTTAAGTTATCTATTCATCCCAACTGTACTAACTTAGGCATCAGAGAGGAGAAGACCGGCCCGCCCGGTATTCCCCTTAGTAAGCAGGTTTACAGGAGATCACGCTTGGATTCATCTGTCCCTACCAGGCCTACGGGTTTTAGGTACGAACACCCGCCATTCTATTATGGTGTAGTTAGTCACTATCTAATGAATTGATCATTTTCTTTCAAAAAAATAAATTTATGGGATCAAAAACTCTAAATCTTTGGACAATTATTCTTGCAAACTCATCTTCTTGAATGCTGATACTATATATATATATATATTTTTTTTTGCTAAAGAAGCTGTCATGGTACTAAAGACATGTCCACATTGTTATAAAAAATATATTAAAAAAAAAAAAAAAAAAAAACCTCAAGTTGATACAATGTGTTCTTTTTCCTGTTTGTTACTGAACATTGAAGTTTAACGTCTGTTAGCAACTTAGCATGCTTTCATAAACACTATAATAAAGAGGTCATTGTTCGCGTCGGTTTTGAAACCTGTCGAACTATCAACACGTGGGGGTGGCAGACGTAGATTTCAGTCCTGGTGCGAGCGTGCCAGTACCTTTGGGTTAGGTACGACCTTGGTGGAGAACGACGTCTGGCGAATGAATCACCCTTGGCGAACGGATGACCCTGGTGAACGTGTTCGTCTGCTCCCTGCTACCTGACTTCTCGATCAAAAGACTGTACGCGGGCGTTGACAGACCGGCGTAGAGGCTCGAACAAGACCTAAGTAAACGGTTACTAGGATTTTCTACTCAACCTCTTGTAGATTGAGATAATCTTACTTCGATCCTGGGATGCAAAGTAGAGCTTTAAATCAAGACCGCGAATTGTGTTCGTCCAACCTCTGGCAGATTGGGAAAGACTGTTACCGGGGTAACGACTCGATTTGTCACAAGGCGTGACGACTGGACTCGATATGTCTCAGCGATGCTTTGACACGAACGCAAGTCACTTTCGACAACAGCGGCAGGTATACGGCGACTGGTGGTGGGCGTAGGTTTGCGGCTTGGTTGGAAGAGTGGTCGTTTGCAGTTGGTGGAAGGCAGTTCGCGAGAGATTGCTCCGGAGAGGCTTGCAAGATTTGCGAGGCAAAAGCTTGTAGTTGTATGGTTGTGAACCCTTTCTACGTTGTCCTATAGTTCTTTATATAGTGATCTCAAAACCCCAAATACGTGTGTGTCAAGCACAATGGATTCTGATATCGAATAGGATTGTATTACCTTAAACCATCTCTAACTCAGACTCCTATCAGGACCCCAAATCCTCTCCTAGAAGGAAACTGATTTAAAGCATATCAGATTACCCTTAATGGGTGACCCTCTGGGCTTCGGCCCATAATCTCGGGTAAATATTAATTTAGGCCCAAAAATTGCCCCCCAGCCTTCGAAATTAAAAGCCCATTGAAATTGAAAAAGGTTGAGAAAGCCCATCCAGACTTATTTAAAAACCTGAAGAATGCGTCGTTCCCTCTAACCGATGCAACTTTACTAATTCGAGCTCAGAAGACTGTTCATGAAACCCTAAACTGTTTCCAGACACACCGCCTCATAAATTCATAGAACCTCTTCCAGATTCTATAAAAAACTCTGATCAAGCCTCACCATTTCACGATCTGAATCTCAATTCCACCATTATTCTTCCAACATGGCCCTGGAAATCAAGCATTCAGAAGCTCTTCGCGGAAAGGAAAAGATTCTGAATTCCGTTCTTGAGGTCGGAAGTCCCTTCCAAACCTCACTCACCCCGCCGGATGATTACGGCCGTGCCGGGCTAGGTCCGAAACAACGGGAAATCACCCCACTGGCCCTATCTTCATTCGCGGATCCTTGCCGTCCTCCTCTAGTGACATTGCGCGATCAAAGTATCAAACTCACGAAGTGTACGAATCACTTTGAGGTCCCCATCACCCCTGGCTGTTGACCTTTACCAACCCCATCAATGATTAAATGGTACCAAGCCAGACGAAAGGTAGACGCCCAAAGATGGCGCCACGCTGGAATAACAGAAGTCCTCGACCTCTGTTTCAATCTGAACCCAAAAGGTGGAAATCGATGTGCATTCCTGTCCCTAGTAAGTTTTTGGAATCCCTCTTCCAACGCCTTCGATTTCAGCTTTGGCCAAGCTAGTGTCACCCTCCTAGACCTGTACGCTGGGTTAGGGTTTCTTTTGGGTAGAAAACCCTTTGAGTTAGATAATTATCCCTTAGACCGAATTCCATCTACCGTTATTTCTATCTCCAACAACATGAGCTATCAACCCTGGATAGATGAATTCAGCAAGAAGCCTGACGACATAGGAGGAATCGCCTTCCTTGACTTTTGGCTGAACAAGTTCATATTCTGTTCATCTGCTTCCAAGATGTCCAGAACCTATAAAAGGATGGCTGAAATCCTTTATGCCTATGAGGAGATAGGCTTAGCCCAAATAGTCCTCGCACACCTGTACCGGGGACTCCATACCCTGTCCATGAACCCTTTCTGCCTCAAAGTTCCCGGACCACTCTGGATTCTGGACATATGGGCAAACATGTATTTTCCGGGACTCGCCTCAGAACCCAGAGACATAGGAGAGAATCGAATAATGGGCGCAACGTATGTTGGCCAGCCGCCTAAGTATGGGCAAGGTTACCCAGCCTGCTTTGATATTATCTACCAAACCAACGCCCAAGGCTTCTACTTGGAGGCTCAGATGCTCCTAACTCAAAAGCACCCTTCGGCTTTGAAAACTGGCTTCCTCCCCTCTGTTGACTAAAGCGATGCAGGGAAGAAACTGTTCCTGCAGTGTGTATCCATGGCGGATCTTCCTTTGTTCTCCTCGGATAAAGGCGGTCAAGGCTCAGAGGTGTATGCCCCTCAATTCTTTGCTCGCCAGCTTGGGTTGACGCAACATGCCCCCTATCCGCCAGTCCAAAGATGTAATCTGTTCTCGGCCTGGCGACCAAGCAAGAGCACCCCTGTGACCCCAATGTTCCATGCTCCTCCTCCTCAATGAGCCTGATTGCTTCCACCCGCTGAAGCAACCAACGGGTCGGTGAGATGGAGAACAACCTAAACGGATGGTCGGAATCTTTTTAGACAGCTCCATGGTCAAAAGATTCCGTTAAAAGCAGATCATGCGCTGGACTCAAATTAGAAGTAGAAGCATATAGGAAATTCTGTACTTGTAAAGCTCTTGACCGCAAAGTCATATATCCATGAAATAAATAAAAAAAATTTATTGACCGTATCGAAAAACAAAAATATTGTTGTTTTCCGTGTTGAATGTATTTATTATAACCATAAATTGTTGAGAACCATATACATTGATTCTCAATCAAACTAAGTAAACGAACCTTAAACAGATTCATAACAAAAAGAAAACGAAAAAGATTAATGAACCTCGAGCAGATTCATCTTCTACATTCTATTTATCGCTGGCGAACTGAACCGTTGGCGAACTGAACCGCCAAGTCTTCTATCCTCAACCGCCAGGTCTTCTATGAGGAGTATCCTTTGTATTGCCCCCTTAGTATCCTTAGGCTGAGGCAAGGTACGCTACCAAGGCCAAAGGAACTAAGGCAGAGTGTGATTGTGTTGGTAGGAGGCCTTAGGCCGAAGCTTTCCCCCCAGTCTCAACCATAGCGGGCGGCTCTTCATATTCCCAAACGCTAGGGAAGTACTTCTTGAGATGGCGCCCATTGATAGGGTTTCAATGGACATCACCCTCCAAATCTCTAAGTTGATAAGCACCCTTGCCAACAATCTGATCAATGACAAAGGGACCCTCCCACTTGGGAGACCATTTACCACGTACAGTATCTCGTTCGCCAAAGGGAAGCATAGCCTTTCAAACCAAATCACCTTCACCATAGGACTTACCCTTGGTTCTTTTGTCGTAAGCTCTGGCGACCTTTTTCTTCTCCAAGACTATGTTCTGTAAAGCGTCTAGTCGCTGCTCATCGAGATCTTCATGTTCCTGAAACATAGCCTGAACGTAATCATCTCCAATCAACTGATGCTGCTCGCGAACCCGGAGAGACCGAACATTGATCTCCAAAGGAAGAACAACACCATGGCCAAACATCAAGGCGTAGGGAGTAGTTCTTGTAGGATTTCGTTTAGAAATACGACACGCCCACAGAGTATTGTCTAGCTCAGAATGCCAAGTTAGAGGATTATCCGCCAGCATCTTTTTGATGATAGAAATAATAACCTTATTGCTAGCTTCAGCTTGGCCATTTGATTGAGCGTAATACGGGGAAGAGTGTAAAAACTGGATGCCATAATCCTGAATGAACGTCTGTGTACTCTCCGCCATAAACGCTGCCCCCCTGTCCGCCACAATACATTCAGGAATGTCATAGCGGCAGATGATATTCTGAAATATAAAATGGATGACTGTTGCTGCATCACAATTTTGAACAGGGATGGCTTCAACCCACTTGGTGAAGAAGTCTGTGCCAATCAGCAGGTATTTATGTTGGAGAGAAGAATTTGGATGGATTTCCCCAACAAAGTCAAGTGCCTAACCCCTGGCGGGCCAAGGTTTAATGATAGGCTGCATGGGGATATTAGGAATCCGTTGAACTGGTCCATGAATCTGGCACTCAATACAACCTTGGGCAAAGCGGATGCAGTCTTTGAGGATAGATGGCCAAAAATAACCATATCGGTGGATCAGCCACCTCATCTTTGATCCACTCTGATGCGAACCACATACCCCCAGATGGACTTCACGCATTAGCCTCTTGGCTTCTAAGCCAAAGACACACCTGAGGTCCACGCCTTCCTCGCTCCGGCGAAGCAGCTCGTCACCTTTGAGCAAATAATTAGTAGCTAAGTACCTAATTCGCCTTTCAGATGGGGCAGAAGGGTCTTGTAAGTATTTAATGATTGGTTGCCTCCAATCAGTATCGATAGTGTCTAGGGTAGCAACCAACCAATCACCTCGTTGTTCCCTTCTTGCAGCAAAGGATGGTAACGTCCTGCGTTCTACTTTCAGGATGCGTTCCTTGACGCCATTGGCAAGAGTAATGCCCGTGGCGAGCTATGCTAATTCGTTGGCTGCAAAATTCTTTTCACGAGGGACATAATCGAGCACCACATCAGCAAATTGATCTAACAACTCTAATGCTCGCTCCCAGTAATGTATTAGGTGAAACGACACGCACTTGAATTCGCCTAATAGCTGCTTGATGATTAGTATAGAATCACCATATACTTCGATCTCTATGGCATCCATATCCAATAATAGTTCCAGACCAATGATAAGGGCCTCGTATTCAGCCTGGTTATTTGTGCAAGTCCACTCTAGCTGGAAAGAATAAGAGTGACTGGTTCCAGATGGACTCTGGATGCAAATGCCTGCACCCGCCAAGGAGTCTGTACTACTACCATCAAAGTAAAGGATCCAAGGAACCGTTCCAATCATGTTGATGAAAGGGATAGGATCTTCAACCGATTCGTCCAAAGGATGATGAAGTAGGAAATCAGTTACTGCTTGTCCCGTCATCGCCTTGAGCGGTGCATACTGTAAAGAAAACTCAGAGAGAGCTAAGATCCACTTGCCGATCCTACCACTTACAGTTAAGCCTTCTCTGTCGCCTCCTGAAGCGCCTTCATTAGCTCCTCGTGCGTAAGAGGTATACGACAATCTATCTTACAGTTAAGGCATAACTGAGCCCTAGGTACCGTCACCATCTCTTCCTCGACTGACGGATTCACTGGCTTGTCCGCTCGCGAAGCATCATTGGGTCCATCTTGGCCGATGGCATTCACCCAAAAGAGTTGAATGGATGCCACCGTATCATTATCAAATCGCAGGATTCCCTCATTCAACCATTCTTGGATTTGATCCTTCAATTCTATGCATGCAGACGTGCAATAATCATTTGAATGGTGGAAAGAACAATAGGATCCGTCTAACCCAATGTTTTTGTGCTGCTCTGGCATGTATTCAGGAGCAGCCATTCCTTCTTGGATCAGGAGTCGCCAAATCTCCTGCGCCTTGTGCGTGTTGTAGGTATAGGTTTGGAATCTAGAACCCTGTTGACGAGGTTCCAGTTCCTGGCATTCGTTGGGAACTAGAGTAACCATGTTCACCTCCGGAAAGGGTTGAGTCTCCATCCAAGTAGGTTCCTTAGCAGTGTCCATCACCATGAGCCGCTCATTAATCCACGTCTGGATCTGGTCCTTGAGCTTGACGCAGTCCTTAGTATAATGGTTATTCATGTTGTGAAAACTGCAATACTTCTTACCCGCCATATAGTCCGGCTTAGGAACGAAACCGCCTTTGTGTTGGAGCCGCCCTTGCTTGAATAATTCGGCGAGGATCTCCGGAGCTTGATGAGCATTATACGTATATTTCTCGAAGGCGGACTTCAGAGGCAAAGAAGTCATAATCTTAACAGGTTCCTTGGCGAACCTTACGTTTTTCGGTTGTAGCGGCTGGCGACCCAACACCTCTACAACCGCTACGTTGTCTTCGTCTTCAGCATCCTTAACCCACGTGACCGTTGGCGCAGGATCGCCCTCAATAGTCGCCACCATCTTAGAAATAGAAGGGACACTTGTCTTAGGTTTCAGAGTACCCGGATAGTACGACAGTGGGACGCCCTTCCTCTTGCTGGTCTGAACCCTTGTTTGGTCGAGGAAGTGTTGATCCTTGGCTAACCTATTGGTTAAGTCTGCCATATTCGTTACGTACACTTGCTGGAAGTGTGCTTGTATCTCCGGCTCGAGCCCTGCAATTGCCAGCTCGACAGTGGTGTCTTTTGCTAGCCTATGTCTGCATTTAGCTCGCAGGAGTTTAAAACGTTTCAAATAGTCGATGGCGGATTCATCAGGTTCCTGTTTAGTATCCGCCAGAACCTTAATGGTTACCTTAGCCTCGACAACCCCAAACATGGTCCTAAAGAGACCTTCCATGGATTGCCAATCTGGAATAGAGCCTGGTGTTAGGTCTCTGTACCAAGCTAAGGCCGACCCCGTTAGGGAAGTTCCAAACAATTTCAACTTGAGAACAGGGTCCTGGGCATAGGGGCCACATTCGTTGTGAAAACGAGTTATGTGGGTCTCCGCATCTTCAGAAGATTCGCCCGAGAAAGGGGTAAACCTTATATGCTTGAAATTCACGGGTCACGGCGTTAGGTTCGCAGCTCGTGTTAATGGATTGGTATAGGTTATACCAGGATCCGACAAACCTTGCATGATCCTTAATTGCTCTAGAAATAGCCTCTGTATGTCGTTGCGAGTCATAACGCCCTCAACGTCTTCCTCTTGATCTTCGCCTTCATCTGACGATGGCGGGTTGATCATCCGTCCACCCCTCCTTTGTTGTCTTGTCGGAGCAGCAGTTTCAAACCCCCTATTACGAGGCTTGGCTGTTTTAGCCGGACCTCTCTCCATTGTCCTCCCAGGCTTCACTGGAGGGGTTAGCTCTCTTGGTTCAGGTATCTCAGCATCAAACCCTAATTGCACCATTTGCGCCAATCGTTCGACAGCGGCGTTGGTCTTTTCCAGCTGATCTTGCTGCTACAATATCTTTGTTCTGAACTCCGCCTGCTGTTGTTGGAGTTGTTCGCTGAACTCAGTTTGATGCCCCCTCACTAAGCTATCAAGACTTTTAGTGAGAGAAGTAATATGTCCAGCATTCGTCTGTGATTGTCTTGCCAAAGTACTAATGTTGGTCATATGACCAATCTGTTCGGTCTTCAACTCCTTCAAAGTAGCCTCTATTTTCTCTAGAATAACATCAGTGGCCCGAGACTTAGATATTATAAGGCCAAAAGACTCTACTATCTCCGCGGGAGATGGCGTCCGAGTCTGGAGAATTCCATCTCCATCATTGGTTTCAGAAACTAATGGAGCCATGCCATCGCGGTATTTGGGATATCACCTTCCTCCTGGCGATCAGCGATACCCTCCGATTTTTCGGGAGTAGGGTTATCTCCCTCAAGGACTTCATTCAGATCCTCAATCTCAGGTCTGCCGTCTCCAAACTTGGCTTGTAACTGAGATTCAGACAGACCTCTACATGCAGCTGAGTTGTGCTGTTTCAACAACTGATGCTCTGGTTTCTTGCAGAACGACATCGGTCGTTTGTAGATATCGGCTTGCGCAATCTTGACACAGTGTCCCACAGGGTGTGCAAAAAAATGTTCGCGTCGGTTTTGACACATGTCGAACTATCAATACGTGGGGGTGGCAGACGTAGATTTCAGTCCTGGTGCGAGCGTGCCAGTACCTTTGGGTTAGGTACAACCTTAGTGGCGGACGACGTCTGGCGAATGAATCACCCTTGGCGAACGGATGACCCTGGCGAACGTGTTCGTCTGCTCCCTGCTACCTGACTTCTCGATCAAACGACTGTACGCGGGCGTTGACAGACCGGCGTAGAGGCTCGAACAAGACCTAAGTAAACGGTTACTAGGATTTTCTACTCAACCTCTTGTAGATTGAGATAATCTTACTTCGATCCTGGGATGCAAAGTAGAGCTTTAAATCAAGACCGCGAATTGTGTTCGTCCAACCTCTGGCAGATTGGGAAAGACTGTTACCGGGATAACGACTCGATTTGTCACAAGGCGTGACGACTGGACTCAATATGTCTCAGCGATGCTTCGACACGAGCGCAAGTCACTTTCGACAACAGCGGCAGGTATACGGCGACTGGTGGTGGGCGTAGGTTTGCGGCTTGGTTGGAAGAGTGGTCGTTTGCAGTTGGTGGAAGGCAGTTCGCGAGAGATTGCTCCGGAGAGGCTTGCAAGATTTGCGAGGCAAAAGCTTGTAGTTGTATGGTTGTGAACCTTTTCTACGTTGTCCTAGAGTTCTTTATATAGTGATCTCAAAACCCCAAATACGTGTGTATCAAGCACAATGGATTCTGATATCGAATAGGATTGTATTACCTTAAACCATCTCCAACTCAGACTCCTATCAGGACCCCAAATCCTCTCCTAGAAGGAAACTGATTTAAAACATATCGGATTACCCTTAATGGGTGACCCTCTGGGCTTCGGCCCATAATCTCGGGTAAATGTTAATTTAGGCCCAAACAGTCATGTACAAGATTCATGAGCGTACGTAGGTGGTGGACGCTAGTTAAGATGGAAGAGAATTGTGAATACAACGTTATTATATACATCAGTTGGATTCATGATTCTGCAAAAACATTTCATTTCGAGTTTTCATTGTGTCTTCGCGCGATTGTCTCTTAGCTTTTCATGTCCCTTTCAAGGTCGATTGCCTCAAGATTTCATCCCAGTTAAACAACAAAAGAATTACCAGAGAATCCATTACAGGAAACTTTACAGACCCTACATTTTCTCTTTCTTCTTTTCTTCTATGGTGACTCACCAGGCTATGGTTACAAATTCCAACTTCCAAATTCCTCTTCACTAGCGACCCTTTCTTCGTATAGGTTGTCTTAGGGCTAGGCGCGTGCCGGGCCGAGCCCAAAATTTCCAAAACTCGACCCAAAGTCCGACACCCTCGGGCCGAGTCGAGCCGAACTTTTTTGAAGATGAGGACTGGCCTGAGCCCGACCAAGTCGGGTTGAGCCGGGCTTTCGGACTTTTGGGGCCCAAAAATGTGGAGTCGGGTAGGGGGCCGAGCGTTGTGATGGAGTCGGGTCGGACTTTAAGTCCGGAGTGATGGGATTGTTTGAGTCGGAGCTATCTGAGGAGGTGGCGTGAGTGGTGGTGCAGAAGCCAGCCTTAAAGAACCAACAGAGACTGGCCCAACAATCTTCTCCATGAGGGTGGCCACAATAAGATATAGAGGCACATATGGTGTCCTAAGGAAAGCATAGCATAGTGGGGATGCAAATTGGATAACAGTGGAGGCTGATTCAATGTAAGCCCCTGATTCAGTAATGCCAACCACTTGAATGAGTGAGTGCTCCAATGGAATTGGTGGCACTATTGAGATGCCATTTCCGGGTTTATCAAACATATACTGTCCAACATAAGGAAGATGCTGAGCCACTGGAATCCCCCACGATGCAAGATAAGACCTTGGGCCAATACCACTCAGTAGAAGTAGTTGCGGAGTTCCAATTGCACCTGCTGACAGAGAGAGGGGAGAGTGGAAACCCTAGATTGGGATTTGGAAGGGGAATTAGGACAGGGGGAGAAGGAGAAGGAGGAGGAGGAGAGAGAGAGAGAGAGAGAGACAACAAGGAGGTGGTAGCGGCGGTGGGCTTAGAGAAGGAGGTGGTACTGGCGGTGGACTCAGAGAAGGAGGTGGGCTTGTGGGGCGATGCCGCGGTGGACTCAGAGAAGGAGGTTGCAGAGGCGGCAGAGCGGTAGAGAGTCAGAGACTGAAGAGTGAAGTGAAGACGGAAGAGTCAACTAGGGCTGGTCTTGGGTGATGGGCTATTATTAATTTCCGGCCTAGCCGGGCTTTCGGTCCCAAAAAAGTTAAAGCCCAAGCTCGGTGCGTCTTTCAAATTTTCGGCTCAGCTCTTTTCGTGATTTTTTTTCGGGCTTTCTGTCCTTCGGGCCCAAACGCCCAGCCCTAGGTTGTCTGTACTTACCTTTTATTTACCAACTTATATAGGCTCTTCCCTTATTTATCTATACTGTTAAGGATATGGCCTTACCAAGCCAATTAATTAGTATCGGTAAATGATATAAGAGAAAGTAACTGTGATTAATTAGCTAGTATGAATATAATAGAAAAATTTATTTAGATCACTTTGCTTGTACAACACGTCTCCTATCTCTGCTGATATTTTTCATCTTATCAGCTCTCCTTGATTTAAGGAGGGGTCATGCTCTACAGTGTTTATAGGGTCCCAAGGTGACACGACCTGCCCCGGATTTCACCCTGAAACTCTGATGAGCCCCTGCGGGGACCACCTTAAAACTAACTATATCGATAAATCGATAAGTCAATCTTAGGATGGATAACCCTGAAACCTGCAATGAACAAAAACACTTCTAAATCCAGTTACAATCTCAACAGCTGGAGCCATCTGCTAACCAAATCACAACAACCGCCACAGATAAACACAAAATCAAACTCAACTTATACTCAATTGGCTCACATGTAATCAGAGCAGTTTAATACAATGGACTGAAAATACAAAATAGAAAGGTAAAGGATCAACAGATCCCACCAAGCAGAAACAATGACGATGACTATACCTCGACTCCGAGTACTCTTGACCTCCAATAAACTAATTTACATATTGGGTGAATTAAAACGAAGGGCCCAGGAGAAAGCAAATTAAAAAGGTAAATTCCTCCTATGGTACCTAACTTATGACCAATTGGACACTTTGGTACCCAATGTTTCAAAGAGGACAATTTGGTACATGAAGTTAGGTTTTATGTGACACTTTGGTACTTATGTTGACTTCTTTGTAAAATGTAAGTGGTAAAATTGACATTTAAGTATAATTTATAAAAAAATAAAATAAAAACTTGCATTTTCTTAATTTTTTTGGTTAAAAACATGGATATTTTTTTTTAAATGTTTTTCAGTTTTATTGAAAACATAAATTAGAAAATTCAATCGTGGTGACGTAAACACTCACAAGACTACTCCGCAGAGCTATATCTAATCAACCAAATGTATTATCGTGGGTGTTCAAATCACAAATGCTAGATTTCCTAAATAATTTTTTTATTTTACCTTCAACATAAATCAAAAGTTTAATTCATATTTTTTCTTTTGAGTGTTATGTATTTCAAAACCTTAGAAATACATAACACTCATGTTTTTAATTTTATTTTTATAAATAATATTTAAATGTCAATTTTACCCCATACATTTAACAAAGAAGTCAACATAAGTACTATAGTATCACATAAAAGGAGAGGGCATCAAAGTTATGCTCTCTATGGGAGGATATCATTAGAGATCTGGATTGGAAGCCGTTTAAGACCATCACGGATCTCAAAGGAAGGAGTGAGGTACATGTTCAAGTAATTCTTTACTGAATTTTTGGTACTTGCATTTATGGTTGCAGGAGACCGTGGACGAGTAAGATAGACAGTTGAAGAATCTGAAGGAGGAATTTGAGGATGAGGCATACGAGGCTGTACGAACTGCATTGTTGGAACTGAACGAATATAATCCCAGTGGTAGATATGAAGTAGAAGAGCTATGGAACTTTCAGCTAGGTAGGAAGGCATCATTGAAAGAGGGACTCCAATATCTTCTGAAGCAACTTGATTGGTAACCCAAACAAGCGACAAAGGAGCTGAAGCAGTGGATCTACGCAGCGTACATCATGTTCTTAAGCCTTGTAGTAGTTCTATAACAATATAGTTACTTGGACAATTGTTCATGTTGGGAATACCAGTGTTGTTACTTAGCCAGTTACTCGGATAATTACTTAGATAGTTCTTAATGTTGGAGAAACTAGCACTGTTACTTAGATAGTTATTCGGACAGTTACTTAGACAGTTACTTAAGTAGAAGGCGAAAGAACAGATTGCTTTGTGCTCAAAGCATGGCAATGACATCTATAGTTCTATAACTGCTATACTGATTCTCCATCTATTGTCCCGAAGAAAACTTTAATCAATGTAGGATCCTTTATCTATTGTCTTTCATTTACCATGATAGTTACTTGTGATAGATACTTGTTTACAATATAGCTACTTGGACAGTTGTTCATGTTGGGACAGTATCGTTACTTAGCTAGTTACTCACATAGTTACTTATTAAGTTCTTACTGTTGGAGAAACCAATACTGCTACTTAGATAGTTATTCAGGCAGTTACTTCGATAGTTACTTAATGTGGACAAACCAAGTAAACCAAGTTATCGATCTAGTCATTTGGCCACTTGCTTTGTTTGTGGTATTAACTCTATCAACCCATGAACTGTTGCTATACAGTTACCTAGATAATTGATAGCACAATTACATGGACAATATCTGCAAACCTATGATCTTTTCTCAAAGTTTCTACAACGTTTAACAGTAATGTATCGACAATCTTTGCAAATTGAAGGAACAATAAAACTTCATGAAACTTATTTTTAAACAGTTTCCTAAAATTCTTTCACAATCTAACAATCTCTCAAACTATGTCGATTGTCCACAAACCTCTTCAGAATGTGTGCTCTATACTTGTCAACCTCTTTCTTTGGAAACGACTTTCTGAAATACCCTTGTGACATAATTACGACTTTCTGAAATTCCCTTGTGCTCTATAATAACTTAAAGGAATGTGTGTGTTTAAGACGTTTTACAACAATGGAGAAAACACGTAAGAAATTTCAATTTTTTAAATCAACAAGTTAGGAAATTGAAGTCGAAAATAGAATATATATAATCAGACTAAACTAAACTGCTATATAAAGAGTCTGACCATCAACACATTGTATCCACTGCTACATAAGGCAGTGGATAAGAAGACAGTGCATAAAGTCGTTGTAGATGAGCTGAACATGAACCCTTGAAGTGATGAGGAAAGAAGGGGTCAGGATGAAAATGTGGCCAGACTTGTAATCATTGACATCTTATTGAAGCTTCTACTCCCAAATACCAAAGGAGCCCTTACTGTGGGGTTTGTGAGAGCTGTGGAGGATTTGGATGAGATTGGCAACCATGCATGGGCGAGAGAAGTAAAAATCTTCATGAAAAATAGGCTGACTATATACAAAAAATCGAACCATCCATAAAAAAATATTGGAGAAAGTATTCACGCCATTCTGGTAAGATCTCCACTACAGTTTTGTCTCCCTATTTTTTATATATTTTTTTTATATCATTTTGCTTCTTAAAACTAGCATTCCTTTTGCAACCAGTATTGGCTATGCATGAAGACAAACATAGTGAAGCCGATTTGGAGAAGGGAGAATGAGCAACACCTCATTAGAATGACTTGTCAGCTGAAAGACTTGTCAATTAAAGAAAAAGCTATTGAAATATCAGCTGAAAGACTTGTCTGTAAGTGTTTTCCTACCCTACCTGAACTAGTTGATAATGAGTAGCTGTTTTAGTAACTAGTTACTATTTTAGTAATTGGTTAAAATTTGACAACTATCAATGTAACTATGATGGTAACAATCTTAGTAACTGTACTTAGGTTTGATAATTATCATTGAAACTGTGATAATAACTGTCCTAGTAACTATTTACACGTCTTTGTAACTATTGGGGCCACTGTGTTAGGAACTGTATTGGTATTTTGCCTTAGTAACTGCATTTTTCAGCTGTGTCTCTATTTAGTAACTGTGTCAGTAATTGTGTTCTATTAACTGTGTAAGTAAGTGCATCATTGACAGTGTTTCTACTAAATAACTATCTTAGTAACTATTGCTATAGGGATCTGTGTTAGTAACTGCTTTGGTAACTGTGTCAGTAATTGTTCTGATATTTGTTTCAGAAACATTTTGCAAACAGCAAAGAACACCCAGAGGAGAGCAATGATGATGAAGATGAAGCTAAACCGGACGAGCCGAGTGAAAGGGACTAGTTGCAACCTGGAATGTTGAGCGAGGAGTTTTAGGAATAGCTCAAAGAAAAGCCTATGAAGATTGAAGATTTGGAGAGACAATTACAAGAGAAGGAGAACTAGATGGCAAAGATGTCAAATTTAGAAAGACAACTACAGGAGATGGAGAACCATATGGCAAAGATGTCAGAAGAGTTGGAAGCTGCGAGATTGGAGAAAGTGGTGCTTAGTCAGACAACCATGGCACAAGAACTCGAAAACCAGAAAGTAAAGGCTGAGTTGGAGAAACAAAGGAAAATAGTTGCTGCACTAACACAATTCTCCGACACAATGGAGATAACACCACAAGACGCACAAGAAGCTGAAATAGCTGGCCTGGAAAGCTTGGCGAATGCGGCAGAAAAAGAAGATGAGCAAACTGGAAAAAAGTAAACATTGGCGGCTGAAGCCAATGAGAAGAATGCAGACGAGGAAGACCTAGATAGGGATCAGCTGAACGCTTTAAAAATGGTGGAGGAGAACACCGAAAGAAATCATAGGCAGGCTGGACAAAAAGCGAAGAAAGAAGAAGCTAAGCAAAAACATCTAGAGGAAGAACAACTAAAGGGTAATCAAAAAGTGTAACGAAGAGTTCTTCGTGTGTTTGTGTTCGTTGGTTTTTTCAATTTTTTTTAGGACAAAGTTTATACTTATAAACATCTAGATTATGTAGAAGACATCATTGGTGGGCGATAATCATGTGGGATGATTTAGGCAGGGATGGCAGGGTGATAGATGAGAAGCGAAAGGATGAGGTATAGAGAGAAGTTTCGTGAAGACATGGACCCTGAGATGAAAAGCAAAGAGATGACAAGCAAAGGGATGAACACTCTACAAGAGATGATCTACGTAGCGAGTCTGAGGATATGCATTTAAGGGATGAAAAAGATATAAGTGATATGCAACAGAAGAGATCCAAGCTTCAGGATGGTGAAAGCAAAAAAGAGCATGAACGTGAGTGCAATCAGGACCGTGAGTCATATAATGTTCGTGAAGCCCATTTATGTCGTTTTTCATATATGTTTCTTACCCATACTTTATCAAGAAGCTGAAATTTGTTCACCATATACTTGCACCGTTGCTCAATCCCATACAGGGTTGTTTCATCAGACATACATCTCCGAAATTGCAATCACTTCAGGATTATGCAAATTACTTTGAACATTCTTTCTAATATCCCATGTACATAAACAGTGTGGGCAATTTCGAAACACTACTTCAATAGCCTTCCGCATTGCTTCATCCCCGTCAGTTAACACAGTTTTGGGTTCCTTATTGCCTCCCATAGACTCTAAGAACACTTGCAAAACCCATTTATATGTCTCAGCCGTTTCATCAATCAGTAATGCAAAACCAAAAATTGTTGTTGATAAATGATCATTTGAACTAGCAAATAATACCAACGACTTCCCATAATGATTGGTTTTATATGTGGTATCAAATACCAAGACATTTCCGAAACAAGAATAATCAAGCAATGAATTTGAGTCTCTCTAAAACAAATTAGCTAACATGTTATTCTCATATGTGCTATACTTACAAAATAACTTCTTATCTGTAGCTTTTTTCCCTCTCAAATATGAAAGTGCACCTTCAGCATCCCTTTCAAGTAGAGTCTCTCGGCGGCTTATGTCTAACTTATTAAACAAATCTTTAATTGTGAACCCGATTTTCTTATAGCCTCCAGCTCTGTCAACCACGTATTGGTATGCATGACGAATCCTAATGGATACATTCTTCATAGCTGAAGCTAACTGAGAATCTGGGTAGTTGTGAAAAAATTGATTATTCTTGAAAGCTGATGAAAATTGAACAAGAAAAAGAAGAAGAGGAAGTTAATTTGTACCAAATTTCAACAATAGTGGTGGATCTTTTCCTCTAATCCTCTTATTGTTTTTAAGCCAAATATCACCAAAATATCTGTAAAGCCTAGCGAAATCGCCACTGAACCACTCGTCTTCTTCCTCTTCTTCTTCCTTGCGGATGTGTGTAAGTAGTTTTCCTTTTCTATTTATTTTTTATAATAAAATGCGTCTACATATTCATAGGTAGTCCTGATTAAACCCTAATGAAAAAAAATGTTTAAAAAGGTTAAAATTTAGAATATCCTAGACCATTTGATATATTATAAATCTAATGGCCTAAAATATTCGTCAAGATAGGGGTATGACAAACATCCGGGTACCTAAGAAAATTCTCATCTAAAAAGTTAGTCCAATCAATATTTGGACCAAGGTGAACCTTTTCTCTCTCTAGGAAAACCCTAGAGGGCGCCATCCATCTTTTTTTCCTTGCATGTCCGGCTTCGCCTTGGCGCCGGCAATGGTCTTTGACCTTGCCGACGTCCTTGGTGTGGCCAGATGGGTGGTTTTGAGGCAGGCTGTCTGGCGCTAGAACTTTTCCTTTTAGTTGTGTGGTGTCCTGAGTTGGAGGTAGATCAGAGATGGCAGACGACTCAGTTTGGGATCATGGCAGCGTTTGTGGCAGTGTGGCTGGCATCTATGTTTAGGACGGTGTTCGTCGTCGTCGATTGGTGCTCTGGAAGACGACGGCTGCGCTTTGGTATCAAAGTTTTTGGCTCCTGTCTTGCGTACTACTTCTGATGGGATCTCGGCATTGGTGTTCCTCTTCTGTGTTGTGGTTGGGCTTGGTGGGGTAGCGACGAGGTTGCCTGTGGGTGGCGATGGAATGGCGGCAGTGGGTAAGGGATGTCAGCGATAGAATGGCGGCAGTGGGTAAGGGATGTCAGCGATGGTGTTTCCCAACAATACAGGGTTAGGACTGGGTTGGGCCAATTGTGGTCTGCTTTTAAGTTGGGCCTCTTGGGCTCTTAGGGATATTTTTGCTTTTTTACATTTTGTTCCTTTTTCCAGGGAGGTACCGAGACTCTGGTCTCAATTTTGCTAGGTTTTCTAGTGTTTAGCCTTTACAAAATAAATCGAGATAGGTCTTTGATGTTGGTTCGGGGTCTATCTTGGTAGCGTCACTAGTTACTTGGTTACTTGTTTTTGGACTTATTTCCTAAGGTTGTATTGCTTTAGGTGAAGCTAAGTTTTTTTTGTGCTTAGATTTATCTTTCATGGCTCGTTTTTGACATAGCCTGGCCTCTCGTGGTGAGTCATGCTGGTAATGTAATCTTTCTATCACATTAATGGATTATGACGCCCCAAATTAAAAAAAAATTAATAATATTCTCATCTACACAGGTACGTACATTATTTTTAATTTGTGAAGAACAGGTATACATTATTTGATAACAAGAAATTTTAGATCAGGTTGACTAAAATTTAAGGTGATACAGTTAACCATGCTTTGAATTATTTGATCGATCGCGCTAGTCCTCAAACCTTGTACAAAGCTTTTATACCGTCAATATCGTCCTTATGCAAATTTTTATAAGCCACTCCCTCATTGACGGTTGGGAACATGACAGCTCCCTCCACTGTGCTGTGTCCAAGTCCCAGAAGGTGCCCTATTTCATGCAACCAACACTCCCATAGTCTACTACACCTAGTTTAGCACCTGCAGACCAAGTCTCCTCTGCGTCGTAGTGCAATGTTCCAACCGTCGGGTAAGCAGCATGGGCGAGCTGTCCATTAGGCCCATCAAATGGATTTCCGTCTCCATGATCACGCTTGTGAAAGCTAATCTTCAAATCAACACTCTTGGGATCGTTGATCTGGCTGAACTTGAAGTGAGTGCTCTTACCCCATATTGCGAAAGCCTGTGAGATAGGACCCGTGGCTGCGGCTGGGGTGCCGGGGAGAAAACCGTAAGTGAGTTTTTATTTAGAGGGAGGCCATTTATAATCTCCAAGAGGCAATGAGTAGTGAACTGAAGTATGAATTGCACCTGTAAAACAAGTACTTGAATTCCTTAGCTTAGACGTAATGATCAAGTCTTGGTTTAAGAGTATAACTGCATGCGTGCTATTAACAATTTTGATGTACCTATAAGTACAGTGATGTTTTCTTTATCAGTAACTGACCGGTAAAACATTACTAACAAATTATATAAAATTAAGATGATGATCTGATTTTTTTAGGTTGAGCTATGTACGGTGTTGGTAATTTATCTGGGCTGATCGCATGGATGTGGTGCCATTGATGATACGTTAAATATTAAAGTTGTTTTTGGCATTTGAAAAGTCTTCTTTTTTGTGTACTGTAGGTATTATCCTAATGTTGTTTCAGGAAGCTAGATATATAGCTCTAGAAGTCTTTTATTTCCAGGACTCGCTCTAACTTTATTTAGATGTATTTTAGTCTGATGTAGAAATAAGAAAACAGTCTAGACCTTGTAGTTGCTTACTGTATTAGCTCTTGTTTGAGTAGTGAAGTTTTCATTTAGCCATTGTCTCTGTTCTAGTTTGTTCTTCTTCTGTTATTGTTACTGATCTTGGGCAATGGAAAGTTTATCAGCTGGTGTGTATTTCCTTTTAGCAACTGGTTTGTATTTTTCTCTTTATGGTATCAGAGCCACAAGGGTGGTAGTGGCTGTGTCAATCCCTTGGAGAAGAAGATCAACTAGTGGGTTTCAAGAGATTTATAGATTCTTCAAGTCGAAGTGCCGGACTTGGTATAGAGCTATTCAATCAGTCAAATTACAAGATGTGGAGATCTTGTATGGAGTCTTATTTGGTTGGTGAAGAGTTGTGGGTTGTTGTTGGTGGAGCAAATAAAGCCAGGCCAAAAGACAATACCGAAAATGCCGAAGCATTGAAGAAGTGGACAACCATGAATGCGAAGGCGGAGTTCGTGCTAAAGAAATCCATCTCCCCGACATTATTCGAGCATATTATCAAATGCACTTCTACAAATGATATATGGGAGACTCTGAATAGGTTATTCAATAAGAAAGATGTCAGTCGGCTGCAAGCTCTAGAGAATGAATTGGCAAATACATCTCAAGGTGATCTCTCTATTGCTCAATTTTTCTTAAAGATAAAAAATTTATGTTCAGAAATTTCACTTTTAGATCCAGAGGATCCAATCTCAAAAGCAAGAGTGAGAAGACATATTATCCGGGGGCTGAAAAAGAAGTACACTCCTTTTGTAATCTCAATTCAAGGTTGGGATAAACAACCCTCCTTGGAAGAGTTTGAGAATTTCTTGTCGTCTCAAGAATCTCTTGCATGACAAATAGTTGGGATGTCCTTATCGAATGACTATAACAGTACTGGAGAGGCACTGTTCACTCATGGAAAGAAGAATTCCAGATTCGAAAAGAAAAAGGAGTTCAAACAGAATGATGGTGTTGGACCCGGAGAAGCTCCCTCCCACTACAAGAAGAAATTCAAGTGTTATCGATGTGGTATCCCTGGCCATACTAAAACATTTTGCCGAGTTAAGTTGAACTCCAGAAATTATGTAAGGAAGAATGGGGACTCTCATGAATCCAATGTTGCTGAAGAAGAAGATAATTGGGGAAATTGCTTTATGGTTGAGAAGTCATCTCACAATGGCTTGGCATCTATCAACTTTGAGAATGATTGGATCGTTGATTTCGGGTGTAGCCATCACTTGACAGGTGATCAATCCAAGTTCTCAAGTTTGCAGCCCCACAAAGGCAATGAAGCCATGACTATGCAGACAACTCTGTCCACAAGGTCGAGAATGAAGGTACTGTGATCATCAATGGTGGAGGTAATGATTCTATCACCTTGAGTAATGTTTTTCAATTTTCATGTGCCTGGCATGAAGAAAAATTTATTTTCAGTACCAAATGCTGTGGATGCTGGTTATGGAGTTTTGTTTGGGCCGGCCACATGATGTTAAATTCCTCCGCAATATTAAATACTTAAAGGCTGATGTTGTGCACACCGACAAGAGGGTAAAAGACACTTTTGTGTTATCTGCATCTTCCTCCTATATTGATAAGCTGAGCTGCAATGAGAATGCATCCTTATGGCACACAAGGTTGCACTACCAGATCCGAGTGCATCCTTATGCCTATTTTTCGTCGGCTATACCATCTTCCGACGAAATTTTCGTCGGCTATACTTCGTCGGAACAACCCCGTCGGCTATACTAATGGCCGACGAAAAAAATAAATTCGTCGGCTATAGTAGAGTATGGCTGACGAACTTACCGACGAAAATATTTTTTGTCGGCCAAACCTGGGTGAAATTGCCGACGAATTTCGTCGGATATTTTCGAGTATGGCCGACGAAATTCATTAATTATAGCCGACGAAATTCGTCAGCTATTGGGTGTTAACAATAGCCGACGATTTTATAAATTTTCGTCGGCTATTTCCTCGAAATATATTAATATTTAATAGGCATTAATTAGTTATAGCCGACGAAATAATGTAATTTTCGTCAGCTATACAACTTATAGCCGACGAAAATTGGTAAAATTCGTCAGCTATAGTTATTATAGCAGACGAAATAATGCCAAAATCGTCGGCTTTTCTTACATTTGGGAAAAAAAAAATTAAATTATTTTCTAAATTACCATTCCAAGCAACCTGCAAATCACAAAAACAGTTCATGCATTTGCACCAACAAGAAACACGTCTAAATACCCTTTTTATTAAATTCGTTCTAATATACATAAACCCTAAACCCTAATCATCACCTAAACCACTAAAGTCCACCAGGTCATCCCCAGCATCCTGCTCTCCATCAGGCTCGTCATCCTGCTGACCGAACTTGGGAGGTTGAGGCATTGGAGGTTCCGCTAACCGCTGAAACGGGGGCGGGGGTGGAAGGCCTTGTTGTTGTGCCACGAACATCTCATACCACCAGGTTTGTTGGCCGTCGTAGTTGTGTTGCCAAATTCTGTCGCATTCGGCATGCCAACCGGCCATATCCAAATGATACTGCTGTGTTCTGCGGCGCAGCTCCAAATGATACTGCTGTGTGCTGCGGCGCAGCTCCTGTACTGTCTGGGACGAGGTCGCCAATTCTGCGGCCAATCGCTGCACTTCCCCCCTCATATGTTGGCTCTCCCCGCCTCCCTTCTTTTGACCTCCCTTAGTGGTCTTCAGAAGCCCTAGTCCAGAACTTCCCAAACCCCGGCAGTAGTAGTTGTTTGACCGGTTTGGGAAGGCTGTGTCGAACATCCTCGCTGCCGTTTGGACACTAGACCGGTCGACATGGCGCATGGCTTCTTCCAGATCTACCTCTGAAATGTTCGGTTGTGTCTCCCGAACTACTTGCTGGAACACCTCTTCTTCGGCCCGGTTGACCCTCTCCTAAGTGGACGGGAAAAAAAAAATTAATATTATAACAAATATATAATTAAGTAAAATTAATAATTAAAATTTTAAAATTGTAATGAACGACTTACGAGCTGTTCTGTCGCTTGTGGACAAGCGATCTTGAACGTCTCCACGTACGGGTTGCTATCAGGATGATCTCTAAGCGCCTCCTCCTGATATTGTGCAAACGGCCGTGAACCAGCATGATGGGGGGTTGTGTTCCGGCGGCGGTTCTCAGAGTTTATCCGAGAACGTTGCTTCAAACAAATAATAAAATGTTAGAAAAATGCATCAAAAAATATTAGTGTAATAATTATAAAATAATTAAAGTAATAATTAAAATTTTAGCAAAATAAACATTTTTGCTGAAGTTTAGTATTTACCTGCATAACTGGGTTGTTGAAGTCTACTGTCTTCAATCAACGCCACTCGTACTCCCTGAACATGAACTCCCTGGGAGTACCCATACGACCAAGGTTGTCGTATTCGTTATAGTGGGAACGCAGCTCGTTCTTCCACTCTTTGAACCTACGAAAAAAATAAAAGTGCATTAGAAATATTATTAATATCATGAAATATTATTAATATCATAAAAACAAACGTACCTCGAATTCTGCTGGGTGTCCGCCCAATCCCGCCTGTGTTCGGCAATCTCGAAGAATGTCTGAAAAATAATATTTTATTAGTTTTACAATTGTAATAATACCGAAAATTATTAAGTATTACGATAAATAAATTAAATTTTTTAAATTACTCACCGACGCGGCGTTGTTCACCTCCCTCTTTATCTCTTCGGGCACATCAGCCCACCGGGTCCACAACATAGGGACTCTGTCCCTAATCAGTGACCCCACGCAACCCGAGTAGTCGCATTTTTTCTTCCCCTGAACCTCCTGATTAGGAGGTTCGTTGATCTGAATCCTCCCGCTGCGCTCAACAGTTCTCCTGAGCGTGTCAAAACATATGACACCTCTCGTATTCCTCCGTGAACTGCTAGCGGCTGTCCCTATCACAAAAACGACGATTGGTTAATAAAATTAAATATTAGTGCGTTAATTTTAATAAAATATTTAATTAATAAAATCAAATGTTACCTGAACTGGATGACTCGTCTGTCGACTTTCCTTTTCTCCTCGCCGAAATAAAGTGGTCAGGGTTCTCAAATGGCTGCTGCTTGTATGCCTCCGCAGCACTCACGTACTAAGGCATATCAGGCCATATGGGCACACCCTGATAGTCGACCTCCGGTATCGCCGGAATGTTGTACGGGAGGTAGAGCTGGTTTGGGAGAGTAGGCCCCTCAGTCGAGTCAGCAGCAGACTGAGTCGGACTCGGCATCGGCTCCCGATGAACGTCAGGCATACGAATCTGAGGAACGTCGGCAGCTATGTCCTCGTGAAATAGCTGCCGACTAAACCTCGGAGCCACAGAGGGACCGACATGCGGAAGTGAAGTGCTCGACGGCCGCCCCGCCTGGAGAAAGGTCTGGTGCCGAGCACTCACACTCCGTCGCGGCTGGGCTGCATCCACAGTCCTCTGCGGCTGGGATGAATCTACACTCCTCCGCGGCTGGTTGGTGGTCCTCTCAGGCTGGCTAGCGGTCCTCTCGGAGTCTGCGGAACCGGCGAAATTTCTAAAACCTCTAGATCTGCCGGCACGACGGCCTCCGAATAGGTTTCTTAATGCATCGGCCATCTAAAGCCCGAGTCATTAATACATTAATTGATATTAAATTATATTATATTAAATAACAAATTCTAATTAATATAATAACCAATAATACTAACATATTTTAATATAAAAATTTATATACTAACATATTAAATTATATTATATTAAATAACAAATTCTAATTAAATATAATTAAGCTATATATATAATTAAGCTAAATTATACAATTAAGTTATCAATTTATATAATTAAAAAACCAATTTATACGTATAAATTATACAATTACACCTAAATTATACAATTAAAATAAATTTGAAAATAATTACCTAAATTAACATAAATACCTAAAATATATCTAAATTAACATAAATACCTAAAATTTACCTAAATTAACATAAATACGTAAATTATACCTAAATTAACATAAATACCTAAATTATACCTAAATTAACATAAATACCTAAATTATACATAAATTAACATAAATACCTAAATTATACTTAAATTAACATAAATACCTAAATTATATCTAAATTAACATTAATTAACATAAATGAAAAAAAAAAAAAAAAAAACCACTTACAACGAAAATGCAGAGGAGGAGGAGGCCGGCCGGATTTGAGGAGGCTGGGCCGGAGGAGGGACACGCCGGATTGGAGGAGGAAGAGGAGGGAGGAGCGGGCTGCCGGCCGGCCGGATTGATTGGAGGAGGAAGAGGGAGGAGGAGGCCGAGGCGAGCGCCGGAGGGAGGGTTGGAGGCGAGCGGCAGAGTTTTGGAAAAATGCAGAAAATGGAGGCTAGGGTTCGGCTGCTGCAAACTTATACCCGATAGTATAGCCGACGAAATATATGAATTCGTCGCCTATACTTTGAATTTTGTCGGCTATAGTTTAGGCGCTCAGCAGCCGTCCGATCTCCCCCATCCAACGGCGGACAATGAAAAGGCACGGATCACTAGAGTTTAGCCGACGAAATAGAATTTTCGTCGGCTAAACTTTTGGTCAAACTGCGAAGTCAAACCTCTAAACGCTTTAAAACGGAAATTGGCCCGTCTAAATGACGTTTTTTGGCCTGATCTTCAACAGAGAATAGTTTCAAATATATGAAACGCAACTAATCGTATAAAAATTTTCCTCAAAATATTTACCGACCGTCTTGCTACACATAGGAGAACGGAAGTAAAAAACAACTAACCGCAACATTCGGCACACAGATTTTGTCGGAATCTTCTCATTTTTCAACCGTAGACGTATTTCAATATTTCGGTCATATCTTATTTCACGACACATTTTCATTTGAAGGGTCTACGTATAGTAACTATTTGAAACTATACATTCACTTAAACACTTGGTAAACAAGTTAAGGAACATTAGTGCATATGTTCCGATTTTGAATCTAACAGTTGGAAAAATTTATTCCAACCGTCAGATATCACTGTTAAGATTAAATACATGTATGAAAAAGAATCCAACTACATTTGACCACGTTAAAGGCTCGATCGGGACGGTCAAACTGCAAAGTCAAACCTCTAAACGTTTTAAAACGGAAATTGGCCCGTCTAAATGACTTTTTTTTGCCTGACCTTCAACAGAGAATAGTTTCAAATCGATGCGACGCAACTAATCATATAAAAATTTTCCTCAAAATATTTACCGACCGTCATGCTACCCATAGGAACACGGAAGTAAAAAACAGCTAACCGCAACATTCAGCACACAGATTTTGTCGGAATCTTCTCATTTTTCAACCGTAGACGTATTTCAATATTTCGGTCATATCTTATTTCATGACACATTTGCATTTGAAGGGTCTACATATAGTAACTATTTGAAACTATACATTCACTTAAACACTTAGTAAACAAGTTAAGGAACATTAGTGCATATGTTCCGATTTTGAATTTAAAAGTTGGGAAAATCTATTCCAACCGTCAGATATCACCGTTAAGATTAAATACATGTATGAAAAAGATCGATCGGGACGGTCAACCGGGTGAGTCAAACCTCTAAACGCTTTAAAACGGAAATTGGCCCGTCTAAATGACGTTTTTTGGCCTGATCTTCAACAGAGAATAGTTTCAGATCGATGAGACGCAACTAATCGTATAAAAATTTTCCTCAAAATATTTACCGACCGTCAGGCTACCCATAGGAAAACGGCAGTAAAAAACAGTTAACCGCAATATTCGGCACACAGATTTTGTCGGAATCTTCTCATTTTTCAACCGTAGACGTTTTTCAATATTTCGGTCATATCTTATTTCACGACACATTTTCATTTGAAGGATGAAGCAATGGTTTGTCGATAGTGATAGAAAATGGAAGCTGCTCTTTTTTTGTTTTTTTTTTTAATCATAGCAGACGAAATCAAACCTAGTACTCGTCGGCTATTCTTTTGTCGTTTTCGGTCAAAAATAAAATATTTATTTTTAAAAAAAGTTATGTCCGACGAAATAATGAATTTTTCGTCGGCCATTGTGAGAATAGCCGACGAAAAATTTAATTTTTCGTCGGCCATTATTGTAATGGCCGACGAAATAATGTATTTTTCGTCGGCTATTCTCTGAAAAAAAACCAAAAAAATCAGTGGTTTTACACCTCTCCTATTCCGATGTCCTGTTCACATATAACCAAAATTGAGCATAAAAAACCAGAAACCCAACAGTCAACATATTTCAATTTTTTTTAAGGGGTTTGGAACCCAGCCTAGCTGGGAGGCTCATCCCCACGCCCGTTCATTAGAAATGAGTTGATTACAAATGAAATGATTACATCATTTAAATTACTTAATCCGTCGGATTGTAATCGGAATAATCGGATGAGTCTTCTTCGGTTTCTGAATTGCTCGATAGGGGTAATCTATGTCTTTCCTCACCACTAGAGTCCTCGTTAGTTTCTTCATTTGGATCAACATCAACAAGCAGTGGCTCTTCACGTCGAATTCACACCGGCGTGTCTAGGCGAATAAAAGAGGAGTCAGGAATACCGTTTGAGTTGGGCTCTTGATACGCGGTTCCCCCTTCCTCGTTCTCTTCAGCCACTCCAAGTGTAGACGCCCGGTAAATGTTGCGATGGTGGATAGTGTTGACTACTTTCCACGGGTCACCCTTGGCGAGATCATCAAGATAAAACACTTGTTTCACCCATGTGGCTAAAACGAACGGGTCGTCCTCATACCATGATGTACTAGTGTTCACAGAAGTTATGCCGTATTGATCGGTTTTCATGCTCTGCGGCCGTGTGTCAAACCATCTACACTTGAAAAGGTGCACTTTCATGCCTTCCCCGTAATGCAGTTCCACAATTGAATGGAGAACACCGTAATAGTCAACTCCACCATCCCCACCATGTGCCATAACCCCTGAATTTTGTGTTTTCAGTCTGAGGTCTCTGTCTTCACATCGAAATAACACACCATTCACCTTGCACGTCGCATAAACTTTTGAATAGACCGGCCTCATCGCTAAATGTCTGAGTTCGTGCGACCAATTTGGGTAATTATCATTTTGAATAAGGTCCATCTGCAACCATCAGAATCAACTATAAATATGAATAAATATACACAATAATATATAAACACGTATAGAATAGTGTTAAAGTTACGTACCCAGCGGCCGAAATACTCTGCGAATGTCCGGTTGTGGTAATCGACATCACCTCGTACTTGTTCACAGTGTAGATGTATGTTCTTCCAAAACTGAACTTCTGGACAGTTGATTAGTACCCACCAATGTGCAATGGCTACCTCATAATCTTTCAACTTGTAGGAAACTGGCATGTTTCCACCGAGTACAACATCGTCGGAGAGTATGGAAAGATTGAACTGTGAAGGTACATCTTCCGGTATGCTTTCCTGTAACGCTCCTAAATACAGCTTCATGTAGGTGACGCACTCGTGCGCAATATATGCTTCAGCTATACATCCTTCAGGTGCGGATCTGTTTTGGACAAAACCACCGTATTGTCCAAGTTGCCTATAAATCAAGTTTTTAAAGTGTTATGATAATACATTAACACTATATCACATATATTGATGAGGAAATTAACATAAGGTGTAAAATACGTACTTTTCCATCGGATACATCCAAGTGAAGTGCACAGGACCGGTAAGCAACAACTGCCGAGGAAGATGGATCATGAGGTGAGGCATGATGTCGAAAAAATTTGGAGGAAATATCAACTCAAATTTACACATGATATGAAAGATGTCTTGTTGCATTTCCCGGAGGTCAGATTTTCTCACTTCCCGTGTGCAAAGGGTCTGGAAAAATCTTGCCAACGCTACTAACGGCTCCACAACGTGACATGGAACGAACGGTCGAATGAAAACAGGGAAGAGACGTTGTAGCAGGATATGATTGTCATGACTTTTCAACCCGTACAGATTGTTGAATTGTCTGTTCACACACTTGGCTATATTTCCAGCAAAGCCTGAAGGATACTTGGCCCGACTTATCCAATGGAAAATTTCTGGTTTATGCTCAGGCTTGACGGTGTAAGGAGCTTGAGGCATTTTTCTCTTCCCTTGCTTCAACCATAGTTGTTTTCTGATATTCATGTTTTGCAGATCAGTGCGAGCCTTAGGACCGTCTTTCGTCTTCCCCTCCAAGTTCAGCGTTGTGCCCACCACACTTTCAGAAACATTTTTTTCTATGTGCATAACGTCTAGGAAGTGACGGATCAGCAACTCACACCAGTAAGGGAGTTCCCACAATATGCTCTTATGTGTCCAGAATTTGTACTGCTCAGGTCTTTCAGGTATTTCCGCTAAAATATCGGGATGATTGCTGAGGGGCCCAAAATCGTACTCATTAAGCACTGCTAAAATTTCTCTTCCCGTCCATCTTCTGGGAGGACCACCGTGTTCTTCGGTTCCATCAAATGCGGCGGACTCGTAATGCCAGTGGTGATCCGCCGGAAGGAACACACGATGACCCATTCGGCATATCTTGTTGCAATGAGGGGTGCTCCCATAATCGCTGAGGCACTCTGGACAAGCCTTGTATCCCCTAACAACGCTGCCCGACAACATCCCATAAGCAGGAAAATCACTAATGGTACCAATAACCATGGCATGCATGTGGAACGTCTCCTGCTTGTACTTGTCAAAAGTGGGATGACCAACGTCCCACAATACCTTAAGCTCTTCAATCAATGGTCTCATATACACATCGAGACATTTCCCTGGGTAACCAGGCCCCAGAATCAACAACGTCAACATATTATATTCCTTCTTCATGCACATCCACGGAGGAAGGTTGTAAGGTACCAAAACCACCGGCCATATACTGTATGAAAGACTCATGGTGCCGAAAGGGTTGAACCCGTCGGTTGAGAGCCCGAGCCTGACGTTTCTGACATCTGACGCAAAATGAGGAAACTCATTGTTTATATGCTTCCAAGCCGCTCCGTCAGAGATGTGTGTCATGATATCTGCGTCTCTCGTGTCCCGCTCACCGTGCCACCTCATAGCTTTTGCGGTGGTTTCTGACATGTACAACCGCTCAAGCCTATCTCTCAACGGAAAATACCGAAGCACTTTCACAGGTTTCCTATTGCCTGCTTCCGTCAACTTATATCGGTCAGACTGACATATCGGACATGCGTCAAGGTTAGCAAGGTCATTCCCTTCTGCATCTTTACCCCAGAAGAGAACGCAGTCAAATGCGCATGCATGGATCTTAATGTAGGAAAGCCCTAGATCTTTGAGGATACTTCGGACCTTACGGTGATTGGTAGGATTACGATGACCCTCCTCCAACAACGAAGAAGTGTACTGTAGATATTCATCCACTTACCTGATGCTCCCTTTTGTCTCGACTTTAATCCTCATTACCTCCATCACACTTTGAAGAACTGTCTTCTCAGAACTTGAAGACACAGGGGTCTGTTGCAATGTAATCAGTTTGTTGTACTTGTCAAAGGCAGCAGTGTTGACAACTTGTGGGAACGGCTGCACCGGGTCCTGCATATATTGTTCCCCACGTACACCGCTTTCAAAAGGAAACACGTCGTTGACGAATGCCATTGTTGGATCATTGGATGTACTACTACTGCCCGCCTCAAAATACTGCCCATGATCATGCGATCCATCTAATGATGGCTCACCGTGATATATCCAACGTGTGTACTTCGGCCAAAACCCATTACTCTTTAGGTGCTCCCATACTGTCCTAATCGGAAATCGACACATATCACTGCGACACTTACATTTCTTGCACGGGCAATAATGGTAATTCCCGTTTGCATTTTCCTCGACGAACTGCAAAAAATCCACAACTCCTGTAGTGTATCGTCGGTCATGCCTTGGAAGCGAAATCCAACTCTTATCTCGATCCATATATAGCCTGATAATAATATATATGTATAACTTTAATTAATAATAAATTAATTAACACATATATATATATATTACAATATATATTATTATCAACATCAACTGATATATATATATATATATACCATTAATTAACAACCATTATTTAAGTTCATTACACTATCAACAACCATTAATTAACATATTTATATATATTTTAACACTAATTAAAATAACATTATTAAATTAAAACACATAATTATACTCTAACTGAAAATCAACTCAACTACAACTCAAAATCAACATATATACATACATTCTAACACTAAAACAACAACAAAACAAAAAATCACTTACTATATCAAAATCACTAAAACTCAAAATCAACTCAACTAAAACTCAAAATCAACATATATACACATATACGTACCTATATATAGCTCCACAATGTAAGAGAGGACGGATTTCAACAATACCCACAGATTTTTCACTCTTTCTCCCGTTTTTTTCCCTTTTTTTTGAAATGAGCAGCTTCTGTCCAGATCTGAAAATATAAAGACTTATAGCCGACGAAAATGTCAACTTTCGTCGGCCAAACTTTCTAAAGTTTTCGTCGGCCAAACTTTTTAAAAGAAAGGCCGACGAAAATCTAAATCGTCGGTCATTCTAGGGGTATAGCCGACGAAAAATATTTTTTAGTGACGAAAGAAAAAATCGTCTGCCATTCTTAGGGAATAGCCGACGATTTTTTATTTTTACCGACGAAATAAAAAATCGTCGGCCATTCTTGGGAATAGCCGACGAAAATAGTATGTCGTCGGCCGTTTTTTTTTTTCGTCGGCTATACTGTTTTTTCTGGTAGTGTTGGGGCATGTGAATTTCGACAAGCTGAAAGTTATGGTTCAAAGGAACTTGGTGAATGGTTTACCAAATTTGACTATTTTTCCCAGCAAAGAAGTTTGTGAAGGTTGTCAATTTGGTAAGTCTCATCGTCTTCCTTTCGGAAAGTCTCAATCTAGAACCAAGGTTCCATTAGAATGCATTCATGGTGATTTATTTGGTCCTACTAGAACTCCTTCTTTTTCTGGAAAGAGATATATGTTGGTTCTTGTTGATGATTATTCAAGGTTCTCTTGGGTTTATTTTTTGGAGCAAAAATCAAAAACTTTCTCCAAGTTTCAGGAGTTTAAAGAGACTGTTGAAGGTGTTCTTGGCTTAAGAATTAAGCGGCTGCGAACAGATAATGGAGGAGAGTTTGTCTCTGGTGAGTTCTTTAAATTTTGTCGAAAGTTTGGGATAAGAAGAGAGTTGTCTTGTGCGCATACTCCACAACAAAATGGAGTCGCCGAAAGGAAGATTCGGCACCTCACAGAGACATGTAGAAGTTGGTTGCATGCTAAAAACATGCCTAAGGATTTTTGGGCGGAGGGTATGATGTGTGCAGCCTATGTAATTAACCAGTTGCCATTGAGTCCAAATAATATGAAGACACCCTATGAGCTGCTGTTTGGGGAGAAGCCAAGTGTGAAAAACTTTAAAGTGTTTGGCTCAATCTGCTATGTTCATGTGCTAGACTCAAAAAGAGGGAAATTTGATCCGAAGGCAAAGAAATGGATCTTTGTGGGTTATGATGAAAACAAAAAAGGGGGGAAGTGCATGGATCCTAATTCTCACAAATTCTTGGTCTCAAGAGTTGTGGTATTTGATGAAGTCGCTTCATATTATGGAGCAGCTACCAAGGGAGAATCAAGTTATAAGGAAGCTGAGATTGTTGAATTACCAACAACTTCCATTATTCCTAGTATTTGCTTGCCTTCATCTGATTTGCAGCAATGAAGCAGGTGAGCATTAATTTTGAAAATGAAGAAGAGCATGATGGTGACAGAGCTTCTCAAGAGCAAGAGCTCACAAATTCAAGGCCGAGAAGGACCAATATTGTCAAGCCGGTGAGATATCGAGATGAAAATTTCACTAGCACTTATTCTTGCTTCTTTGCAGGACCAATTGATGATCAAGAACCCTTCTGTTTTCAAGAAGCTGCTGATGTGAAAGAGTGGAGATCTGCCATGAATGATGAAATGAAGTCTCTCATTAAAAATGAGACTTGGGATCTTGTTCCTAAACCTGATCATGTGAAACCAATCACACGTAAATGGGTTTATAAGATAAAAATAAAAGCTGATGGAAGTGTAGATAGATTCAAAGCAAGGCTGGTTGCTCTGTGGTTTCTCACAAAGCTATGGAGAAGACTATGAAGAGACTTTCAGTCCTGTTGCTAAGATGACATCTATTCGTGTTGTGATTTCTTTAGCAGCCTCTCAAAATTGGAAACTATGGCAGCTCGATGTTAAAAATGTGTTTCTATATGGTAATCTAGACAAGGATATTTACATGGAACAACCAATGGGCTACGCATCAAAGTCTCATCCAGGATATGTGTGCAAACTCAAGAAAGCTCTATATGGGCTTAAACAAGCTCCAAGAGCATGGTTTGGGAAGATTGTTGAATTTCTTCAATTTTGTGGCTATGATTCTGCTGATTCAGATTCAAGTTTATTTTTGAACAAGGATGGAGACCTGCACATGGTGGTTCTTCTTTATGTAAACGATATGATAGTCACCGGAAGTGATGAGAATGAAATTGCAAAGCTGCGGGCACAATTATCCACTCGCTTTGACATGAAGAATTTGGGAGAGTTGAGCCACTTCCTTGGTCTAGAAGTGAAAAATATGAAAGATGGAATTTTTCTGTCGCAAGAAGGATATGCTAAGAAGTTAGTTGAGAAGTTTGGCTTGAAGCTCAGTAAGAAACGGTCTACTCCACTCGACACTAGTGAAAGATTAAGGCGAGATGTGGGAACGCTGCTACCAGATCCTAAAACTTATCGTTCACTTGTTGGTGGTCTACTGTACTTGACGATAACAAGGACAAACATTGCTTACTCAGTTGGGCTTGTGAGTCGTTACTTGCAAGAACCTCGAAAACCACATTTGGAGGCAGCGAAGAAAATTCTCAAGTGCATTAATAGTACTCTTAATCTGGGACTCTTTTATAAAAGAGGTGAAGAGTTTGTGTTGAGTGGCTTTACTGATGCTGATTTGGGTGGAGATTTACCAACATTTCAAATCCAGTTTGTCATGCAAGAACAAAGCATATAGAGATTGAGCATCACTTCATCCGTGTGAAGGTTCTTGATGGTACAATCAACAATTTGGTAGTGAGGAGTAATCAGAATATTGCAGACATATTTACAAAAGCTCTTTCCAAAGGATCGTTTGAAGCTCTTCGAGGAAAGCTGGGATTGATCTCCAAAAACAACTTTAAGGGGGAGTGCTAAATATTAAAGTTGTTTTTGGCATTTGAAAAGTCTTCTTTTTTGTGTACTGTAGGTATTATCCTAATGCTGTTTCGGGGAGTTAGATATATAGCTCTAGAAGTCTTTTGTTTCCAGGACTCTCTCTAACTTTATTTAGATGTATTTTAGTCTGGTGTAGAAATAAGAAAACAGTCTAGACCTTGTAGTTGCTTCCTATATCAGCTCTTGTTTGAGTAGTGAAGTTTTCATTCAGCCATTGTCTCTGTTCTAGTTTGTTCTTCTTCTGTTATTGTTACTGATTTTGGGCAAGGGATTAAGTTTATCAGCTGGTGTGTATTTCTTTTTAGCAGTTGGTTTGTATTTTTCTCTTTAATCGGGCACACCGCAACGAGGCTTCATCATCATTGATATGGTTTTCTCGTCCAACGTTCCGGTGGACTTGAGGTGGAAATTGAGTTGGTAAGTCTTGACGGCTTCCTCCAAGAGCTCATCGAAACGTAGTGGATGCAATTCTTATAGTTCAAGTAACCGAACTTGTGAAGGTACTTCTTGAGGTCATTGATGCCCTTGACCTTCACTACGCCATATATCATTTTAAGCGACAGACTTCGAATACGTCTGTCGCCTAAAATGGACTAATACCACGAATAAAATTTCTGTCGCCTAAAAAACTAGGTGTGTCGCCTAAGAGACCTTATGCGACGGTACCTATGCGACACCTTATGTAAGTCGCTTAAGGACATCATATGCGATAGTATCTATGCTCTGGTTCGTGTCTGTCGCCTAAGGACCTCTTATGCGACGGATTTTTTGCTAGTCGCTTAAGACTCTATTTTAAGCGACATACAAATAATATGTTCGTCGTTTAAAGTTTTTAAATCTGTTATAAAGCCCTTTGCTTAGACAGAACACAGAAGAAGAAGAAAACGCAGAAAAATACTGTAGCAGATGCGAAAAATCTCCAAAACTGCTGATTTCGTCAATTTCGGGGTCTAAAAGCTTGGGTCTTCTCTTCCAATTGCTTTCTAGGTTAGTATAATCTCTTCTCTTCATTGTAATCACCATATTTGGGTTTGATTGGTTGAATTTAGTGTTTGAAATCTTGAGTTGGATTTGGTTTATAATGTGTTTTGTGTTGTTTTTAGTGTTGGGTGTTTGAATATATGATGGAGTTAGTGTTGATTTTGGCGACAATTGTAATTAGGTTAATTTGTGAAATTTTGTGAAATTGAATTTTAGTGAAATTGTGAAATTTAGTGAAATTAAATTTTAGTGAAATAGTGAAATTTAGTGAAATAAAAATTTTATGGTAGATTATGTTAAAAATTTTAATTAATGATGTAATTGGTTTGTGTTGTGTGTGGATTGTGGTAGTTAGGGTTTCTGAAACATGCGAGTGGCTTAGTGAGGGAGTGTGGTGCCGTGTGTAAATTTATAATTTTATATTATATATAATTGTGGTGTTTATTAGCTTAGAACTCCCGTTTGAGAATCAACAAGTCATCTAGTTGATCGAGATGAGTTGTTGATTCTCGAATTGTCCCATTTTTGGACACTTTAGACGAACACGACTTTGTTGATACTTTTGTTATTCATGTGGTTTCAGCTACAGTTTTGGGATATAGTTTCGACAGTATCTCTCTACAATGTTCCTCGAGTGCAAATTAGGTTGTTTAGATTTTTGTGCACTTGAGGGACTGTAGGGAGATGCTGCCGAAATTTTCCAAAACTGTAGCTGAAACCACATGAATAGCAAAAGGATCAACAAAGTCGTGTTCGCCTGAAGGGGATAGGACCCAACCCGGAGGCATAAGGAGAAGAAGTGTTGGGACAGGTTTTGATTGTATCATAAATGTTGTGTGCTAACCTTATGCATATTGTATGTTTATGTTATGACAGGAAACATGGACAAGAGTTGGATCGGCTTATCTAGAGGTGATCCGAAGTTCATTCAGGGGATTATTGAATTTTGTGCGTTTGTTCTTCAAAATAGCAGTAGTGACACGGAAGTGCACAAGTGCCCGTGCAAGCGCTGTCGGTTGCACAAGCGGAGGCTTAGAGTGGATGAGATGTTTACGCACTTGAGGGAAAACGGTATGATGTCTGATTACACTACATGGATACATCACGGTGAGGTTGCAAGCGGTCCTTCATTGTACGAGCAGAGGCAAAAATATCTTGAGCAGATGGCATCTTCTAGTTGTAGTGTGGGTCCTCAAATAAACCCCATTATGGACATTCTATATGATGCTTTTCCATATATTGATAGATTTTATGAGGCAGAGAATGTTGATGGTTTAAATGATGGAAATGATGTAAATGATTTAGACCCTATTGCCAGAGATGCTTATGAGAAGTATAACAGGCTTTTATTAGAAGCTCAGACTCCGTTGTATGATGGTAGTGAGGCAAATTGTAAGGCATGGCCACAACAGGCCAAGTGCTGTGAGAAAGACCCGTTGCACCAAAAGGATTGAACCCGTCTGTAGCTAGTCCGAGGCGCACATTCCTAATGTCATTGGCAAAATCTGGAAAGTCCTTATCAAACTCTTGCCATGCTTCCCAATATGTCGGGTGTTTAAGAAAATTTGGATCTGAAATCCTTTCCCCGTGCCACCGCATTTCCTTTGCTGTGTGCGGCGACATATATAGGCGTTGCAACCTGGGTGTTAGAGGGAAGTAACGAACCTTTCTTACAGGAACTTTTATACCCTATTTAGAATATATCCATCTCGACTCCTTGCATATGGGACAGTTGTCTAGGTCTACATTCTCTTTGTAAAACAAAGCATAACCATGCTCGCATGCGTGAATGATCTCATAACCCAGACCCATGTTCTTTAGGATCTTTCTTACAGTTCGGTATGAATCAGGATACTTGTTTCCTGCAGGAAGTGCGCTCTTGATCACTGCACAGTTTTCATCAAAACTTTTGTCTGACCATCTATTTAGCGTTTTTATCTTAATTTTTTTAAGGATGATGGTTAAAACAGTCTCCTCACTACCATCATGCAACGGAGTCTGTGCTTCTAATAAAAGCCTGTTATACTTCTCATAAGCATCTCTGGCAATAGGGCATAAATCATTTACATCATTTCCATCATTTAGACCATCAACATTCTCTGCCTCATAAAATCTATCAATATATGGAAAAGCATCATACAGAATGTCCATACTAGGGTTTATCTGAGGACCCACACTACCAATAGAAAAGGTCATCTGCTCAAGGTATTTTTGCCTCTGCTCATACAATGAAGGACCGCTTGCAACCTCATCGTGATATATCCATGTAGTGTAATCATACATCATACCCTTTTCCCTCAAGTGTGTATACATCTCATCCACTGTAAGCCTCCGCTTTTACAACAGACAACGCTTGCACGGGCACATGTGCACTTCCGTGTCACTACTACTATTCCGTCTGACAAACGCACAGAAATCAATTATCCCCTTAATGAACTTCGGATCATCTTTAGATAAGCCGATCAAACTCTTGTCCATGTTGCCTGTCATAACATAAACAGACAATATGCATAAGGTTAGCACACAACATTTATGATACAATCAAAACTTGTCCCAACACTTCTTCTCCTTATGCCTCCAGGTTGGGTCCTATCCCCTTCAGGAGAACACGACTTTTGTTAACCCTCTTGCACCCATGTGGTTTCTGCTACAATTTTGGGAAATTTCGGCAGCATCTCCCTACAGTTCCACAAGTGCACAAAAATCTAAACAACCTAATTTGCACTCGAGGAACATTGTAGAGAGACATTGTTGAAACTATATCTCAAAACTGAAATTGAAACCACATGAATAGCAAAAGGATCAACAAAGTCGTGTTCGCCTAAAGTGTCCAAAAAGGGACAATTCGAGAATCAACAACTCATCTTGATCAACTAGATGAGTTGTTAATTCTCAAACAGGAGTTCTAAGCTGATAAACACCACAATTATATACAATATGAAACCATAAATTTACACACGGCACCACACTCCCTCACTAAGCGACTCGCATGTTTCAGAAACCCTAACTACCACAATCCACACACAACAGAAACCAATTACATCATTAATTAATAATTTCAACGTAATCTACCATAAAATTCTAATTTCACTATTTCACAAAATTTCATTTTCACTAAATTTGGATTTAACTAAATTTCACAATTTCACTAAATTACACTAAAATTCAATTTTACTAAATTTCACAATTTCACAAACTAACATAATCTCAATTTCACCAAAATCAACCCTAACTCCATCATATATTCAAACACCCAACACTAAAAACAACACAAAACACATTATAAACCAAATCTAACTCAAGATATCAAACATTAAATTCAACCAATCAAACTAAAATATGGTGATTACAATGAAGAGGAGAGATTATACTAACCTACAAAGCAATTGGAAGAGAAGACCCAAGCTATTTGACCCCGAAAATTGATCAAATCGGACGGTTTTGCAGATTGCAGCAGCAGCACAGCAGTTTTTTTTTTTTTTTTTTTCAACTGTTCTGCAATCTGTTTAAGTCGAGGGTTTTATAACAGATTTAAAAAATTTAAGCCACGGACATGTTCTTTCTCCATCGCTTAAGCTAATCTTAAGCGGCGCACATATGTCGTCGCCTTAGTGTCGTCGCATTAGAGTCTCTTAAGCGATGGACATATGCCATCACCTAAGTGTCATCGCATTAGAGTCTCTTAAGCGACATACCGACTTTTCTATGTGACAGAAACTTTGTCTGTCGCATAAGTGTCTTTTAAGCGACGGATGTATTCAAAGTCCGTCGCTATACCTCCTTTATGGCGTAGTGTGGTAAAGCTCTTGCCTACTGCGCTACTGTTTTATTATCTTAAATTGTATTCTGTTGAGATCGACCCCAATTGCTGTTGGTATTTTCGGCTCGGATGGTGAGCGTTTTTGCCTCAAGCCCTCAACTGAACCGAGCGCAATTTTTTCGACTTGTGTAAATCCACAACCTTTAGCTAGTATTTCGGTTGCCAGTAGGTCAGTGTACCAGTATTTCGGTTGCCAGTAGTTTATGTCAGTAAACCAGGACAGCTGTTTTCTACTAAAATTTATTGGAACTGCACTTGTGAGACCATAAGCATATGATCAATTTAAATTTGAAGCTACACCATGGGACTTAATTATAAATGCACCAAGTGAACAATCCCCCAATACCTCTCGGTTGTGGTTTTAAATTTTGGGGTTAAATAATAGATACTGCGAGTGTCCGGTTCTACATAGAATGAGGCGAGAAATCTCAAATTCTCAGTGAGCTTGCATTGACATATTTTCCCTTAATATGATTCTAAACCGTTAAATTTAATCTATCGAGAAAGATCTGACATATTGCGATGAAGCTAGACAGCATTGTAATATTAAGTAAATCTTTTCTTTTAAAAGACCATTATTTTCCTGTTGGACATAGAGAAACCTTAAAGCTCAGACGAAGAAGCGTCTCTAAGGCAGCGCGCTGGACCGAGCGACGGCGTCAAAACTCCGCCTGCTGGGCAACGCGGGGAAATCGCCGCTGCACTTAACGACGGCGTCGGCTCACGCGTCGCGGTGCGTGAAGGTAGGAATTGAACACGCCTTATACGGGACTTGAAGGACCAATGAGCGTGAGACACATGTATCGTTGGAATTGTCGCTTACTGGCACACTGGTAAAGGCGCAAAGCTAAACAAAAATCAAATCGTAATATGTAGAAATAGCAAAAAAGGCATTTGCTTCTTCCTCTTCGAATATGCAAAAATTACCTGAGATGGAAAAATTGCTTTTGATTATTTTACTCTTTCCTATTTAAGTTTTTGAAAGGTCTGATTTTTCTTGAAATTCTAGCAACCAAAAGCGTGTCAGCTTTTTGATCATTTTGTGATTCTATGGTGCATCCATTTCAAGAAAATACCAAGGAGATTAGGGAGATTGTGATATGAAGGAAGCTAGCTAGTATACATGGATAATCTAACTGTAAATGGATATTGAATTTTTACTGCCAACACCAGCCGTGTGGAAGATTTGGGAGTTCTATTCTATAGGAGATTCAGCAATGCTTCATGTCCAATTCTGATAGATAGTGACTATGACTGTTTCTGCACAAACCCGTAGGCCTAGTAGAAACGGGTGAATCTAGATATGATCTTCTCCTGTAAACCTGCTAACTAAGGGGAATACCGGGCGGCCTGGTCTTCTCCTCTCCGATGCCTAAGTTAGTACAGTTGGGATGAATAGATAACTTAAGCAAGAATGATAAGCAGTTGGAGAGATCAGTTACCTATTAAAGAGGGTAGTTGAGGCCCTTATATAGGTGGTCGAGCGTGAGGTCTGGTCTTACTCTTCGATGTGGGACTGGTTTCCCTCTGTTCGTATAAAAGGGCAGCTCTGGTGGTCTGTTTGGCAGGCTGGCATCCCCGGTTCCCAGGCCCCTGGTCACAAGGTAGACTGCTGGGCCTCGGGTCCGGGTGCTGGTGATCCTGCTCCGGGCCTCAGTTCGGCTCCGGGCCTGCTGGCTGCGGGTCTGTGGGCCTGTGTAGCCCCTCTGTGGCTACTGTCAACAAGTCCCCCAAGTTCCCGGTCAAGTGCAATCTTGAATGGGGACTTAATATGTCTCGCTTCTGTCCCGCAGACCCGCAAAGTTATTGACCCAACGGTGCCCAGTCCCCCAAGTCCGTATTGAAGATTGGGCTTGGCCGGGCGTTCGGGCAGAAAAGGCGTGGTAATATGAGTACCTATTAGTGATGATGTGTGACAGTTATGAGTATGTTTGCAATAATGATGGTGTTGTGCTCAAGTGTCACCATGCCATGATTATGGAACGGGATGAAACCCGGACGAGTGCATGGGATGATGATGTCGCGTTGAAATCTGCCATGCAATGAATATGGAGCAGGGTGAAACCCGGACGAGTGCATGGGATGATGATGTGGAGTTGAAATCCGCCATGCAATGAATATGGAGCGGGGTGAAATGAGTCCCCCGGTAAAATTGCTGCCAACTGTGGGGCAGGCCAGGGAGTAGCCCGATGGGGTGTCTAATAAAATTGCTGCCAACGGTGGGGCAGGCCGGGGAGTAGCCCGGTGGCTCGTCCCAGCTTGTGTTGGAATAAGCATGGGGTAATGTGCCTGCGGGGAGATTTGTTCTGTGTTAGAGAAACAATGTGCCCGGTGGGGTGGTGTAGAGATAACAAGTCTCGCCATGGATCCCCATGTTTATCACAGTTCAGTGTGATGCAGGGTTTTTAGCCTGCTGGAAGAGCTTGCATGTGTTAGATGTAAACTCTTCTGGGTTTATAAAGCCCATGTGTTTGAAGCCTTAAGTTGTTGCTGGCTTGTCCTTGCCTGCAGGGGCGAAGGAAAGTGACGAAACCGGTGGAATGCCTTGGAGCTGGTTGAATACTTCATAACCGGCGGAATGCCTGAGAACCGGTGGAATGCCTGTGATCTGGTGGAATGCCTGTGATCTGGTGGAATGCTTGTGAACCGGTGGAATGTCTTGGAGCCGGTTGAATGCATTTCCTTGATTTGAGGTTGGCTCTTGGGGAAGTGGGGGGACTGGACGCCTCGGTTGTTGCCCCTATCTCCCTCAACTGCCTCTTGTAGGCGGGACAAGTGGCTGACATGCATTTAAGGAGGAAGCCCATCAGTCCAATCAGTTATGATGGCGTGGGGATTTTATCGATGCTGGGATACGTGTCAGTAGGGAGCGATCTGAGATGGAGGGCCTGTATTCGTAGGCGTTTTGAGTTGTCCCGATTGAGTGTTTTGGGGGGATTACAGGGGTGCCTAGGGCATCAGACCCGTCTATAAAAAGGCCTCCTCTGTCTTCACTTTTTGCTGTTTTTGCTCTTGGCTCAGAGAGAAGAAGAGAAGCTTGGAGAAGAGTCCGGCGAAAATTCTGTGAAAGTGCCCTCGCGCTATCCGTGCTTCAGGCGTTCTGGTTCTTGCCTACAATTGCTCGGTGTTTTCCCAGGACTGACCTTCCTCGGTAAGTTTCGCCGTCTTTGCTTTGTGTGTTTTTTTTTCTTGGTTGGTGTTTTGCCGGGGAGGGGGGGCTCTGTCACCAACGGGTGAGTTGTTTTGAGCGGGGCATCTGCGGCAGATTTGGGGAGTAGCCGCAGAAAGCGCTGTTTTAGCTTGTTGCTGACCAGCGGTGGGGTTTTGTTTTCCTCCCCTAGGTTAAATGGCTTCTGGTAGCTCTGATGGGACTTCTGAATCGGCCGGCAGACGTCCTGCGGTGGACGAAGAGGAGAGGTTGGAGGATTGGCTTGGTTCGGATTCCCCAGAGTCCGAAGCCGCTGCCCGCTCGTGGGGCGAGGTCTCCTCGTCCGGCTCTCTGGGGTATGAGAGCATTCCGCATGGGGTACGCTTTCCTAGTACTTCGCCCGTGAGTTACACTATGGGGAGTGGGGAAGGGGCTGTAGTATGTGATGAACCAGAGGGTACTATGAGCCCTGCAGAGATTGCCGCCTTCCGGGAGACATGGAGTATCCCGGATGAGGTGAAATTACGGCCACAGAATTCCGGAGAATCGGCCTGTAACCCGGAGGAGGGTTGGGCTGCTGTTCATGGAGACCAATTCCGTCATGGGTTCTCCCTACCGCTGCCAGACTTTGTGCAGTACATGCTCAGTGCTCTGAATGTGTCTCCTGCGCAGCTTCCCGAAAACTAGTGGAGGCAGCTGCTGAGCCTTGGTTGTCTGTACGAACTGTCCGGGATGAGCATGCCGACGGTGAACGAGTTCAGGGCGTTGTACAGATTGTCCTTCTCGAAAAAGAAAGGATGTCGGGGTTGTCTTACGTTTAGCGCCCGACACTTTCGGCCTATCATCACCCACTTGCCTTCCTGGATGGACAATAACTGGAGGAAGAAGGTGGTGACGGCAGGGGGGAAGTGGCAGAAAAGTAGGAAGATGTACCGGGTCCCTGGTGCCTTCCAGCCCCTTGGTGACCAATCGTACGTGCTGTCCGAGTTGGAGCGGGATAGGATTGCCACGATATTCGGGTGCTGGGACGGTCTTAAGTGAAGCTCCTACAACTTCATACGGCGGAAGGTGTTGGAGTACTGCTGTCTCGGGCGGGATCCCGGTGCGTAGCAGGGTTTTAGAAGTGACGTTCCCGCTGATTGAATTGATACTAACCCTTTGTTTGTTCTGTAGGTGCATCTTCCCGGACGGTCATCAAGCTCGATAACACACTATCCATGGATGGTGAAAACCTCGTCTCGAGGTTGAAAGAGAAAGGGCAGGCCGTTTCACGGACCTCGGTCGATCGGGAGTCTGGCCGGCTTACCGTTCATGTCGAACCGGTGGCATTGGATCTTGCGGATGACGCCTACATCCTTAGGCGCGTGAAGACTCATCCCGCAGCACCCTCTGCGGTACCCGGGAAGGGCAAGACCACCGGAGGGCCGCCAAAGGTTCCTGGCGGGACGGATAGGATTCCGTACCGACCGGGATCGGTCCCGCTTGTCACCAGGGTCTCCTTGATAGGCGCACAATCTTCTTCACCTGCCGACCTGGGTGAGAAGAGGCGGAGGATCACAGACGTCCCACCCTCTGCACTGGTGACGTTGACTGGCCGGTCGCCTGGTGAGAACTTGGCGAAACGGCTCAAGTTGACCAGCGGTGCGACGAGTTCTGCTAGGGACAGGGCCGCTGCTGCTTCAAGTTCTGCCAATCGGCCGAGTAGCCCCGCTCCCGTGGAGGAACAGAGGAGGGGAGGTCCGGAGAGTCCTTTCGTCCGGAAGCTGGTGGAAAATGTGACTGGCCTTAGTCTGGACAGGCCTGGGACCGCTGGAGCCCTGTCAGGGGAAAACCGCCAGAAGAGCAAGGAGTCGGTCCTCCGAGTAAGAATTTTTTTGGTTTACGGTACCGCTTATAAACTTCCGCAGGGTTGTTTTTTTTTTTTTTGTTTAACTGTCTCCCTGTCGTTCTGTAGTTATTGTACAATCTGTATCAGCCGGACCCGAGTGAGGAGCTGCCGGAGTTGAAGAGGTGGCCGCTCTGACTGGAGCCCGTGAGAGTTTGGAGGCTGAGAAGTCCAGGCTTGAGCGGGAGAAGGTCAGGCTAGAGGAGAGGGCCAAGAAGCAGGTGGCCAAACTGGAGGGCCAGGTCCGAAATCTCGAGGAGGAGGCCAAGAGGCAAGTGGCCAAGCTAGAGGGCCAGGTCCGGAGCCTCGAGGAGGAGAAGGAGCGAGCTGAGGAGGAGAAGAAGCGAGCTGCTCAAACGCCTCGATGGAGTTTGCCGGAAGCTCATAGAACCAGCTGAGCGCCTCTCCAGACAGGGTTTCCTGGAAGATGTTGCAGCACACAGCATCAGAGTAGCCCTTGGCGCACGTTTGGGACCGGAAGCTATCCAAATGTTGATACGGGCAGCCGGATCCCGAGTACGTGAGTTTTAGGGATTTTTGGTTACCAGACCTTCCTCATTCCAAAACCCGGTGCGAGAAGGGGCCCGTGCGCTCGTTGAATCGCGCGCCTTCCATCGGCCGCGCTGCCCTCACTACCAGATATGGGAGAATAGCCGACGAAAAAAATTTCGTCGGCTATGCCAATTTTTCGTCGGCTATACCCTCTACCGACGAAATTTTCGTCGGCTATAAGTCGTCGGAAAAACCCCGTCGGTAATACAATGGCCGACGAAAAAATCAAATTTGTCGGCTATAGTAGAGTATGGCCGACGAATTTACGGACGAAAATATTTTTCGTCGGCCAAACCTGGGAGAAATTGCCGACGAATTTCGTCGGGTTTTTTCGAGTATGGCCGACGAAATTCGTCGGCTATTGTGTTTTAACTATAGCCGACGATTTATTAAACTTTCGTCGGCTATTTCCTCGAAATATATTAATATTTTAATAGACATTAATTAGTTATAGCCGACGAAATACTAGAATTTTCGTCGGCTATACAACTTATAGCCGACGAAAATTGGTAAAATTCGTCGGCTATTCTTAAATTTTAGGGAAAAAACATAAATTATGCTTTGGATGGAGGAGGAGGAGGAGGAGGAGGAGGCCGGAGGAGGAGGGGAAGGAGGAGGAGGAGGAGGAGGAGGCCGGAGGAGGAGGAGGAGGGGAAGGAGGAGGAGAAGGAGGAGGAGGGGAAGGAGGAGGAGGAGGAGGAGGAGGAGGGGAAGGAGGAGGCCGGAGGAGGGGAAGGAGGAGGAGGAGGGGAAGGAGGAGGTGGCCGAGGAGGAGGCTGGAGGAAGAGGAGGAGGAGGAGGCCGGAGGAGGGGGGGGAAGGAGAAGAGAAAAAAGGCGGGAGGAAGCGATTTAAAAGATTTAGAAGGAGAATAGCCGACGAAAATAAAAAATTTCGTCGGCTATACTTAGAGAATAGCCGACGATTTAAAAGATTTCGTCGGCTATACTTTGGAAGATCAACAGCCGTCAGATCTGAGCCATTCAACGGCGGACAATAAAAAGGCGCGGATCAAGAGTTTAGCCGATGAAACATTGTATTTCGTCGGCTATACTTAGAGAATAGCTGACGAAATACAATGTTTCGTCGGCTATACTTAGAGAATAGCCGACGAAATACAATGTGTCGTCGACTATACTTAGAGAATAGCCGACGATATACAATGTTTCGTCGGCTATACTTAGAGAATAGCCGACGAAATACAATGTTTCGTCGGCTATTCTATGAAAAAATACTAAACTGCCGTTTTGAGGCCCTAAACGAACTCGAAAGCCCGAAAAAGTCCACACATCGTGGCGAAGCCACGTGTTTGATTCCTGGCGTCGTTCCCTTTCCGGAATGGTATGACAATCATCATTCGGACGCCGGACGCCAAATCTGCAGTAAACCGGGTTTTGACTGATTTCATTATTTCGGCACACGGATTTTATCGGAATCTTGTCATTTTTCAACCGTAGACGTATTTCATTATTTCGGTCATATCTTATTTGACGACATATTTGCATTTGAAGAGTGTACGTATAGTAACTATTTGAAACTATACATTCACTTAAACACTTAGTAAACAAGTTAATGAACATTAGTGCATATGTTCCGATTTTGAATATAAAAGTTTGGAAAATCTATTCCAACCGTCAGATATCACCGTTAAGATTAAATACATGTATGAAAAAAATCCAACTACATCTGACAACGTTAAAGGCTCGATCGGGACGGTCAACCGGGTGAGTCAACCCTTTAAACGCTTAGAAATGATAATTGGCCTGTCTAAATGACGTTTTTTGGCCTGACCTTCAACAGATAATAGTTTCAAATCGATGAGACGCAACTAATCGTATAAAAATTTTCCTCAAAATATTTACCGACCGTCAGGCTACCTATTGGAAAACGGAAGTAAAAAACAGTTAACCGCAACATTCGGCACACAGATTTTGTCGGAATCTTGTCATTTTTCAACCGTAGACGTATTTCATTATTTCGGTCATATCTTATTTCACGACACATTTGCATTTGAAGGACGAAGCAATGGTTTGTCGATAGTGATAGAAAATGGAAGCTGTTTTTTTTTTTTTTTTTTAATCATAGCCGACGAAATTAAACCTAGTACTCGTCGGCCATTCTTCAAAAAATTTTCGTCGGCTAAAGTTTCAGAGAAAGGCCGACGAAAATTCAAATCGTCGGCCATTCTAGGGGAATAGCCGACGATTTTTTTTTTTAGCGACGAAAATTTTATTTCGTCGGCCGTTTTTTTTTATTTCGTCGGGAAAAACCTTTTTTCTGGTAGTGCCTTTTCTCGTTGGCCTCCATTTGGGCCTTTAGATCCGACACAGAGTCGGTGAGTATCTGTAGTGCCCGTGCGGTCGGGGTCATGACTTCATCCTCAAATGAAGCATGTGATTGCGGGGGTACCGGCGTGCTCTTTGGTAAGGTCGTGCCGCCCGGGGACTCCGCCCTCCTGGGGTCACTGGGCCTTCCGCCCGATGACTGTCCCGCCTCGAGACCCCGAGGTTGGCCTGGTGTGGGTACATGTGCCCTTGCCATAGTGGCGATGCGCTGCTGTCCTCTCTCCAGGGTAGCCACCAGGGCGGCGTTTACCGTCTCCATCTCCTTATACCAGGCATTGGATTTTGCTCAATCACGGTCGCTCTCCACACGCAGGCGATCAACTTCTGCTCTCATCGCCTCTATCTCCCCCGCCATATCATGTCGGTCGGGGCTGTATGTGGTGTCACGGTCGCTGTCACTGAGAAGACTCTCTTCTTTGTCGCTCGGGTCGTCCGAGAATGTCAGCGAGGAGCCCTGGTGCGTTGGCTGGTCGCCTTTCGCCGGGCCTTTCCCGCGCGTGCTACCGTCGCATGCCCCCGGCGTGCCTTTTGGCCTCCCATAGCTGCCGTCGTCTTGGTTGTCTTGGCCGGGGTGCTGCTCCCGTACAGCGACCGGGGTAGTGATGAGCACCTGCTCCTGTATGACCCACTGGTCCTCTGTTGTATTTCTTTCCCGCCCTGCTTCTGAGCTTTCTGCCATTTTTTTGAATAGTGCCTACGTGACTTTATCAGTTCCCACAGACGGCGCCAATTGTTTCTGCAAAAACCCGTAGGCCTAGTAGAAACGGGTGAATCTAGATGTGATCTTCTCCGGTAAACCTGCTAACTAAGGAGAATACCGGGCGGGCCGGTCTTCTCCTCTCCGATGCCTAAGTTAGTACAGTTGGGATGAATAGATAACTTAAGCAAGAATGATAAGCAGTTGGAGAGATCAGTTACCTATTAAAGAGGGTAGTTGAGGCCCTTATATAGGTGGTCGAGCGTGAGGTCTGGTCTTACTCTTCGATGTGGGACTGGTTTCCCTCTGTTCGTATAAAAGGGCAGCTCTGGTGGTCTGTTTGGCAGGCTGGCGTCCCCGGTTCCCGGGCCCCTGGTCACAAGGTAGACTGCTGGGCCTTGGGTCCGGGTGCTGGTGATCCTGCTCCGGACCTCAGTTCGGCTCCGGGCCTGCTGGCTGCGGGTCTGTGGGCCTGTGTAGCCCCTCTGTGGCTACTGTCAACACTGACCATGTTTCGAAGTTTTCGAATCAGCAATCTTATAGGAGGTGACACTGAGACTGAATATTTTTGATTCTGCATAATATATGGATCCTATAAAACTATATGAAATTTGTTGGTGGGATGTTTACTTTCTTTTGTTTTGGTCTAGGATTGTTTACTTCCACTACTGGGGAGACATGCGAGCTCTATTCTAAATTAACTGGCTTGTAGGACGATTTGATCAATTTGTTGATTAAACATGTTGTCATTTTTGTATTCTGACTGGGGACACATGCCTTCTTGAATGTGGGAGCATTTTGTGCTACAGGTTCATTACAAGAAGGGACGATGATAAAGAGTATTAGTCAAAATAGCTGTCTTTTTTAACAAAAATAAATTAAGAACTATGATAGAATTGTAAGGTTAATCTTTTTGGTAAAATAATAACTTTCAATTAGTTCATTAATTAATGATCTATAAGACCTCTTCATATTTCAGACCCACCGTGTCAGTATTGGTGCAAAACTACACGAAATCAAAACATCGTTGTCTAGTCTTCCATCCCGTGAAGACAAAAGAATTGAAATAGAGAGAGAGAACAGAGAAGAGAACAGAGAGACCTACCAAAAGGAGCTGCAGAGCTTAGGGTTTCACCATATTCAAAGCAGCGCCGTTTGATCATTGTGCAAAACAATGCATATCCTTGGGAGGATCCTTGCTTTGAAACCTGCGTGGGCTCGTGCGTTGCTCCTAGCACTGGCCTGAGGACCAGGGATGGTCAAGCACAGCTACCGCTATTGCAGTTGTCGCTCAGGTAACGTCGAATCACAACGTCGTTTTTCATTTGATACACACTTGCGCCTCCACCAGAAAAGGAAAATCTGATTTTAAATTTCGATTACTTTATTTTTCGTAATTTTCTTTTCTTTTTAGTTTCTATTTTCTTTTTCAGGACGGATCTGAAGTCGATAGCCAACGATTCGTCCATTCGAAGCCACATTCACATTCGACAGATACAGCTGCTTGAGCTGTTCAGAGTTGTTGGTGAGGATAAGAATGTGATTTCGGCACTCATGCCTGCAGCTCAGGTGAGCATCCGTCTTCTTGTTCAGCTACCAATAATATGCAGAGGGTTAAATTTTGTTATTTTTTGCAGATATTTAAGAGAGGAAAAACGACAATTTGATCTTGATTTCCACGTCTTTCGTTACAAATCACCTTTTTTGCATTGTTGTCAGATTAGGATAATTCAATTGGAATTATAGGAATTCGATAGATGCAACTTGGCATTTGTTCTTTTTCAGTTTTGTGTTTGTGATTGGGTTGAATCGTTCTGACCTAATATGGTGGTAGGCCATTGGTGTTTTCTTCATTCCCTTTATTGCATTCGTTTTTATAATGGTTGAATGCACTTGCCCATTGCATAATGTCTCCTGATTGGAAACAATCTACTACTCTGTTAGTACTGTTAAGTACATTACTCTACAAATTGAAGGTTAATTCAGAAAATGTAGCCCAAGCAAATCAAAATATATTGAATCATATTTGTAGTATTATTTATGCACATTGCATCATAATAACATTTTGAATAATCATCGACAAAAGGCTCTTCATGTTCAAAGTATTATATCTCCAGCATACATAGCAAGTTCATTCATACTAGTAGCTTCAGAATACAGTTTGAGCTAGAAAAAAAAATATATATATGAATGATTGTTGCATGGGAACATATTTGTTATTAATGTTCTGCTTTTCATAAGTACTTTATAATTTTATATCAATGTAGCCTTTGGAAGCATTTTATGATTTTAAATTTCGATTACTTTAATTTTCGTAACTTTCTTTTCTTTTTAGTTTCTATTTTCTTTTTTAAGACGGATATGAAGTCGATAGCCAACGATTCGTCCATTCGAAGTCACATTCACATTCGAGAGATACAGCTGCTTGAGCTGTTCAGAGTTGTTGGTGAGGACAAGAATGTGATTTCGCCACTCATCCCTGCAGCTCAGGTGAGCATCCGTCGTCTTGTTCAGCTACCAATAATATGCAAAGGGTTAAATTTTGTTACTGTTTGCAGAATTTGAAGAGAGGGAAAACGACAATCTGATCTTGATTTCCACGTCTTTCATTACAAACCACCTTTTTTGCATTGTTGTCTGATTAAGATAATTCGATTGGAATTATATGCATTTGATAGGTGCAACTGGTCATTTGTTCTCTTCTAGTTTTGTGTTTGTGATTGGGTTGAATCGTTCTGACCTAATATGGTGGTGGGCCATTGGTGTTTTCTTCATTCCCTTTGTTACTTTCGTTTTTATAATGGTTGAATGCACTTGCCCATTGCATAATGTCTCCGGATTGGAAACAATCTACTACTCTGTTAGTACTGTTAAGTACGTTACTCTGCAAATTGAAGGTTAATTCAGAAAATGTAGCCCAAGCAAATCAAAATATATTGAATCATGTTTGTAGTACTATTTGTGCAAATTGCATCATAATAGCATTCTGAATGATCACCGACAAAAGGCTCTTCATTTTTAAAGTATTATATCTCCAGCATATATAGAAAGTTCATTCATACTGGTAGCTTGTGAATATAGTTTGAGCTAGAAAAAAAATATATATGAATGATTGTTGCATGGGAACATATTTGCTATTAATGTTCTGCTTTTCATAAGTACTTTATAATTTTATATCAATGTAGCCTTTGGAAGCATTTTATGTTATGTGACAATAATTTGATCAATTGGTGATAGGGAGGAGATGAAGCTGTTATTAATTCAGCTGCTTTTCAAGACAAATATACTTGTGAATGATGCTGATGCATAAGGAAATACTGCTCTTCATTGAATCCTTAAATTGTCAATGATATTGTTGTGTCCACAACAGTTTAGGACTCTCTCGACCAAACGGAGCTGCAGAGTTTAGGGTTTCACCCTATTCAAAGCAACGTCGTTTGATCATTTGGCAAAGCAATGCGTATCCCTGGGAGGATCCTTGCTTTGAAACCTGCATGGGCTCGTGCGTTGCTCCTAACACTGGCCTGAGGACCAGGGATGGTCAGGCACAGCTACCGTTGTTGCAGTTGTCGCTCAGGTAACGTCGAATCACAACGTCGTTTTTCATTTGATACACACTTGCGCCTCCACCAGAAATGGAAAATCTGATTTTAAATTTCGATTACTTTATTTTTCATAATTTTCTTTTCTTTTTAGTTTCTATTTTCTTTTTCAAGACGGATTTGAACTCGATAGCCAACGATTCGTCCATTCGAAGCCACATTCACATTCAACCGATACAGCTGCTTGAGCTGTTCGGAGTTGTTGGTGAGGACAAGAATGTGATTTCGTCACTCAACCTTGCAGCACAGGTGAGCATCCGTCGTCTTGTTCAGCTACCAATAATATGCAGAGGGTTAAATTTTGTTACTGTTTGCATAATTTTAAGAGAGGAAAAATGACAATTTGATCTTGATTTCCACGTCTTTCTTTACAAATCACCTTTTTTGCATTGTTGTCTGATTAGGATAATTCAATTGGAATTATAGGCATTTGATAGATGCAACTTGGCATTTGTTCTTTTCCAGTTTTTTGTTTGTGATTGGGTTGAAACGTTCTGACCTAATATGGCGGTGGGCCATTGGTGTTTTCTTCATTCCCTTTATTGCTTTCATTTTTATAATAGTTAAATGCACTTGCCCATTGCATAATGTCTACGGATTGGAAACAATCTACTACTCTGTTAATACTGTTAAGTACATTACTCTGCAAATTGAAGGTTATTTCAGAAAATGTAGCCCACGCAAATCAAAATATATTGAATCATATTTGTAGTATTATTTGTGCACATTGCATCATAATAGCATTCTGAATAATCACCGACAAAAGGTACTTCATTTTCAAAGTATTATATCTCCAGTATACATAGCAAGTTCATTCATAGCCGCTTAAGCAGTCTATTATGCTTCTGAACTTTAACTCCGGAAGCATAAATTTACCTAGTCAAAGCATTGGTAGCAGACCCTCGAAAGGATCCATATCCCCACCAACAACAGTAGTTAAGGTCGTAACACCAGCAGACACAAAGGTATACCTCAAGATGATTAATACTTAAGTCTACGATTACCAATATACATACTAGTTTCGTTTCCATCATGGAACCTAATTATATGACTAGTAAAATCTCATCATATTGTTCTCTAAAATGTCCTTATTTTCCTTCTCAAAAAAAAAAAAAGTCCTTATTCTCAAATATATGTTGATTTTCTAAATGCATTAAAAAGACTAACATATATGATATATAGTGCTAAAACTTGCAGAAGAGTGGTTTACCTCGGAGATTGAGGAAGCTGGGTTGTCTTCGACCTCAAGCTTCTTCAAAAGCCCATTTTTCTCATCCTTCAATTGGTCCAAAATCATTCTCAGCTCCCCATTTCATCCTCTAATGCCTTATTAACTTTTATACTTGTTTCTAGTTCATCATTGATTTTCATAACTTCTGCTTCTCTAACCTCAAGTTTCAAATCTTGTTCTTGAATTATACGTGATTGCACACGTGCTTGTGTCATAAGCATCTTAACCTGCCTCTGAAGCAATTCACTTTCTGATTTCCATTCTTCAAATTGCTCCAGAACCTTCAAATATTTCACCTACCAACTTCTCAAGCCTTCGGCTCTCAACCTATTCTGCTTACGTTATCTGGTATCGTAGGCTATGCAGTTGTGTTTAATTACATCTCTGAGCCTTTCTTCTACACAATTTTGGAAAATTATTTATGCATTGGAAAATTATATAGTAGTGAACGGAGATCATTTTGTGCACGTAAGTCATACACTACCGGAAAAGGGGTTATAGCCGACGATATGGGAAAACACGGCCGATGAAATAGTACTTCGTCGGCTATAAGTGGTTATAGCCGACGAATTACTATTTCGTCGGCCACATCGTCGGCTATAATATTATAGCCGACGACTGCCGACAACTCGTCGGCTATAACTATAGCCGACGAAACGTTTTTGGTTATAGCCGACGAGGAGGGTATTCGTCGGCTATAAGAGTTATAGCCGACGAAAAGTTTTTGGTTATAGCCGACGAGGAGGGTATTCGTCGGCTATAACTCTTATATCAGATCCATTCTGCAGCAGCGAGCTCATTCGTCGAAAACATTTCGAAAACGCTCTGAAATCGTCCAAAACCTCGGCCATAAGCTTGAAAGGTACGTATATTGCTGTGTGTGTTGATTTAGTTGTTATATGCAGAGGTGTGTTAATTTAGAGTTTAATTAGAATAAATGTGTGATTAATTTGATATATATATATATATATGTGTGTGTGTGTTGAGATGAGATTATTAATGGGTTGATATATATGTTGGTTAGATAGAATTGAAGTACTTTTGTTGAAGATTAGTGATTGATTGTTGATTTATAGGTGATTTTAGATGAATTTGATGAAAAAATGTATATATATATATTAATTAATTTAATTGTAATTAAAAATATATTGTTGGTATACATAAAAAATACATTGTGTTTAATTAATTAGGGAGATTGACGATGTTTTAATTAATTTAGGGATGCATGTATGTATATATATATATATATATATGTGTGTGTGTGTGTGTGTAATTAATGATGAATTTTTTAATTAATTAGTACGTACGTACGTAATTAGTACGTGCATATATACATATCTATATATAGCTATATTTATTTCTTGAATTTACAGGATGGACAAGAGTTGGATTACTCTTGGAAGATGGGATCAGGCGTATCATGATGGAGTTAGGAGTTTCCTGGATTTTGTGATGGCTAACTGTGGAGACACTACACTTCATTATTGTCCGTGTAAAAAGTGCAACTGTGCCACCCCACGACACCGGTTTTCCATAGAGACAGTGGAGCAACACCTGGCTAGATATGGATTTTGGGTCTTATACACTAATTGGATTTATCACGGTGAACCAGAGTTTGCGGGTCGTCATGATCATGGACAATTTGCCGAGAGAGTGAGTTCCTCCAATGATCCAACAACGAACTGGATCAACGATATGTTTCCTCGTGAGAGCGGTGTCTTTAAGGAAGCACCAGATGTGCAACTCCCTCCTCCGGAGATGGAGTGTTTCCCTGATATTGAGCCACTCGAGTCATTACCCCGATCTCCGGTCAACACAAGTGGTATGGAAAAGTACAACAACCTGATCGCATTGCAACAGACTCCGTTGTACCCCGGATGCAGTAAGACTGTCCTTGAATCTGTCATGGGAGTGATGAAGATCAAAACGGAGAACAAAGGCACTGTCAAATCGGTTGATGATTGGCTTCGGCTATGGGGTGGGGCGATGCCCCCCGGACATCGGCTTCCTACCAGTCATCATAAGGTGCGACATATCCTTAAAGATCTCGGTCTTTCCTACATCAAGATTCATGCATGCAGATACGATTGCGTTCTGTTTTACGGGGAAGGACTTGCAGATCTTGAATATTGCCCAGTATGCAATACAGAGCGGTATAAGTTCACTCCTAAAGGGAACAAGAAAGCTGTGAAGATACTTCGGTACTTCCCGCTGATTGATAGGCTTGAGCGGTTGTTCATGTATGCTTTCACGGCCAAAGCTATGAGATGGTGGGCTGAGAGGAATGTGCCTGACGATGACACCCTTAGACATCCCGCCGACGGAGAGGCTTGGAAGAAGAATGTGTTGGAGTTTCCTGAATTTGCATCAGAGGTTCGAAATGTTTGGCTAGGGCTATCATCCGACGGTTTCAACCCTTTTGGCAAGAAAGAGCTTCAGTACAGTGTGTGGCCAGTTATTTTGATTCTGTACAACTTTCCACCGTGGATGTGCATGAAGAAGGAATATAACATGCTCACATTGTTGATTCCAGGCCCAGGTTATCCGGGAAAGTGTCTCGATGTGTATTTGAGACCCGTAATTGAGGAGCTTCGGTACTTGAGACTGAACGGCCACCTGGTCTACGACCGGTTCAAAAATGAGATGTTCCGGATGCATGCCATGCTTGTTGGCACGATCAGTGACTTTCCTGGGAGGGGTATGTTGTCGGGCAGCGTCACCAGGGGTTATAGGGCTTGTTTAGAGTGCATGACTGTTGATTGCTCCAGTCCTCATTGCAGCAAGATTGTCCAGATGCGTCACCGTCGTTGGCTTCCGCATGACCATCCATTTAGGGACGATGCACAGGCTTTTGATGGGACTGAAGAAAGGGGCTGGGCACCCGAGCAATGGACAGGGGAGGAAATATTGGCAGTGTTGAATGAGTATGACTTTGGTCCGCTTAGCAATCATCCCGATGTGTTGCGCACGATTCCAGAGAGGCCGGATCGGTATAGGTTCTGGTCACACAAGAGCATCTTATGGGAACTTCCTTATTGGGCCAGGTTGGCTACCAGATACTACCTGGATGTCATGCATATAGAGAAGAACGTGGGTGAAGCCGTGGTTGGCACAGTTTTGAATTGGGAGAAGAAAACAAAAGACACCCCCAAGGCACGCGTTGATTTGAGAAATATGGGACTGCGGGACCATTTGTGGTTGAGAGAGGGCAGGAGCAAAATGCCCCAAGCTCCTTACACCGTCACCAGGGACCAGAAACATGAAATCTTTGGATGGCTGAGTAATGTCAGGTAACTTTTTATTAATTAGGCATGTATTCCCTAAAGAATCCATCTGTTGTTGGACGACTATATATGCATGAAATCTAATTGTTGTTAATGGCTATGCAGGTATCCTTATGGCTATGCGGGTAACATAAGCAAGTGTGTTAACTACCGAGACAACAAGATGTACGGATTGAAGAGTCACGACTGCCATGTACTGCTTCAACGCCTCTTCCCTATTTTCATTCGAGCGTACTTGGACGATGAAGTGGTTGAGCCGTTGGTGGCGTTGTCAAGATTCTTCCAGAAGTTATGCGCTAGAGAAGTTAGAAAATCAGACCTCATGACAATGCATGAGGAAATCGTTTTTATCTTGTGCAAGTTCGAGAGGATATTTCCCCCAAACTTCTTTGACATCATGCCTCACCTGATGATCCATCTTCCCCAACAATTGTTGCTTACCGGTCCCGTACACTACACTTGGATGTATCCCATCGAAAGGTACATGTTATTCATAAATTTGATTTATACATATTTTTAAATAAAAGTTGCATGCTCTTAACATGCACTTGTTAACCTTGCAGACAACTTGGAGACTACAAGAAATATGTGCACAATAAATCTGCGCCTGAGGGGTGTATTGCTGAAGCTTACATTGCGCATGAGTGTGTAACGTACGCCAAGTTGTACTTGGGAGCGATGGAGGACCCCCCACAACATCCAAGTCGAGATGACCCCGAGTTCAACCTATCTATCGTCGCCAACTCTGTTGTACCATACGGAAGCTTCAAGAAGAAGGGTGTGGACAAGTTGCCTGACCATGAGGTAGGGATTGCCCACTGGTGGGTTCTAATAAACTGTTCGGAGGTACAATATTGGAAACGAACCCATCTTCACTGCAAGGAAGTTCGCAGTGATGTCGAGTACCACAACACGACGTTTGCAGACTATTTTCCACAATGGGTAAGTGTATAAATATATATATTAGATGGCTTTCTTTTACAGTTCCCTATTCTTTAATCATAAACACACCAACTGATTTGAGTTATATTTTTCAGCTGATGCAAGTAGCTGCGAGGGGTGGTCATACAAATTACTCAGAGGAATTGAGGCTGTTGTCGATGAAGCCGATATCTTCCACAGTCCGCCCAATGTGTGATGTCAACGGCGTTAAGTATATATGTGAAGCTAGAGACGGGGAACGCAAAACACAGAATTGTGGGGTGATGGTCGATGGTGCAGAGGGGGGCGTGGATTTTTACGGTGTCCTACAGTCAGTTGTTGAACTCATTTATGGGAACCGCATGAAAGTCCACTTGTTCAAGTGTCGATGGTTTGATACTAGGCCGCACCGCATACGGATCGATCAGTACGGCATACTTTCGGTGAATACCGCCACTAGTGTGTATGAAGACGACCCCTTTGTTTTCGCCACAGCGGCCAAAAAGGTCTTTTATCTTGACGATCCATTGAACAAAGGCACGTGGAAGGTAGTTAACCATGTGTCTCAGCGAGACATATACAGTGCTACCACACTTGGTGTGAGCACAGAGTGTCAAGAAGCGACTGCATACCAAGAGCCGGACGCCGGCGACATTCCGGAATCCTCCACCATCCGCGATAATAATGTGACGCCGGGCAGAGTGGTTCGACTTCCTAGGGGTCAGGTGCTCATGTATGATGTTAATCCGAATCGTCTATATCAGGCAGACGATGACTCAGACGACGAGTACGAGCACCGGTTGCCAGATATGAACTACTATACTACGTCTGACTCAAGTGATGAGGATGATTCTGATTATCATCCTTAGTATACTGTTTATGTATGTATTTGTGTACGATGGTGCATGCATGTATGAATACATTTTTCGTCCTTAATTACGGTTAGCTGTTTTTTACTTCCGTTTTCCTATGGGTAGCCTGACGGTCGGTAAAAATTTTGAGGAAAATTTTCATACGATTAGTTGCGTCTCATCGATCTGAAACTATTCTCTGTTGAAGGTCAGGCCAAAAAACGTCATCTAGACGGGCCAATTTCCGTTTTAAAGCGTTTAGAGGTTTGACTTTGCAGTTTGACCGTACCGATCGAGCCTTTAACGTTGTCAGATGTAGTTGGAATTTTTTTCATACATGTATTTACTCTTAACGGTGATATCTGACGGTTGGAATAGATTTTCCAAACTTTTAGATTCGAAATCGGAACATATGCACTAATGTTCCTTAACTTGTTTACTAAGTGTTTAAGTGAATGTATAGTTTCAAATAGTTGCTATACGTAGACCCTTCAAATGCAAAAGTGTCGTGAAATAAGATACGACCAAAATATTGAAATACGTCTACGGTTGAAAAATGGGAAGATTCCGACAAAATCTGTGTGCCGAATGTTGCGGTTAGCTGTTTTTTACTTCCGTTTTCCTATGGGTAGCCTGACGGTCGGTAAATATTTTGAGGGAAATTTTTATACGCTTAGTTGCGTCTCATCGATCTGAAACTATTCTCTGTTGAAGGTCAGGCCAAAAAACGTCATCTAGACGGGCTAATTTCCGTTTTAAAGCGTTTAGAGGTTTGACTTTGTAGTTTGACCAAAGAATAGCCGACGACAGACTTAACTTCGTCGGCTAAACTCTTGCGATCCGCGCCGTTTCATTGTCCGCCGTTGGATGGGCGAGATCTGACGGCTGCTGAGAGCGTGAAGTATAGCCGACGATATTCATATTATAGCCGACAAGATTCATATTATAGGCGACGACATAAATACTTCGTCGGCTATAAACGGCCCGCAAAGCCCAACTTCGGCCCGGCCCGGATTTCGGGTCAGAGTATAGCCGACGAATTAAAATTAAATCGTCGGCTATAGTCCTTCGATTTAAACCGCAACAGAGGCGCCTCTCCCTCATTTTCTGGATTTTTGCCGAAATCCCTAATCGCTACCACGCCTCCCCGACGCCGACCGACCACCACCACGCCTCCCGACGCCGACCGACCCTCCCCTGCCCTACCCGACCCCTCCCCGCCCCGTGCCCGAGCTTCCCGACGCCTCCCCGACCCGAACCAGACGAGCCGATCGATCCGCCGCCCCTAGCCGCTGTCGCCGCCGCACCCACCAAGCTCCTCATCCAGACTGCACCACCATGTCAGGTAGTCCCGATCGATTGCTCATTTAGGGTTTTTATTTATTTTGTGGAATTTTGTTTTTTTTTTTAAATTTAGGGTTTTTGTGAATTTTTTGTGGAATTTAGGGTTTTGTGAAATTTATGGAATTGTGTGGATTTTTTGTTAATTTTGTGGAATTTTGTGGAATTTATATACTAATTTTGTGGATTTTTTGTTAAATTTAGGGTTTTTATATATATACTAATTGTAGAATTTTGTGGAATTTATATACTAGTATACTAATTTATATATAATTAGGTATAAATATATTTAGGTATATATATAATTAGGTATATATATATTTAATGACGTATTTTATTTTTGTGTGAAATTTATGGAATTTTGTGGAATTTTGTTTAATTTTGTGGAATTAACAAGAATTTTTAGGAGGATATATATATATATATCTATATATATATATATTTCGGAATAGATATATATAATTATATATATATATAATTAGGTATAAATATATTTAGGTATATATATAATTAGGTATATATATATTTAATGAAGTTTTTTATTTTTTTTGTGAAATATAAGGAATTTTGTGGAATTTTTTTAATTTTGTGGAATTAACAAGATTTTTTAGAAGGATATCTATATATATATATATATATATATATCTAGATATATATATTTCGGAATATATATATATAATTAGGTATAAATATATTTAGGTATATATATAACTAGGTATATATACATTGAATGAAGTTTTTAATTTTTTTGTGGAATTTTTGTGCAATTTATGGAATTTATATACTAATTGTGCAGGAAACCGCCGCTTTGTAGACCGATGGCTTGGCAAACGAACCGAGAGCGACCCCGACGCTCAGGCAGGAGCCAGCCGTGGGGGGAGCGGATCCAGTGGTCGTCGGGGCCTAGGCCGGCCTATGAGTCGACGAGAGGAGACGTTGATGGGATTGACCCCGAGCGATCCACGTGGGGGCTCCTCGTATGAGTCGACGGGAGCGGGCCCTGACTCGAGTGTCGGAGGAGGACGCAGAGCCACCAGACCCCAGTGCACTTCAGCACTGTTCCAGGATCGGCAGCCGACCCCACCGCGCGCCGATCTAGACCCTCCAGAGATGCTCCCTGTCCCCCCACAGCGATAGCATCCACAGCTACGGGGCCCACCGTCAGGGGGAGCAGGCCCCTCAGGGTCCACGCCCCGTATGTCTCCGCCATCGGGGATGTACATGGTCCAGTTCGTCCCTGCCATCCCTGAGTACGACGCCAGGGGGAGGCAGATTTGGAGGCACGACCGGCCCCACGAGATTCCCTGGGAGGAGGCCTACGTCTACAGTCCTTTCGACTCAGAGGACTGCCGCGGCCTGTGGGCCGTTCGTGAGAAGGACAAGCAGTACAACGACGCAGGTAATTAGTTAGTTTAATTAATTATTTAGATTGTTTAATTAATTATTTAATTAGTTAGTTTAAATAATTATTTAACTATATCTTCATTTTAATTATGAAACAGGCGTCCTCGTCAATAAACCCGCGGGGACGAGACGGACCAGAGGGCCAGTGAACATGTCGACCCTGGAGAGGGAGCTCGCCGGTGGGATCAGAGAGATCCTGCCCGGTCCCGGTGAGGATGGACGCCCGATTGAGAGGAGAGACACCACCACCAAGTATATCAACACGACGGGCATGCTCGTGCGGGACAGGGTCCCACTGTTGTGGCCCGACTGGGGCTCTGTGCCCGATGACATCAAGGCGCGAGTGTACAATGCATTGTCGGTGAGTTAAATCGTATTTTTATTATAGAAAATAAACATTTATGAATTCAGTCCTTATAACTATATAAAAATATTTTCTAATTAATTTATAATATTACAGCAATGGTTTAGAGTCCATCCTACCTTGGACTGGTGGAGAGACGAGCAACTGAAGAACAGGTTATGTGTTTCACTTTTTTTTGTATAAATATATTTATTGACAGTGTACGAATATATCTAACAGTTGTGTTTTGTTAATATAGGTACTCCGAGTGGAAGAACGAGCTGGCGACGCACTACAGGACGTACCATGTGGAGCAGCGCTTGGGGCGAGGTGCAACCCCCCACGAGTTCCGGTACAGGGAGTATGAGTGGCTATGGCTGGTAGCCTACTTCGGGAGCGACAGGGTCTCGGTAAGAAAATTTAGCCTCCTAGTATATAACTTTTTAATGTTATTTAATAATTAAATTATGTAGTTACTTAATTAAATTAATTAGTTAGTTAGTTATTAGTTATTAAATTAAGTTAGTTAGTTAGTTAGTTACATAGTTAGTTAGTTCGTTACTAAATTAAATTAAATTAAATTAAATTAGGTAGTTAGTAAGTTAGTTAGTTACTAAATTAAATTAGTTAGTTAAGTAGTTACTAATTAAATTAAATTAGTTAGTAACTAAATTAGTTAATAATTTTATTTTGGTTAGTTCCTAATATTTTAATTTAGTTACTAATTTATATTTGCGTTTATATGTTCGTTCTTATAATACAGAAAATCTCGAAGACGAACAGCGACAACCGCAAGAGGAACGAGCACCCCCACCACGGCGGCGCCCGCTCCTGGAGGCAGTGGGCAGAGATGGCGAGGAGGGACCGACCGCTGAGGCCATTGTCGTGGATTCATGCGCAGATGTATCCGGGGCGTCCCGACCAAGTGGTAAGTATTCGCCCATATTCAATAAAAGTGTTTCATTAAATTAATTTATATATTTTTTTTATTAATTCGTTTATTATATTTTCTTGTCAATTAGGCGGAAATAGATGCGGAGACCGACGCGATCACCTTCGGGATCGCGCGAGACACCCTGGGGGAAGGGGCGTCCGACGAGGCGATCGTGGAGTTTGCCTCCACGATCGACACCCTTGAGCCGCGCTTGGCCTCTCAGATCATGCACGCGGCGGTGGGGACGGGCAACAACTACTTCTACCAGAGAGGCCTAGGCGCGGCGGGAGATGGGGTTCTCAAGTACACGCCGGCCAATCCCAGCACGCAGCGTGCGGCTTCGACGAGAGGAGATTTGCAGATGCAGCTGCAGAGGACTCAGGCGGAGTTGGCGAGGGCGGTGGAGGCGCTCGAGCAGGCGGAGTTGGCGAGGGCCGCGGAGGCTTCGGCGCAGCAGGCCAGAGACGCATCTGTGGCGGAGATGTACCGATGGATGCAGCTATCTTGGGAGGCCCAGCAGGCTGGACTCCAGCCCCCGCCTCCGCCACAGATGCCCCAGTTCGTCGTCCCCACTCCCCACCCGCATCGGAGTACGCCAGACGATCAGGATAGCCATAGCCACCGGAACTCGAACGATCCGTTCGACGACGCTACGCGTTTAGGGGGTGATGATGAGTAGATGACTAGTTAGCTAGGGGGTTAATTTGTACAGTAGGTAGGATATTAGGGATTGATTGATGTGGATATTTGTTGGATATTTGGATGTTTGTTTCTGGATTTTCTGCAGCCAAACCGAAGACGAAGTGAAATTGAGCCCGAGTTAAATTTTTAAATTTTTTTAAATATTTAGGGGTTATAGCAGACGAAATGGGCCATATTTCGTCGGCTATACCCTCCCGGCTTCCAGCAAAAAAAAGCCGTTCCTGGTACCGGCGATTGTTATGGCCGACGATTAATTCGTCGGCTATGCCAGAAGTATAGCCGACGAGAGTATCGTCGGCTATGCCGGCCGTATAGCCGACGACACTATCGTCGGCTATACTTCCGGGTTAGGGGCAATTACGTAATTGTTGAAGCCGACGATCCTGTCGTCGGCAATGTTCGAAGTATAGCTGACGACGCTTTATTCGTCGGCTATACCGCGTGTTTTATAAGCCGACGACTTACCCTCAGTGTCGTCGGCTATACTATAGCCGACGGCGCATTCCCGACGAGAGAATAGCCGACGAAGTATCGTCGGCTATGACTATAGCCGACGATTTAATGAAAACGGCCGACGAGATGGCGTCGTCGGCTATAACCCCTTTTCTGGTAGTGATAGTTCACTACTATATAATTTTTTCTTGTTCAACTACATTGTGTTTCTCATGCTCATTATCTTGTGTATTTTTTTTCTAGCTAAAATTGTCCCTTGGACATCCCTTGCCACATGTTGTACCAAATTGGCAAAGAAATGCTGACGCATAGTTCAACATTTGTTATCTATATATCGAGACCGCCTTGATCATTTCAACAACTGTTGTCCAGGAACTATAAATCCAGAATCATTCACAATCGATGATTGAGTTAATTTTTTATTTAATTTATATAGATTTGACAATTTGTAGACGTTGACTCTGATGTAATTCTAAAGATAATGCACTTTGTAGACATTTATTTTTGTGGTTTTTAGTTTGTTTTTTTTTTGTCAGATTATATTTGGTTTGTTCATGTTTGGAATCATTAATAATCAACGATGAGTTTCAAGAACTTGGAGATAAATTTGCTAATTGGATTGTGATTATGAACAAATAAGTTTCAAAGTCTAGACAAACCTAATAATAGATTTGAACCAATTGGATGAAAAATATCATTGTGAAATGTTTAAAAGTTGAAAGAGGTCTAAATATCAATTTTGGAGGTGTGAATAGAATTTCTTAAAAAAATAAATATTTTATTGATTTTATTGAACTATGGGCATTTTAGGAAAACTAGGGAGGTCTAAATAGCATTTTACCATTTTATAAAAGCAAACTGGAGGTCCATTGAGCAAGCAGGTCTAAGTGCCAATTTTGGAGGTATGAATAGAAGCTCCCATAAATTTAGTACTTAAATGATTAGTTATCCAAATTGCAGAAATAATGGCATTGTTCGTGGAGAATATGGTCATTTACTTACCAAGTTACGTGGAGGTTATTACTCGCATATGATTATATTCGAGTCTAATGAAGCTCGAAATACTTTTCTACACAAAGCAATTCCCGTCACGCAAGAAACCACAATTCCATTTTCTTCAACAATAGAAGGTTTTAGACATTATGTGACTGAGGGAGGTACAATTTTTGCCATTCGAAGCGTCCATTCGAAGTCACATTCACATTCGAGTCTAATGAAGACGGTTAAATTTTACAGAGGGTTAAATTTTGTTACTGTTTGCAGAATTTGAAGAGAGGGAAAACGACAATTTGATCTTGATTTCCATGTCTTTCGTTACAAGTCACCTTTTTTGCATTGCTGTCTGATTAGGATAATTCAATTGGAATTATAGGCATTTGATAGATGCAACTGACCATTTGTTCTCTTCCTGTTTTGTGTTTGTGATTGGGTTGAATCGTTCTGGCCTAATATGGTGGTGGGCTATTGGTGTTTTCTTCATTCCCTTTGTTGTTTTGTTTTTATAATGGTTGAATGCACTTGCCCATTGCATAATGTCTCCGGATTGGAAACAATCTACTACTCTGTTAGTACTGTTAAGTACATTACTCTGCAAACTGAAGGTTAATTCCGAAAATGTAGCCCAAGAAAATCAAAATATATTGAATCATATTTGTAGTACTATTTGTGCATATTGCATCATAATAGCATTCTGAATGATCACCGACAAAAGGCTCTTCATTTTTAAAGTATTATATCTCCAGCATATATAGAAAGTTCATTCATACTGGTAGCTTGTGAATATAGTTTGAGCTAGAAAAAAAAATATATGAACGATTGTTGCATGGGAACATATTTGCTATTAATGTTCTGCTTTTCATAAGTACTTTATAATTTTATATCAATGTAGCCTTTGGAAGCATTTTATGTTATGTGACCATAATTTGATCAATTGGTGATGATAGGGAGGAGATGAAGCTGTTATTCCTACTATGTTTTAAATACCATTCCCATCCTTTCATCTCCACACCCCTCAATTCTCCAACCCAAAACCACTTCCTTCTCTCCTCTCATCACTCAGCTTTATAACCAACACTAGGCACGAGCAATAGGGTAAAAAGCAGGAGTAGTAGAATCATACTAACGTACGAGTTTGAGAGCTAACCGCTTAAGCAATCTATTATGCTTCTGAACTTTAACCCCGGAAGCATAAATTTACCTAGTCAAAGCATTGGAAGCAGACCCTCGAAAGGATCCATATCCCCACCAACAACAGTAGTTAAGGTCGTAACACCAGCAGACACAAAGGGATACCTCAAGATGATTAATACTTAAGTCTACGATTACCAATATACATACTAGTTTTGTTTCCATCATGGTACCTAATTATATGACTAGTAAAATCTCATCATACTGTTCCCTAAAATGTCCTTATTTTCCTTCTCAAAAAAAAAATGTCCTTATTCTCAAATATATGTTGATTTTCTGAATGCATTACAAAGACTAGCATATATGATATATAGTGCTAAAACTTGCAGAAGAGTGGTTTACCTCGGAGATTGAGGAAGCTGGGTTGTCTTTGACCTCAAGCTTCTTCAAAAGCCCATTTTCTCATCCTTCAACTGGTCCAAAATCATTCTCAGCTCCCCAATTTCATCCGCCAATGCCTTATTAACTTTTATACTTGTTTCTAGTTCATCATTGATTTTCATAACTTCTGCTTCTCTAGCTTCAAGTTTCAAATCATGTTCTTGAATTATACGTGATTGCACACGTGCTTGTGTCATAAGCATCTTAACCTACCTCTGAAGCAATTCACTTTCTGATTTCCAATCTTCAAATTGCTCCAGAACCTTCAAATATTTCACCTACCAACTTCTCAAGCCTTCGGCTCTCAACCTATTCTGCTTACGCTATCTGGTATCGTAGGCTATGCAGTTGTGTTTAATTACATCTCTGAGCCTTTCTTCTACACAATTTTAGAAAATTATTTATGCATTGGAAAATTATATAGTAGTGAACGGAGATCATTTTGTGCACGTAAGTCATAGTTCACTACTATATAATTTTTTCTTGTTCAACTACATTGTGTTTCTCATGCTCATTATCTTGTGAATTTTTTTTTCTAGCTAAAATTGTCCCTTGGACATCCCTTGCCACATGTTGTACCAAATTGGCAAAGAAATGCTGACGTCAGAGTTCAACATTTGTTATCTATATATCGAGACCGCCTTGATCATTTCAACAACTGTTGTCCAAAAACATAAATCCAGAATCATTCACAATCGATGATTGAGTTAATTTTTTATTTAATTTATATAGATTTGACAATTTGTAGACTTTGACTCTGATGTAATTCTAAAAATAATACACTTTGTAGACATTTATTTTTGTGGTTTTTAATTTGTTTTTTTTTTTGTCAGATTATATTTGGTTTGTTCCTATTTGAAATCATTAATAATCAACGATGAGTTTCAAGAACTTGGTGATAAATTTGCTAATTGGACTGTGATTATGAACAAATAAGTTTCAAAGTCTAGACAAAGCTAATAATAGATTTGAACCAATTGGATGAAAAATATCATTGTGAAATGTTTAAAAGTTGAAAGATGTCTAAATATCAATTATGGAGGTGTGAATAGAATTTCTTAAAAAAAAAAATGTTTTATTGATTTTATTGGACTATGGGCATTTTGGGAAAACTATGGAGGTCTAAATATCATTTTACCATTTTATAAAAGAAAACTGGAGGTCCATTGAGCAAGGAGGTCTAAGTGCCAATTTTAGAGGTATGAATAGAAGCTCCCATAAATTTAATACTTAAATGATTACTTATCCAAATTGCAGAATTGGAAATAATGGCATTGTTCGTGGAGAATATGGTCATTTACTTACCAAGTTACTTGGAGGTTATTACTCGCATCGGATTATATTCGAGTCTAATGAAGCTCGAAATACTTTTCTACACATAGCAATTCCCGTCACGCAAGAAACCACAATTCCATTTTCTTCAACAATAGAAGGTTTTAGACATTATGTGACTGAGGTAGGTACAATTTTTGTTGCACCACAATCTTTGCATATGTTAAGTTCTTTAATTTTAGATATTTGAATAGGGCATGTAAGTGGTCTAAGCATAGTTTCTGATGCTAGTGTAGTTAGTTAGTATTAATATCATGTTTTTGACAATGGATTATATATTAAGGGATGAAAAAAAGAAGCTGTTTTGTCAATTTATTATGGGTACATGTTTGCCTATAATCCTTAACTACTTTCGTTTACTAGTTTTGGTTCTGTTTCTGGTGATGATTTCTCTACAAGCATTTTCTGGTTTTGTACTTGCGCTAAGCTCTTGGCCAAATAAGAGAAGTTACTTTGTGACCACATGATCGAATTATGATGTCAGTTTTCGTATTATGGATGTTTCTATGATGCATAAACAAGGAATAATTATGAGCACCACGAACTGTACTTTGGTGTTAATATCAATTTCCAAATTTGTATTAGTTAATTAGCAGTAAATCACTACTACCTTAAAAAAGATAGTGCACTGATTAAGTAAGCTTTAGCTGATTAATTAGGAGTGTTCGAGGAAGCTGGGTAGGATATGCAAGGTACGAGTCTTGGAGAAAGTTGCATGTTAAGAACTGCGAAGGCAAAGTCTGGTCCCTGAAGACATGCAGGCCGTGATGTAGCGATTAACTACTTGATTCATGTCGGTCCCCGTTTTCAGAGCACTATTCAAATGATAAGTTCTGACTAGATACTTAGTTAGCAAGAATTCATATTCATTCACATCGTCTCTGAGCCTGAAGAGAGAATAAATTTCACAACCGATATAATGTACCAAAGGCTAGATGAACCCATTTTAATAAGCTCTATTGCTGAATCTTCCCGAGCTTTTCATGGAACTCAAAGGCTAGTGAAGTTGAATTCGAGTGAAAAGCAGTTAGCTCATGTAGCTTGAATTAAAATATATACGATGTATTTAAAAATTTCTATGTTACATGATGAGTTATTGCCACAATTAATCCAAGAAAAGATGAAGTTGATAACAATCAAACAACACTTAGATATCTCAGGTTTTGCCTGGATGATCGAGTAGTGGAATGGCTGGCTGTAAGGGGAAAAAAAATACTATCATTCTAGAGGCAGTTGCATCCTACAAAACTTGGATTTAAACTGACAGACACACACACACCTATTTTGGACTTTCAAGTTCCGTTAAATATATCAACATACATGGAAGAAAATTAGGTGAGGTCAATCTGCTCGAGTTGTCAGTGTGGTACAACAAAACATATGTATCTTGTGTGACACATAATACAGAGACTAGCTAGTACCTAATTATATGTGGGGATTATGCAAAGAAGCATCAAGTGTACCGATAATATGTGGAGGAGCATTTGAGAGTTGTGATCATTTCTACCCCCGAGTCTAGACAAGGTTGGAGGCAAGAAGTTTTCAAAACAAGTCTCAACTCAAGACTTTAGAACAAGGTTGGATTGGCCTTGTATTATGAAAAACTATAGTTGTACCTACATTGGAACTAGTCTAGATAGAAGGATAAGCCTCTGTTAAGTTGACCAATTAACATACTCGAATCGTTATTACCTGATCGAACTATCAGATCGAACTCATTTATTAACAATGGATCCGGATCAGATCAAATATGTTTCATTAACAAAGTAAGAAGAGAGAGTCAATAATACATGATTACAACGTTTCCCTCTAAAACTGAGATTCGTAAAAATAGTAAACAGAAGAGAAAAAGATCATTCATGTTAACAAGGTTTTTATTTTTTTTAACGAAAATTCATGTTTTATACAGCGTATAGGGCAATGCCTCAATGACTTCTATACAGATATATCTGTCGACCCAAAGTCACAACCAAATCAATGTAACTGTGAATGAATACCGTGTAGTTCTTGTTTTAATTCATCTATGGGACACGCTCCAATACTCGCTGGAGTGCTTGTTTAATACCTTCCTGATCAAGTGTTGTCGTCAGTTGTATTTCTTGCACCTGATGAGTCACAGTTCATATTTAGGGAACATTTGGGAAGAGTGATTTAAATCCAGCGATTCACTTTATATACATAGCTACATTGCTTGATCAAAAACTAATATGGATTTGTGGACTAGTTGTATATAGTTATTTCAGTAATTCATATCCATTTCAACTACATGATATTTATTCCAAAGCCATTTAATTAACTGTTTTCATGTATTTTTATTAGAATCCAACTCCATCCTTTTAAACTACTAATGTATGTAGGTAATGTTTGCAATATGTTTGCTGTGTGTGATATATATGTGTGAGAACAAGAAGGAAATAAGGAACTCACCTGTCTTCCTGCCCGAGCAAGTAGAGTAAACTTCCGGTTGATGGCTGGTGACTGAGGTTACAAGCAAGAAAAAAGTTAAGGTAAGAAAGTGTAATAACAAATCGATACCACTTTTGAAAGCCAGATGAAGATAGTATAGGAAGTTGAAATATTCAACCGAAAGGAACTAACATTAGAAAGCCAAAGCTGCAGGTCCTGTGATACCACCCTTTTCTCAAACCCCTGCCGAGTGATTCCTACATCATCTATCCTGGACATATCACATATAGCAGCAAAGTATCACATATCAGTTATCTAAACTCCAAAAATATCAGCTAGCAAGTTCCTTATACACACCAAGCCAGAGATCATATTATATACAAAAAAAGTTTAACTTGATCATTTAGTAAAGAGAAATAAAGGAATTAAATTATATCAGTGGAGCCCGTGTATGACAGCCTTGGCAGGATTTAGATTTTGAGGACCCAAAAAAAATGTTTATGCAATATATGGTAGGACGAAAAACTAGAGTAAGTGAAGTCTGGAGAAAGAAAAGAAAAACAATACGACTCTCGTACAGAATGTGCATCATTTACAAATAACATAAAAAAGTATCAACCTTCTCTTATATCCCTGCTATGTTTTAAATACCCAAAAAATCTGCAGCTTTATATAAGGCCACTTTTGAACCTCATCCACTCTAATATGAAGCAAATGCAAATGAGGCCTGGACAACTTTTGCTAGTTTTATTGCCAAGATACAGGTTTTCGCCCTAAACTGCATCTGCATGCTTATTCATGACTTATAACCAAAGTTTGGAGGCTAATTATTTTCTCAGTCATTGACAATTCTAAATTTATCATTAAGCAATGTACGAGTCAGCAATACCAATATGTAGGAGTTCCTAATCAAGTTTCGATAGCTTTTAGTTGTTTATGATGAATTATTCTTGATACTTTCAGTAGTCACCAGTGACCACTGAGCAAAGGGAAGCCCAGAAACTGCTTCAAAAGTTTCTACCCCTTCCAAGACTTAAGACATTAATACTCTTGTAATCTTCCTATTACAGGGATAATAACATAAAGTTTTAGATAAATCATATGCATTGAACCATACTGATTTTAGTGTTTCAATATACAAAAGTTTCAGAGGTTGATGGAAGAGGTTGAAGTCCTTACCCATCTTCCTGCAGTAGCTCTTCAATTATGGATTCAAGGCCTGGAAGAGGTTCTATATTACTGCTATCGTTAGGGTTCAAAGAATCAGGACCGTCAGAGCCATCCTATAAACAGACAAACTCATCATATAGCTAAGCATTTCAACTTCACCATTGAGAGAGTATGACTAAGAGTACAGCTGAGGTATCAAGAATATCAAATTACAGACCTGTGGTATCACTTTGTCCAATGTTTCTAAAAGTGGATCTTCCTCTAACTGTTTAATTGACAATGTGATTCTTGACTTTTCTCTGCATACGGTTTTTATAGAACCCATATGAGTTTCACTGACGGTATTTTGGTGGAAACTAAGCAAATATCTTCTATTATATCCGATGATTAAATGTATTTATATATGACTCACCGATCAATATTAATGATCTTAACTCTCACTGCATCACCCTCCGACAAAATGTCTCTTACATCCTGAACTAGATCCCATGAAACCTCCGAAACATGTACTAGCCCAGTCAGATGATAAAGACCTGTTCCAGAGATATATATGACAAGAATTAATTTTTTTTTTTCTCATATTAGAAATACACTTGGGAACTTGCTAAAACATAACTAAGAGAAACATACCATCAGGAAATAGTAGATGAACAAAAGCACCGTAATCCTCCACAGAACCTACTCTAGCTTCAAAAACATCTCCAACACTAATTTTCTCAGAAAACTTGGACCAGACAGCTTCCTTTTCTGAGAATATTAGCTTCTTGTTCTCTTCATCTGCTTGGATTACCTAAAACATCAAGAAACTGAGATAGTTTATATGGGGAAAACCTCCTTTAGTACATTTCATCTAGGCAAATGGAAAATCTGTATACACTAAGGCACTCTCAAATATCTGTGAGTTGTAACAATCAGTAAGCAATGAATAGTATAAGACCTTCAGATGAATATCAACCTCCTCCGATCTCCCAAACGGGGAATGGACAAGAAACTAATTCAAATTGGTATTAGAGTATCTAGATTCAACTTGGTACATAATCAGCCTTTATTGCCAACCTTTCTGGACTTCTGTAATTCCCAAATTCATCAGAATGTGGATTCTGAATAACTTTGAAGGTTTGAATTTGCTATCTTTTATATACAAATATGGGACTTTGGAGTTTGAGAAATTGCTTGTATTTAAAAAGGGATAGGTCAAAGTAACACTTGTGTTCTCTCTTTAAGTGCCTCTCTTTCCAAAAGTTGTCTGCATCTTACTATTCTAGCTCTCTACTCGTTGTTTCTTTGCTAGAGAAAGGCTCTTGACTTCAGAGGTGCTTTCCCATATTATCTATCCACACTCCACAGAAGTTTCTAACAGGACAAAATATTTTATCTCCTCACTCACAAAGCAATGTCAGGCCAATAAATTGGCTGGACAGAGTATTACAAGTTACTGAAAATAGCAGCTATATATGCGAAGTCATTACCTTTACAGAAATAAGAGAACCAACTAATCCTTTTGCAATCTCCTGGACGCTGTTTCCTGGTTCTGCAGGGAATGGCATAATAAAGACATGATAGTGAATATGCATCCACCTCCAAGAGCATTAATTAGCAACACCAAACTCATTGACCAACATATGTATTTTGATTATCAGCACACCAGCATGAATCATCCAAGATTGGTACCGAAATGACAGTTGTTGAAGTTATAGAAGATATACAAGTAATATATGTTTTTTTTTTAATATATATACATGCCTAGAAGTCTTGACAGAAACATAGGAATTCTGCCAAATACATTGAATTTCTTTATTACAACCAGGAAAAATAATCATAAAACTTGAATGAGAGATATTAAGTTCCCAAACACACACTGGCACACACACACACACACACTCAACCGAATTGAACCCACCCTGCTCAAACATGATACTTAGGGTAAAGCAAAGAGCAGTCTCAAATTCATACAGATTTCAATACCATGTGTGATGATAAAAATTAATATAAACAATCTTACACGATGAATAAATGAGTGAAATATTAACACTAACCAACATATCACAATTCACAAGAACTGATAGGAAATTTGTACCTTGGCAAAAGTGTGATGGGCTCAATTGTGGAAATGGAAGAAAACCAACTAAAGAATGAAAACGAACCAGCAAACCACCGCTGTTATACCCTTCAACCATCCCATCAAAGATGAATCCACTATCACTATAAGCTTTTGCTACCTTCCAATCAGCAGACCTCTACCTCTTTGCAGAAATTAAGTATTAGCTCAGATAAGTATCTGGAGAATGTTAATCAACATATAGATATACCAAGTGAAATCAGACAAACTTTCCACAAGATATTTTTCAAATTTTCAGTATGAAAAGTTTCTCCTATAGGAAAAAACACATTTCCAGTTTGCATAAAGATTTATGTTCATTTCAACATCATCATATTTTCTCTCTTTTCAGGTAACGATACAAAAAAAGAGAGAGGGAGATAAAAGAGTACAAATCAAAGGACAAGGTGCCCTCTGAATACATATTCTAAACTATAAACCTGAAAACAGAAGAATACAGCACAGGATGAAAATTCAAGAACAATTAAAGAGAAATCTCTACAATGCTACAGATTCACAACCCAACAGAATAGCAGAGAAAGAAGCCTAAACTCAGAAGAGTGGCAACATAAAAGAAACAACCAAAAGTGAATTCACTCCCAAATAATTTACTTCTTCGGCCTAAAATGACCTTCTTCTTTTTTCCATTACACCCTTATTATCATATTCATTTTTTTTTTTTGACACGTAATATCATATTCATCATTCATGCTACTACCTTATAGGTAACATTAAAAATGATCCAGTAATAAATAAGATGTCATAGAATCACATTGGTCATGAAGATTTGTTGTCGCAATATACAACTCCATATCAGGTATCCCGAGTCTTGCATCACAATTTATAAAATCTTAGGTCTCTTCACCAACACTGTCAATTGATTCACCCACATGTAGTTATTTTAAAGTAGTAGCAAAGTGGGTGACTCACTAATGTATCAGACAAATTATCATATATGCTCCATGTCAAACGACCAAAAGACCTCAAAAGATTGAATGGTTAGGAATGGGTCAACAATATACGTCATATCTCTGTGAAACCAGCGTCACACTATGCCTCACGTAGCAGTTCCTGAACCAATGACAGAGGACAACAAGTCTACTGACAATGCTGGCTAAAAGATCTAGATGTATCAGCCAATATTCCTCTCTTTTTTCTTTTCTTATTTTCTTCCAGGGGTCTTTAGTTCCTTCTCGCCCAATGTATGCTCCTCACTTCTGATATAGATATATCTTTAACTTTGAGGGCTGACATATCTCTCCCAGCCAATGTTTAAACTTTGATCTACGTTCTAGACTACAACTTAGGATAGATCTAGCAAAACAATATAACTAGACCACAGCAGAATTCCAATTATAACAAATAGGATGGAAAGAGAAATGTCAGGATTCTGAGGAAAATCTAGTGCAGAGCCTTTTTCCCATAAAAGCTCCAACTCCAACCCCTTCAAATTTTATCATCTCCCGCAACATCAGAATTCCAAGTGAATCAAGCACAGCGAGGTTCTAAAATGCACCTTATCCCACAAAAGCTCCAGCTCCAACCCCTCGAAATTCTGTTATCTCCCTCCATCCAAATGATCCAAATTCCAATATCTGCAACATTCCCTCTTTCTCCCTAGAAAAAATCTGTATCTTTAACGCAACTACACCAGAGTGCAACAGAATCTACAGGATTTCCAAAACTCATATTAGACTCCCTGAGAATCCCTTTCCATAAAGTTCATGCCATTGGCCGATGATAAATGGACAAATCCAAATTCAAAATTGTGAACCATCTTTCCACATCACACACCAACAGGAAAACACAAACATTGTATCTTCTCATTTCAACAACATGTCACATGTATTGACCTTTCCATGAGATATATGAGCTTGGACGCTTTCCGTATTACAGAAGAGAGTGAATCCAAATGAGACACAAGCTGTTCCCTCAACCCACCGTCCCACCCTTCCCTGAACCTCAACCTCTCCACATTATCTACCACAGCTTTGCAGACCTGAGGCCTTGCAATATAACTTTTTGTGGGTTTCTGCTCTGCCTCGAATAAACATGTTGCATTCCCAGCCATTTACTTCTAATGAAGGCCTACCGCACCAAATTTGTATCCTCCGGAAAGCCAAAGCCAAGACTACCAGGGAAACAACTTCCCATTGACTAGTGATCCTCAAGTTCTTCTTCTTCCACCCCATGTTAAAACTCCCATCAGTTTATCAATCCTTTAAGCCACACCCGGTACAAACAACACTGCTCGATTCAGAATTTGAACAAAGCTCAACACAAAATTACACTACTTTAATCTCATTCTATCTCATTCATGTAATTACAGAAGCAGATAAGATATAAGTACGGAACTTCACTCATCTCAATAATCCAGAAAGATTATCAATAAAACAAGCAACTAGTATACAGAATAAAAAACCCAATTAGAAATCCTAAACAAAAAGCGAACTTGAACACACCCGAGCCTGCTCAGTAGAGGGAGACGAGTCCTGCACTTCAGTCTTGCTCGCAGCGCAAACCAAAGAAGCTCTCTTCTTACTAACACACTTGTGGGTTTGCTTTGGCAAGTTGGAGTGGGTTAAGAAACAAGAAGAGACTGAGCAAGAATTAGAGGAGGAGGAGGAGGCATCGGTGGTGGTGAACAAGAGCCGTGAGACTGATCCAAGGGCCAGAGTTGCAGTGTATATAGGCATTTCCGTGGTTTGAAATGGCAATGGAGAAGTGAGAGTCAGGGAAGCAGCAGCATTTGGGATTGCAAAACCCACAAGAATGGGAAAAGCTTAATTTGGATAATGTATGTATCAGTTTTGGTGGGGGAAGACTTGGAAACAGAGTGTTTGAACCTTCCAAGTGGCCTATCTTAGCCCACATATGCCATCTATCATTTTCTTTTTTCTTTATTACTAGTTTTGAAAAATTAGCTACATTTACTTGTGTTCTTCATTTAAAAAATATATATATATTTACAAAGATGCGCTCTATGACGCCTTAAAATAAAAGAATCAAGAAGCGAAGTTAGACTAGCTTGAGGAGGCACTCTATTGCACCATCGAGCAGGAGAGGCACGGGAATGACCACAAGAGGCAAGAGCATCTGTCAATAACATAGAAGACTTAGGCAAAGGAGATAATGTTAAAACGACTCCGAGAGAGCTTTGATATCTCTCATAAGAGAGACATAAGCTTCCACATTTTATTTGTGTTGTGAGCGCACTAAAAACTCAATTCATGTGTCTCGAATCTACAAATGACTAATTCGATATGGTATTTTAACAATTACACTATATCAAATATTGAAACATTTGGTTTTATAGTTAACAGTGTTTGTGTTCAAGGCGCGAAGCCGCGAACTAATACAAAAGGTAGAAAAGATTGTATTTCTCAAGAAAATATCAAGTACAAAAAGTTACATATTGATTTGTAAACAACAAATGCTTCTAGGTACTCGTGTATTGACCCAAACTTGTGTATACGGAGAATGTAGTGAAAATTTTACACATATAGTATAAATATATACTAGTATTTAGCAGATGCTATATATGACAACTTGCTGCCCACGTTATTTGAAGTTTCAAGTTTTAGTACATGGATTTTTTGCAAAAAACTGGAGTTAAGACACCAGCTTCTTCCAGCACTTTTAGTATTGCATACACGAAAACATTTGGTACAAGTTTAACGCATAATTAATCCCTCAGCTTCTTCCATTCTACCGGACTTTTTCATGTTATTCACAAAAGCATCGAATACGAAATTGTTGTCCAATCCTCTAATTTTCATTTCATTGTAAAGATCTAGGGCAAGTTCTTGTTTACATGCCTTAAGACACCCATCAATTAGTATTGCATACACGAAAACATTTGGCAACACGTTTATTTGCACCATCTTCCTCAATAAACCAATAGCATCACCAATCATTTTTTTTCTTAATGTGACCCTTTATGAGACAAGAAAGAGTGATAATATCCGGGGAAACCTGTTTATCCTCCATTTCTCTGAGTATTGCTTCTGCACTACCCATGTCACCTGAATTGCAATGCCCATTTATCAAAACAAAATAGCCGATGCAGTTTGGAACTAAGCTGAGGTTTGAAATTGTTCGAAATAGGTCCTTCGCCTCACTGACTTTTCCGGCCACTAAAGTAGTGCAAATAATAATTAAAAAAAAAAAACAGGGGGCAAACCTAATTAAATGGCTTTAAAGAATAAAGGCTTCTCTGGAAGAGCATGTCTTAAACAAAGAATCCACTAGGGTACCGTAGGAGACCATATTAGGATTTACACCCATTTTCTGTATCTCCCTTAAGAGCACTTTGACTTCTAAATTGCTAATAGCCCCTCATGCTTGCAAAGACCACATAGAATGGAGCTATTGGTAACGACATCTTGGGAAATGCCGTTTATAACCCCATTTTCTCATACGGAGAAAGAGCCTCTTCAAGTCCTCGCTGCTTACGGTAAAGCTCTAACGAGAGTAGTTATATTTTACTGCCAGTCCCATCTTGAGATCTAAATATGTTATGAATTGTACTCTCAGCCTTTACAAAATCCCCTACATTACAAAACCCATGAACAAGAGTACTATAAGTAACAGCATCGGGAGCAAGAACATCCCTCTACATTCTCTCAATCAACAGCTTTGCAATACCCAGCCAAGCAATCAAGGTGTTAAAACCTACAAAATCTTGAGTAATTCCACCGCAGAAAAAAGTATTAATCCTCCATTCTGCATACTCCACTAAGCGAACCCGGCAAAACCCTTTAACTAGTAAATTGATAGTATAAGAATCAATTATACAGCCCTGCAAAACCATTTGAGACAAAAGTCCATAAGCTTGATGAAGGCATCCTTGTTGGGAGAAGCCCCTGATGAGAAGTATTATACAAAATAGTATCAATTTGAGTATTTCTTAAGAAATGTAGTGCCAAGCTTTACAATATGTTGCGGTGACAATAGTAGGCACAACCCCACAGGAGAGCATCTCAGAGTAGAGAATGGATACCTGAGAAGTCAAACCAGAGACATTGAAATGACAAAGAAGCGCCGATTGTAGAAAGGGAGACCAGGAATGAGGCCGTGACTTCACATAGAGAAGAAGGTGTCGGGAGCATTGGAAAGTCTCCCACAGACCAAATAGAGGTGTATGAGGGTGCAAAACAATGAGGCATAGAGGTGAGACTTGGATGGGAAGATTGAGATTGTAACAAGTAGCACAGCGAGGTTTAGGGTTTAGATTGGGCTTGCCAAATTAAATGAGTAGAATGAGGAGGAACTCAAAGATCGAAAGACCACTCATGCCATGATCAAGTGTTTGTGTCATTAAATATTATACACATGTTATAATACGTATATAATTACAATGCAATGACATTCGGTTACAAGAAAATCTAATTCAAACATGCAAAAGTACATTGGAAATTTAAGAAGTTTTGCATTCTTTTCGGGCAACTTAAGAAACAAAGTAAGATAAATCATTAGTAAAATCATGAACCTTCGAATTCCTCAATTTATTTCAGAAACTATAACGACCACAATGTCACACACGTTTAATTAGTGGAACAAAAGTTCTACATGAAAACCAAGCAAATTGAAGGCTTACAAATTTCCAAAATTATGAGCACTGTTCTTGAGATCGAGAAACAAAAACAATCCCTTGAGATTTGATGGCCCTAAACTCATTTACAAAAAAAAAAAAAAGATGATGTGGTTTTCTCATTCGAATTAATTAGTTAGTAGGAGTGTTATAAAACATTTTGAAATCCAAGGAGCATTGCAACTAGGCCTGGCAATCGTGCGGGCTCGTGCGGGTCCTTAACGGGCCGTGCCTTAAACTGGTCGGCCCGTTAAGAACCCGTTTATCTTAACGGGTTTCGCGGGCTCAGCCCGATGAGTTTACGGGTTACCCGTTGGGACCCGTGAAACCCGTGAATTTTTTTTTTTTCTAAACCCGTTAAAACCCGTAAAGTAATTTTTTTTTTTTCAAACCCGTTAGGCCCGCGAACGATATTATTTATATTAATCATTTTATTTATATATTTGTTTAAATTTTAGTTCCTGGTTCAAGATCAAGATATGGATGTTTTCAATTTACGGGTACTTTTTATGTAAATATTCTCAATTATTAATATGATTACTTGAAGGTCTTACTAAAAAATCAACATCAACAATGATCAGATTACCTGAATCTGCATCATCTATATAGAGAATCTATAAGGTTCTTACTAATACCAATTACAAGCTCTATATAATAATAATCCAACAATTACAATGTAGCATATTACAAAACATAAGTAGCTAGATCTGCAAAACACAACATCACAATCTTAGTCCTGAAGCAACAAGTAGATGTCAAGAAGTAGCGACAACCTACTACCCATAAACTTGAACTACTACAAACATCGAACCCAACAAACCCAGCTGAAGAACACGAGAAAAATACTACCAAATGGACCATGCATTTTCAAAAGAACACTTCATCTTTTGCAGCGAGTGAAGATCAATTCAAATATTTCTCTCAAGTGAAGCTTTCTTCTTCTTCCATTCGATCATGCAATATCAAACCAAATATATCATCGGTAAGATCCTCCACATTTCTCACTTGATTACTACCTCCTTCTCCTCCTTCCTCCATAGATAAACTCTGAGACTTATCATTCACACTCATCTACAAAACAAAAGAACATACAAGACATATCACAAACAGTTAACAAAAGAATGATTTATCAGAGATGCATGAGAAGAGGAATCTCAGGTTTGTGTTAGAGAAACATGCACAGAAAAAGGCTGCAGCTAATAAGCATGCACACTATCACTAATAAGCATGCCCACTATCACTAAAGATGGCAATATTTAACAGGTTCAAGAACCAACACCAATCAGACACATCATTAGTAAGTTATTAGGAACATATCCTCGACTAATATATCAATAACATCAGAGAACTAATATCACAGAGATACTCTTATCCAAAAAAATTGAAAATAAAAGTAAACTAAAAACAGTTGAAAGTACATGAATTTCGACAGGCTGATTGCTAATTCTTTTCCTTGCCACAAAGCTCAACTTACAATTCAATTACTCTTGAATGGGGACTTAATATGTTTTGCTTCTGTCCCGCAGACCCGCAGTTACCAACCCAACGGTACCCAGTCCCCCAAGTCCGTATTGAAGATTGGGCGTGACCGGGCGTTCGGTCAGACGAGGTACGGCCAATTGTTCGTACCTAAAACCCGTAGGCCTGGTAGAGACAGAATAATAAAGATGGAACATGAACACAAGGATATATAGTGGTTCACCGTGCCATCGGAGGGCACGGCTATGTCCACTTGGAATATACTATAGCCGGCTAATAAGCCATCGGTGGTGGTTACATGCCAAGAGTAGCAAGTATCCAAGATCAAGAGTCCTTAACACTAAGGGGGAAGCCTTCTATTTATAGGCAAGGAAGGCTCCCTCCTTTACAACTTCTCCAATGTGGGATGCTTATTACACTATTACACAATTCCTTACTCACGAAGCTACTTCAGAAGCCCGGTGGCACGCCCTCCGGGTGCGGCACCGGTGATGTGGAACAATGGAGATGTAGCCGGGGTTGCGGTCTACCCGCCGGATGCCGGAAGTAGGACCTATGACGCCGGTTACACGGTCCACGAGGTCGCCGAACATGCTTGGCGGTGTACCATATGTACTGTCAACAAGTCCCCCAAATTCCCGAGTAAGAGTGCAATCTTACTTGGGGAGTTAATCACTATGTGCCACCAAGCATAGGTGGTGACCGAGTCACCCCTACTACCACCAGTCCCCCAAGTCCCTAAGTGAGATTGGGCTCTTGCCGGCCGTTTGAATGCCGAGTCCCACCCCTCCGCTCGAGTGTTGCTGATGTGCTCTCAGTAGTAGTCCCCCAAGTCCGTGTTGGAGCTTTGACACAGCCGGGAGTGATGAGGTGTCGGGCGTGATGATGTGAGGACTCGGCCGGTGGACTGCCATGTCGGAACGAGTCCCCCAAGTTCCCGGAAGGTCCCGGTAGAGTGTCGCAACCGTTGATTGATGATATGTACCTTAGAAAACAAATAAGAATGAACAAGTAATCAGAATTTAAGCCACTTACAACGAGCACCGGGTTGTTATTCGTTACCGCTCGGTGATACGAATACTGCCCGGGGATATGAGTACTGCCCGGGGATACCAATGATATGTATACAGATATCAATTGAACACATAAATCATGATCATGTATAGAATGAAGGCATGTGTAGCTTGAAGATGTCATGCAAAGTCTTTCACTGGTGTTGGCTTAGCCGTTGGAATGCCCCAGAGCCGGTTGAATGGTACATAACCGGTGGAATGCCTCAGCCGTTGTTACTGGCTCTACCGGTGGAATGCCTCAGCCGTTGTTATTGGCTTACCGTTTCCCGGAGGAAAAAATCCTTGAGGATAGAACTCGGCCAGTCACACACGAAAGAGTATGCTATGCACCACAAAGCTAAAAATTACCGATGGACCAGGTAATCATGCACATTCATTAACATGCGGGAAAAGTATTAACATGCTTGCCAAATATATAGCACAGTACTCGCATAAAGGTGGAGTAAACATAATTGTAAGAATTAAAGACTTAGCTTTGCTGGAGGCTGCTGCAGTTTGGTTTGCTGTTTGGAGCAGTGGATGTCCAAAGGAGATATTTGGGTGTCCAGAGAAGATTGTCTAACCAGTCCAGCCTACTGCTGCCCAAACCCGGCCCGGCCTGTGCTGCAGCCCAAAGGAGATGTTGACCGGGCGGTTGACTATATATATATATATATTTTTTTTTTTAATTCTCTTTCCCGCCTTTTTTCTTTTCTTCTGCTTTTGTTTCTCTTCTCGTCCGGTTTCTCCCGCTCTGTTATGTTTTTTCTTCCTTTCCGTTTCTCTGTCTCCTCTCCTCCCCACCTCTCATCATACCCGGAGACGAGGACAACCGGAAAGGGAGGTGATCAGAGGTGAGGTGCTAGAGGTGCCCGAAGAGCGAGAACAGCGGTGTCAGCCCCGAACCAGAGAGGGGGAGCCATGGAGCCCCGGAGAGAAGACCCATCGGTTCTACTCGGAGACAAGCTGATCGAACCGGAGAGGGAGGGCCCATCGGTGGAGCTTCACCGCACCGGAGATAAATGCAGCTGGACCCGCATCCGGAGGCAGGCGTCCGCACCGGAGAGGACGAAGCCGCACCGCACGTGGGGTGGGGACTCGCACCGGAGGAGACGACGCGCTCCGGGAGAAACCATCGGCCCGGAGAGGAGAGTAGTGCCTGGAGAGCGAGACGACTTGGAGAGGACGAAACCGCTCCGCCCGGAGATGTTGCCATCGGTGGGGAGACCCATCGGCTGGAGAGGGAGACCCAGCGGCGAGGAGCCGAACCGGAGGAGGAGCTAGCAGTACCGAGAGAGGAGTACGAGCGTCATGCTTCTAGCCCCAGCCGCTGCAGCTGGCCTCGAGCTCCCGCGCCCTAGCGTCGAGGAGCCGAACCGAAGGAGGATGACGCAAAGGGCCAGAACCGGAGGCGAGTGACCCGTTGCCGCTGCTGGCCGAACCGGAGGAGACTGCGCATCGGAGCCCGGAGAAGACGACCGCACCGAATTGCGACGTACGGCAGTGGGTGCCCAAAGGAGTTTCAACTGGAGGTTGACCCGCTCAGGAACCTTGACCCGTTGACCTTGCCCGGGTCATGATTGGGCTGCTGCTGGGCCACTGACCGGTTGCCCCTTGCAGACCCGCTGGGTTGGGCTGGCTCATGCTGGGCGGGTTAGCTGGGCAGCTTGACTGTCGGCCTGCTGAGCTGCCTGCTCGGATGAAACACTGTTCGGATGAAAAAATGGACTGATCCATCTCCACCCGCTGGTAGAGTAACACAACCTTTTGAACTGATTCCCACAGACGGTGCCAATTGTTCGTACCTAAAACCCGTAGGCCTGGCAGAGACAGATGAATCCAAGTGTGATCTCCTGTAAACCTGCTTACTAAGGGAAATACCGGGCTGGCCGGTCTTCTCCTCTCCGATGCCTAAGTTAGTACCGTTGGGATGAATAGATAACTTAAGCACGTATGATAAGCAGTAGGAAAGATCAGTTACCTATTAATGAGGGTAGTTGAGGCCCTTATATAGGTGGTCGGGCGTGAGGTCTGGCCTCACTCTTCGATGTGGGACTGGCTTTTTTCTGTTCGTACACCAAAGGGCAGCTCTGGTGACCTCTTTGGCAGGCTGGCGCCCCCGGTCCCCGAGTCCCTGGTTGTAAGGTAGACTGCTGGACCCCGGTTCCGGGCCCTAGGCCGGCCCCGGGTGCACTGGTTGCGGGTCTGTGGGCCTGTTGTAGCCCCTCTGTGGCTACTGTCAACAATTACCAAATTTGATATAGCTTCAGTAACAATTCAATCCTTAAAGCTTAGCTACAAGCATAATGATATGGATAATTATATGGCTAAAAGCACAGGACTATGAATGTACATACTGCCAAGCAAATCGATACAATAATTTTACACTTAGAAACAAAAAACCCTCAGATATTTGGCTTTCAATTGTCGGTTGCAACAGAGTCTTATGTATACCAGTTTGAAGGTCCTAGAAGGGGGGGGGGGGGGGGGGGGGGGTGAATATGCCCTGAAAACTTTTTCGTTCAATTTCGCTCTCAGGGATAGCAATAGTTGGTGCTATCCTGTATAGCAGAAAGAAGATGACTAAAAAGCATAAATGTGCAATAATAAATAAACAACACCAAGATGTTTTTTACTCGCAGAAATCCTGCAACAGGGAGAAAAACTGCGTGCTCCCAACTCTTGGAGAGCAAAGCTTCTTCACTATGACACACAACACTTATTACAAGATTGTAGCAACCTGGATAGGTGACCGCGGTACTATCCTGCCTAGACTAATCTAGTCTACAACATGTTCTACTTCTCATGTCACTAAGTGCTTGTTCATAAGTAAGCTACAGAAGTTCCAACTCAAGATCTCAGTTACACTCAACTGAATCTGTCAAGGACACTTCATGAATATATTGCATCACCCATCATCACTTCATGGTATGCAACATGCTATATGAGTTTTGAAAAAAGTTTTGTTCAAAGCTCAAAAGGTTATAACACAAGTATAACTCTTAAGCTTATTTGAACAATGCAAGACACAAGAAACAAAGTTCTCAACATAGAGAATAAATGATCATAAACACTATGACAACCAAAGACACAAGATATATAAACAAGATCTCAATAGAAGAGAACTAAATGATATGGGTTGTGTCCAGCTCTAAGATTTACAATCAACACAAGGAAGACTTAGAGCAAATGGACATGCAAGGGAATCAAACCCCAATCAAAGAAAATGTAATACTACATTTTTTAACAACCAACCAACAAAGAGAATTGTGCCTCTTTATATAGGCATGAGTGAGGCTCCATGGGAGCACACCAAATAGCCAGTAATAGCCCAGAGAAAAATATCAGATCGGACTATTTAGCCAAGAAGATATTAATCGGACTATTTCCCTCTTAAGATATTTATGGGAGAGGGGACACAATCATCATAGCAAAGTGACCTAGTACAATCCACTTGACTAGGATCATCATCAAGGCATGCTATGTGTCAGTACAAACTGACTAAGACAGAAGAGAACAAGAGGGGACACAACCTCTCATTCAATCAATGAAATGTAAGAAGCAAGTGGGTTAAGAAAAATATATTCCTAATGGTAAAAAGATATTAACAAGAGGGGACACAATCTCAATTGCATTAATGAGATGTAAGAAGCAACTTATGAAGTTAGATATTTTCCTCTAAGAGAAAAAGTTCCGAAAAATCATCCAACTTCAAAAGCAAAAGATCTTTTAACCAAGGAAAATATCTTCTGATTAGTGAGTATATTAAGCAGTACATAAGTCCTAGGATGGCAGACAAAAGTCCTATCCTAAATGAAAAACTCATTAACAAGATAACTTCCCATCCTCAGTGAAAAACTCATGATATGAATATGCATGATTTATACCTGAGTGCAGAGATATCACAATGGTTCTTCAACTTGATCTTCGACTTCAAACTTCACTTGATTGAGTTTAATATATTAAGGCCCAATTTGGGATTGCTTCTCAAGCTGCTTTTGGGGTCAAAAGTGATTCTGGGCCTAATCTTAAGTGTTTGGTAACAACCCACAAAACTGATTTTAGAAGAATTGATTCTCTTAAAAGTGGATTTTGGAGAAGCACGGTAAGAGATGCTTTTGCAAGAATCAGTTATATTTGTAACAAATGGTAATATTTGTTTTTTCTTAGATTGTGATATACTAATCTAATTAAATCATAATCAATCATTTACTATGGTGTTAAGAAATCTTATGTAATATTGTGAATTAACTTTATAATTACATACAAAAGAAACAATTGTTTATTTTAATATCAATTTATAACAATGTCTATTTTTGTCATTATACTCATCCAAAATAATTTTTACTTATAACTTACCAAACACACGAAATTGGTTTTTAGTTCTCACAACACTTTTAAAAACAGTTTACCAAACACCTCAGCTGATTCTACTCACAGCAGATTCAAAAGCAATTCTGCTCACAGCAAATTCAAAAGCAATTCTGCTCACAGCACAGCAATCCCAAACTGGGCCTAAGCTAGTTGTGTTTTGTTAAATACAAAGATTGCCAACATATGTTATACCAACAATCTCCCCCTTTGGCATTCCTCAACAAAACACACATTAACTATCATAAACTAGTCCTATCAACTAGCAAACAGCCAGAGTAATCACAGCACCCAACCTGCACAACCAGTCTCACAAGTGTAAGTGAAGTAAGAGGAAGATATATGATAAGTTAAACATTAGGATGGCATAGACATCATATATCTCAACATCATAAACTAAAACTTTATGATAGCAGATATGATAGATATCACAGAACATAAAGTTTATGAACACCTCACACAGTCAATAACTACTTCTCCCCCTTTTTGGCAAGGAATGTCAAAGGGAGAACATTAAATCCAGATGTTCAAACAATGAAACAGTAGCCGAGAATGATAAGGTGATATAAAACATATCAAAAGCATCACAATTACAAGAAATGTAATGACATAGAGGCATCAACCTCATCACCACCAGCTTTTTCATCCTTATCCTCAGTATCAGAGCTAATATGGCTCACCTCCATATAGAAAAAATTACTCAAAAAATTTGAAGAGGATACCAACCTTAAGAATTTCTTTCCAGGGACACAAAAACATCATTGTATCCTGAGTAGGGAAGCAAGGAAGCCTAGACATTGGAAGCGGAAGCTTAAAAAAAAACATTTGGATTCTTCCTGATATTTCAGATCAGAGCTAGATGAACCAGTCACACAAAATGACTACAGAGATAAGCTCCTTGACACAAGTTGCTACTTCTTCTACTCAGATTTTGAGAAATCCTCATTTGAGGATGGGAAAGAACCCTCCTATCCTTTCTCAGGTTACAAAAATCTGTGATACTAGAGGGGTTTGAATGGATTGCCATTCGTTTCAATGAGAAGAGGAGAAAATATAGATATCTCATAGATTGAGAGAGTGCATGGTGCATAAGCATATGAGACAACATGATATATCATCGATGAGAGCCTTGAGAACTGCAAACCTACTCACACCTAAAATCAATTATCTTAATTTCAACTCTCACATTAAGTGGGACACTTATTAACCCATGTATCGCATATACCCAAATTTATCCTTCATAGGATCATCTCATAGCACAGAAACAAGAGTATTAACAGTACTCACACACACCAAAAAGTGTCTTTTCAAAACTTTTCAACAACCTTAATTTTAAGGATAAATGATGAATGTGTGCAACATAGAATTTCAATTTCTCCCCCTAAGAACATGCCTAGAAAACACAATGCTTTTTGTACAACAACAACAACACAAAAAGACAAATAAGGAGCAAATTGACTAGTCACCCAATCTGGGATACAAACACACTACTACAAAAAACTCAATACACAACACAAATCAGACAACACTTTGAAAGTTACATGTTGTGTGAATCACTGAACTGTTTCACACAACCTAAAGTGAATAATTTATGTTGTATGATGGTACACATTTTCCATATTCTGAAAAATATTTTTCCAGATTTTGTCACACAACTCTGACACACATTTTCTGTTGTATGATTAATGAAAATCTTGGCGGCAGAACTCCCTCCGACATTGAAACTCAAATTTGGGTAAGGTCTAGATGGACAGACAACAAAGTTATTTTTTTGTGTTGTGTGATAATGTCACATCCTGCATTAGGTCTCACCAAGTGCAAAGTGACAAATACTTGTACAACAGAATTTCGTAGTTTTGTTGTATGAGTTGGTTTGCTTGTCATTCCCCCACATTCATTTTGGCTCCAATGGCTTGTATTTAAGATGAAAATCTTGGCGGCATAACTCCCTCCGACACTGAAACTTAAATTTGTGCAAGGTCTAGATGGACAGACAACAAAGTTCTTGTTTCGTGTTGTATGATAAGTCATAGCTTGCACTAGGTGTCACTAGTGTAAAATGAAAAATACTTGTACAACATAATTTTACAGTTCTGTTGTACGACTTGTTTTGCTTGTCCTTGTGCCACATTCATTTTGGCTCCAATGGCTTAAATGCTACTACCCTTAAAGCGGGAAATTTGCCTCCAATGACTTAAATTCATTCCCTCAAATGTGAAGCGGGAAATTTCCCTCCATTTATTTTAACTTTACACAAACAAACATACAACAGTAGTTCTTTTCTGTTGTATGAGAATATTGCAGTTTATACTAGATGAACCTAGTGCAAAGTGCAAAATAGTTACTATACGTAGACTCTTCAAATGCAAATGTGTCGTGAAATAAGATATGACTGAAATATTGAAATACGTCTACGGTTGAAAAATGAGAAGATTCCGACAAAATCTGTGCACCGAATGTTGCGGTTAACTGTTTTTTACTTCCGTTTTCCTATGGGTAGCCTGACGGTCGGTAAATATTTTGAGGAAAATTTTTATACGATTAGTTGCGTCTCATCGATTTGAAACTATTCTCTGTTGAAGATCAGGCCAAAAAATGTCATTTAGACAGGCCAATTTCCGTTTTAAAGCGTTTAGGGGTTTGACTCACCCGGTTGACCGTCCCGATCGAGCCTTTAACGTTGTCAGATGTAGTTGGATTTTTTTTCATACATGTATTTAATCTTAACGGTGATATCTGACGGTTGGAATAGATTTTCCAAACTTTTAGATTCAAAATCGGAACATATGCACTAATGTTCTTTAACTTGTTTACTAAGTGTTTAAGTGAATGTATAGTTTCAAATAGTTACTATACGTAGACTCTTCAAATGCAAATGTGTCGTGAAATAAGATATGACTGAAATATTGAAATACGTCTACGGTTGAAAAATGAGAAGATTCCGACAAAATCTGTGTGCCGAATGTTGCGGTTAACTGTTTTTTACTTCCGTTTTCCTATGGGTAGCCTGACGGTCGGTAAATATTTTGAGGAAAATTTTTATACGATTAGTTGTGTCTCATCGATTTGAAACTATTCTCTGTTGAAGATCAGGCCAAAAAACATCATTTAGACAGGCCAATTTCCGTTTTAAAGCGTTTAGGGGTTTGACTCACCCGGTTGACCGTCCCGATCGAGCCTTTAACGTTGTCAGATGTAGTTGGATTTTTTTTTCATACGTGTATTTAATCTTAACGGTGATATCTGACGGTTGGAATAGATTTTCCAAACTTTTAGATTCAAAATCGGAACATATACACTAATGTTCCTTAACTTGTTTACCAAGTGTTTAAGTGAATGTATAGTTTCAAATAGTTACTATACGTAGACTCTTCAAATGCAAATGTGTCGTGAAATAAGATATGACTAAAATATTGAAATACGTCTACGGTTGAAAAATGAGAAGATTCCGACAAAATCTGTGTGCTGAATGTTGCGGTTAACTGTTTTTTACTTCCGTTTTCCTATGGGTAGCCTGACGGTCGGTAAATATTTTGAGGAAAATTTTTATACGATTAGTTGCGTCTCATCGATTTGAAACTATTCTCTGTTGAAGATCAGGCCAAAAAACGTCATTTAGACAGGCCAATTTCCATTTTAAAGCGTTTAGGGGTTTGACTCACCCGGTTGACCGTCCCGATCGAGCCTTTAACGTTGTCAGATGTAGTTGGATTTTTTTTCATACATGTATTTAATCTTAACGGTGATATCTGACGGTTGGAATAGATTTTCCAAACTTTTAGATTCAAAATCGGAACATATGCACTAATGTTCCTTAACTTGTTTACTAAGTGTTTAAGTGAATTTATAGTTTCAAATAGTTACTATACGCAGACTCTTCAAATGCAAATGTGTCGTGAAATAAGATATGACTGAAATATTGAAATACGTCTACGGTTGAAAAATGAGAAGATTCCGACAAAATCTGTGTGCCGAATGTTGCGGTTAACTGTTTTTTACTTCCGTTTTCCTATGGGTAGCCTGACGTTCGGTAAATATTTTGAGGAAATTTTTTTATACGATCAGTTGCGTCTCATCGATTTGAAACTATTATCTGTTGAAGGTCAGGCAAAAAAACGTCATTTAGACAGGCCAATTACCATTTCTAAACGTTTAAAGGATTGACTCACCCGGTTGAAAAATAATGTGAAAAATGAAAAATGATGTCAAATTTTGAAAAATGATGTGAAATAGTATTTGATCGTTATGATGAAATACGATGATTGTAAAAAAATCACTGATATCCGACAAAATTAAAAGTCCCTATCGATACGGTCAACTATATGCTGTAAATTATTTTTATTATATGTGTGTTATTAGCCATTTAACTTCAATAAAAATCGACCACATCCGTTGGATTTGAGTTGAGAGTGAAAAAACCCTAATGGGTCACCTAAGCCTCACTCTCCTCCTCTCCTCTCTTCATATTTTCCCCCTCCCCTCATCTCCCCCTCCTCCTCCCCTTTCATGCTTCCAGACCCGAACCCGACCAAGCCCTCCTAGCCGAAACGCAGACCTCTTCCCTCTCCCCACTCCAAACCCTCCTCGACCTCATTGTCAACAACCTTAATTCGAAAACCCATACCCTTCACAACTCAGAACTCCCCTCTCTCCTTCTCTCTCCCTTAATCCCAATCCCTTCAATTTCTGAGCGCCCCCACCTCTTCTGCGTGTCTGGCTTCGCTAAAAGAGCAGAAGAAGATTCACGAATCCCAATCCCAATCCTTTACCCGCGAAAAAAACTAAAAGCTCTCCTCTCTATCTCTATCTCTATCTCAGTCAAAACCCTAGGCCATGGCCGGTCAAGGCGGTCAAGCCTCGACGGCGAACGCGTTCTCGTTCATATCGAAGGGGTGGAGAGAAGTGAAGGACTCGGCAGACGCGGATCTCCAGCTCATGAAGGACCGAGCCAACTCGTTCCGCAACCTCGCGACGTCGTTCGACCGCGAGCTCGAGAATCTGTTCAACTCGGCGACCGGAATCGGGCCGTCGACGTCGTCGGAGATCGACTTCGTGAAGAAGCTGCAGCCGAAGCTGGTGGAGATTCGGAGGGCGTACTCGTCGCCGGACTTCAGCAAGAAGGTGCTGGAGAAGTGGACGCCGCGGTCGACGATAAGGATTGATCTGTCGGCAATTAAGAATGCGATAGTGAATGAGGTGGAGGAGAGGGAGGGGACGATGACGGAGTTTGATAGGTTTAGGAGGAGGAGGAGTTTGAAGTTTAGTGAGTTTTGGGGGGAGTGGAGAAGAGACGGTGAGGAGGAGGACAAGGATGGTGGGAGGGATTGGGAGCCGATTAGGGTTTTGAAGACGAGGTTGAAGGAGTTTGAGAAGAGGGAATTTTTGGGTGGGTTTAAGAATAGTGAGTTTGTTGAGAACTGAATCAGCAAACTCCGTTTGGAACTGAATTTTTGGGTGGCCTTGTCTGGGTTTCGCGAACTCGAAGTCATCGACATGGACCGCATTGAGGTCACCAACCTCAACCGTCAGTTTCTCTTCAGGTTAACTTGTATTATTACGAGGTTGAATAGATTGTTATGGTTTTATTAATCAACTGTTTCTAGCGATTCCAGGAGTTTCCGTTGGAATCTTACGTTGTCAGGGGAGAATCTGTTATGTGAGGGATGTTGTGATATAAAGATGATTGCAGGCTAGTCTCAATTTGAGGGTCTAAATGTTTTCCTGCTTCCCAAACTCTAGTGTACTCATATACCCTACATAAGCATTTGGCAGTTTCATCTATGTTGATACTCATTGGTGCTGCTATGTACTACTGTACTGTGTAGTTTGCTTTAGAATTCAGATTTGGGTCGAGCATGCCAAACAAATAGAATGCTTCTTCACGAGGTTATTGGTTGCAGGCTTGAAGATGTGGGCAAGCCAAAGGCTGAGGTTGCTGCCAAACGTGTGATGCAAAGAGTTGCTGGGGTTAACATCGTTCCACACTTCTGTCGCATTGAAGACAAAGAGCTCGACTTTTACAGCGATTTCAGCATTATTGCTCTTGGTCTCGATTCCATTGAAGCTCGCAGCTACATAAACTCTGTTGCTTGTAGCTTTCTCGGTATGTCTCTCCATCCTATCCAATTTGCTTATATTTTAGCCAGTTGGCCAACATATAGTGTTATTATTAAAAGTATGGCATGACTTTAGGTGCTGCTAAGAATCAAGTTTTTAGAACTGAATCAGCTGAATGGCTACGCCATGCTTCTAGAACTGAATCAGCTCCGTTGCTGTCTCTTCGCATTGTTGGTCCAACTGCTCTTAGAGCACTTGTAGAAGAGGTTTGAATCTGATTCTTGTTTGATTTCTTTTGCTGATTATCAGTCATTGTGTTTAATGGTTAAGTTTCTGAAGCATGATTCATAGATTTCATACATAGGCTGGGTACTTAAGTTTCTGTTGCTCTTTTAATTTGGTTAGTGAGTTTCAACTTCCATGTGTTAGAAACCAAAATGTGAGGGACTGGGTACTTTAGTGTAGTGGATTTTACTGATTCTTTCTTTTTAATGTGTGTTTTTCGGTTTGTTTGGTTGTTCTGGGGTGGGTTTTGTCTTTTGATGCCTATGGCTATGCAGTTGTCTTTGTTGCAAACATCTGTACAGCAATATATCTTGCTTCTATAGCTCATATTGGTATTTCTTTTGTTCTTTTGTTGTCTCCTTGCTCATTTATCCATTCTGAGCTATTCTTAGTTATTGTGAACAAAGTGTAATATATGTTCAATTTTGCAGGCAAGTCGAGTGGTCTTAGTACCTTTGGCTTAATGTGGTGCAATGGTGAGATAAGAATCCTATACAAATATATCTGTTGAGTTATGGATCATTTTTGTAATAAGGTAAAATCTTGGCGGTTGAGGTGATTCTTTCATAGTTGGTTGAGGTAGTAGAGTTGCTGCAAAGGCTCTTTCATTCGAGGAAAAGCAAATGGGCAACAAGTCCTTTGTCTACGTAGACTTTTAGGTGAAGTTAGAAATTTGTTTTTGGAATCTGTATGCCATGTTTGAAACAATTGTGTACACAGGCTACTTAAATGATATGGAAGTTTTATGCAATGTTTTAATGGTAATGGCTAGCTGATACTATTGTTATGGTAAAGCTTCATGTTTTGATATACAACAGTTTATGTTTTTGTGAATATCATGTGTTGTACAATATGACTAAAAGCCACATCAAACCTGTGTCACAAAATCCTCAAATCTGTTGTTTGATTTGTAGAATCATACAACTCAATAAATATGAAACGAAACCAGTTGTCTGAATCAGACAACAAAATAAGTGGGAGATGAAATCTGTTGTGCGAATGAGACAACAGAATAAAATTGCAATGTTCTGTCGTATGTTTAAAACTTACACAACATAAAAGTATGTATATTCTGTTGTATGAACTAGACATGTCAGTGCAGCGAATGCCAAGCCAGCCATGGCATGGCATATAAGTTGTACAACAGAAATTATAAGTTGGTTGTTGGACGTTTCATCACACAAGCTCGAGATATACAACGGTTTTTTCGAACTTACACAACGGTGCAGCACCGTTGTGTATTGAGTTTTTTGTAGTAGTGACACCTTTTCAGATCCCGTAATTTTGCAGGTAGTCAAAGCATAGACTCACAAAGCAAGACACCTACACTTAATTGTTCAGAACACTCTTTTAAGATAAACATGTAGGTGTGACTGAGATGGATCAGTATGGTCCAATTTCAAACTACAAAGCCATCAAATGTGAGTATGTAAAATGATTCAAATATGGGGCTTTAGCATGTGACTAACTAAGATGAAATCTAGGATATCATGAATTCCAGAATAGTACAAGACATTCCCATCCTTATGTCACCAAAGCCATTATCAACATTATAACACCAAAGATATATCAATTCAGTTCAGAGGCAAATTTGCCTATTCAATACTTTATCTTTAGTCTAAGTCATTCTGGAAAATCATCCTCATAGGGTCATATTATAAAAGGGTCAACATTGACAAACACCTCGACCCCATCGAAGGATAGAATGTATTTCAGGAATCCTCACTAATCTATATAGCGAAACGTTCACCAATGGCTCCCAAGTCAGTTGACTTTAGGGCATTAAGCATAACAAGGATGCTCCTAAGGGTAAACAGTTCAGATCAAGTGATAGAAACAACAATATTTCAGATTAATCTTGAATTCAAAATAAACAACCACCGGGGTGACTAAACTATTCACATTTCTGCCCACCCTCGTATCATAGTAGCGACCAAGGCATGTGTACTCAGAATAGCATGGCCAATATTACACAAAATTCATCATCCACCGAGGTGACCAAACCATTCTTGTTTCTTCCCACCCTTATATCGTTGTTACGACCAAGGAATGTATACTTTGAGAATAGTCTGGCCAATATCAATCCCTAAACCTCGTCTCAATTTAATCACAATGCTATAGGCAACCCACAAAAATCCTCAAGTGAAGCATATAAGGTTACTTATGACTTGTAGTGAGATGAAGATAGACCACAATAAATGAACATTTAGCATACAGATGCACACAAACATGTAAACTCAAGAGTGTACCTAACAAAAGATGTATGGACACTTACTTAGGTTAAGTTCAGAAACTCTGCAGGAATATTAACTTATCCTTGTATCCTGAGTGTGACATAGAACCTCCCGAGAGCACAAACAAACAAGTATATATATTTTCAATGAAACTTTAATCATGCTCAGAAATATATACACCCACATACTTCTGGGGATAGTTTAATCCATTTCACACATACCAATGACCTTTAAAGGCTTGCAGAAAAAATAAGGTTGTCAAGAAATTTTGAGACTAAAATTGCACATTATTTCTCAAGAGATATAAAGCACACAACAAGCAAGTTCTCATCAACCAAATTTCTAGTGGAAAAATACCTAACATCAATATGCATAGTTCTAGAATGCAGCATAAAATTATAGAGATATATATGGCAAATGTATTATCATAGAAAATGATAGAGTACCTTGTATGAATCCTCAGTTAGCCAACATGTGTTTGATCCATGATAGTTGTGCGCACAAACTTGTTGAAACAATGTCCTCGACTTGTGCACACGAAAGAGGGACATGTATGATCACATCATAAGTCTCCCCCTTAGGCTCATCCACACATAGTTCATGAATAATGACAAATGATGAACTGGAGTCAGGAGTGATGTCCATGTTGTCATCCTGACTATCAGCAACAGGCAGCTGGGATAGCATGAGTCCCACTTATCCCTTCCAAGAAAGTCTTCAAATCCTCAGTTTGGGCAGTAATGAGCTCTTCGAACTCGCACACATCAGCAGTGATGGCCTTGCCCATGAAGCACTTATCCTCAAGCTTGGGAAAAGTCTGCTCAAAGAGAATCCAAATAACCGTTGCATTTGAGCAAATGACTTGGCACTGGTGATACTAGTGATAACGGGAATGCACTGGAGCACAAAAATCTTCATCTCAAGTGTGGACTCCTGCCTCAAGTCACAACTGAATAGTCAAAATGGAAGGACCAAGATCAACTCTTGGTCATACATTGAGGGATAACAAACCTTCTGATAGCCTGAAACATGTAGTACTCAACTAGAAGTCTAAGAAAGTCTTCAAATTCTCAATTTGGGCAGCAAGAGTTCCTCGACACTTATCACATCAATAGTAATGGCCATCGTAATGGGAATCACTGGAGCTGAAATATCTCCACTCCAAGCTTGGATTCCAACCTGACTCGGCCATACTCTACATGAGACTCAACATGGCCATGGTATCCGTTCCTGAAGGAACTTTGGGCTTGATAGATGCTACCTTTAGCAGAAGCTGCAGATATCCTAACGTGGAATTTGGTTCTATCTAAGGATGGCATATCATCCTTCTATCCCTGTTCCACACATGTAATGGATCAAATTGTAGCAGCAGAGGTAGTGAGTGCAATAGCTGTAAACTACAAAGCCGATAAAAAAAATGTCGACTTGTGATTGTTTTGCACTTGGCATTTCCATATCTCCAGGGTGTTTAACGATCTTTATCTTCATATGAAGATTTCTCATTTGGGATGACAGCAGCAACTGTTGTCCATTCTGTGGAAGCACTTGAAGTTGATTCTGTTCATACATACCACCAGATTTATGAGAACACACAAAGGCCATCATTGATGGCCAGATTTAAGAGAAATATCATTATACAGTACCAGAAAAAAAACTTTTCCCGACGAAAAAAAAAAACGGCCGACGACCTACAATTTTCGTAGGCTATTCCGAAGAATGGCCGACGATTTTTATTTTCATCGGTAAAAAAAAACAATCGTCGGCTATTCCCATAGAATGGCCGACGATTTTTTTTTTCGTTGGTAAACAAAAAAAATCGTCGGCTATTCCCATGTAATAGTTGATGATTTGTATTTTCGTCGGCCTTTCTCTGAAACTTTAGCCGACGAAAACTTTTGAAAATTTGGCCGACGAAATTGGCATTTTCGTCGGCTATAAGTCTATATAGCCGACGAGTACTAGGTTTGATTTCGTCGGCTATGATTAAAATTAAATTTTATTTAAGTGAATGTATAGTTTCAAATAGTTACTATACGTACACTCTTCAAATGCAAATATGTCGTCAAATAAGATATGACCGAAATAATGAAATACGGCTACGGTTGAAAAATGACAAGATTCCGACAAAATTGAAGAGCAGATTGACCGTTGCAAGTGAAAACCCGGTTTACTGCAGATTTGGCGTCCGGCGTCCGAATGACGATTGTGGGCCTTTTCGGGCTTTCGAGTTCGTTTAGGGCCTCAAAACGGCAGTTTAATATGTTTTCATAGAATAGCCGACGAAATATTGTAAATCGTCGGCTATTCTCTAAGTTTAGCCGACGAAAATGGTATGTCGTCGGCTAAATTCCTTCGATCCGCTTATTGTCCGCCGTTGGATGGCTCAGATCCAACGGCTGCTGATTTTCCAAAGCATAACCGACGAAATATAATTTTCGTCGGCTAAACTCTTGCGATCCGCGCCTTTTTATTGTCCGCCGTTGGATGGCTTAGATCCGACGGCTGTTGATCTTCCAAAGTATAGCCGACGAAATCTTTTAAATCGTCGGCTATTCTCTCTTCTTTAAATCTTTCAGCCCGTCTTTTTTCTCTCCTCCTCCGCTCTCCTCCTCAAATCGGCGCCGGCGTCCTCCTCCTCCAGCCTCCTCCTCCTCTTCCTCCTCTTCCTTCTTCTCTTCCTCCTCCTCCTCCTCCGGCATCCTCCTCCTCCGGCCTCCTCCTCCTCCTCCTCCTTCTCCTCGGCCTCCGGCCTCCTCCTCCATCATCCTGAACCAAAGAAAAATTTTATTTTTTTTCCCCAAAAATTAAGAATAGCCGACGAAATAGACAAAATCGTCGGCTATATTTAAGAACAAATAGCCGATGAAATTGATTTTCTTCGTCGACTATAGTTGCCAAAATCGTCGGCCATACTCGAAAATACCCGACGAAATTCGTCGGCTATTTCTCCCACGTTTGGCAGACAAAATAAATTTTCGTCGGTAAATTCGTCGGCCATACTCTACTATAGCCGACGAATTGGTTATTTTCGTCGGCCATTGGTATTACCGACGGGGGTTTTCCGACGAATTATAGCCGACGAAAATTTCGTCGGCAGAAGGTATAGCCGACGAAAAATTGGCATAGCCGACGAAATTTTTTTTGTCGGCTATTTACTCCGATCTGGTAGTGATAGACTAATATGCTCAATTTCTCAAAACATAACCAAGAAATTAATACTCCATTGTCAAAGCATAACCAATAAGGAATAATCCCTTGTCATATCTCCCAAGACGTCTTGTGAAACATGAGCTAGAAAAAGACACGATTCACAATATGACAAACATTGTTAATAGTCTCGGCTCAAAAGGAGTGTGGATGGCTCGAGTCCAATCTATCCTAGAATCTGGGAGAATAGATTCAGTCTTAATGAATTTCTCATTAGACATAGGAGTTTGCTCAATAGCGGGTGCATCTAGGTCTTGTTCCTGTCCAGACACAAAAAGACAACTATGAGAGCATATAAGAGAATCAATGATTGCAAGATATACCATTCCCATCATTTTCAATGATCTCCTGTTGTACACAAGATATGCTCGGTTATCCAAGGAGTACTAACCACCCTTATCACACTTGACATCTCTCATTTATGAAGCTCATAGAGAGTCTTGAAAGGTTGACCTGCAAATCATTCTATTTAAAGTATAGCAGGCAATAGAAACATCATTTTCCCAAAAGGAATGAGGGATGTCAGTGACATTAAGCAACACCCTACTAAAGCAACAAGAGAACCACCAATCCCAAATGTTGGGATGTAACAGGAGTAGAAAAATCATGATGCACACCAAATTCCACATAATAAACATGGAATAAGACATTCAAAATTTTTTGAGCCATGATCATACCTAAGTCTATAGTTAGCATATCATCAAACAACTCATCAATTTTGACTCCTTTCGGCAAAGATGAAATGATTTTCAAAAGTCTCAAATTTCTTAGCTTAAGTATTTAAACCCATATGAAACTTTGAAGAAAAACACCAAATACAAGCATATATTTCTTTCTAACCATGCTTTTTCAATTTCAACATATCCTACCAAATCTTGATGAAACAAATCAAACACATTAGAAACAGGTTAAGTGCTAAGTGAAGCATAAGGACAATGATTCAGCTTACCAGTTTTGCAATCCTCAACCATACATGTGGGGTACCAGTGAGTATAGGTATCCGTTTGACACCTTCTTCGGTGGATAACATCATACAGGCTAGAGGGCTTAGGTTGCACATGTGCTTATGCTAAGGATCAAGAGTGTACTCACATACCATTGATTGAAAACACAGTTGAGGCATGAAAATCACATGAGAAGGAACGCAATTACATTGGACTTTGATTCTCTCACCTCTTACAAAACTTTAACCTTACCATCAAAAGTGACAAAGACATGTTCATCAACAATTTAACTCATAAAATCCAGACTTGGATACCAGGAATGTTAACTGTCCTATGACCTATAATTTCAGCTTTGGCACCATCACCAAACACAATATGTTCACATGGATGTGAACCATTTTGGATCACAGGTCATGTACATGCAACAACCATACCACACATACCAAGAACCAAACCGTCTTGCAATGAAAGCGGTAAGGACAATATAGCATAAAGAAACCATCCTATCCTTAAATTTAGGTTGGAACCTAATTCTAGTGAAGAAACACACATACACAACCTCATCAGGATCTGGACTTTGGGATAGATAGACTCATTGCTATCCTGGAAAGTTCTGTTAGAGATTTCTCTAAGGAAGTCTGAAATGAGTGAAGTAACTCACTCACTTAGGCTTTTCTGGATCTATAATAACATCTTGTCAACTTTTGACAACCGGTTCACATGTGACTAGCAACACCTCAAAGGTGACAAGTGGGAACAAATGGTTTAGATAACTTTTAACAAAAACAATTTCTTTACTACTTTCTCAAGTAGTCACTTGTGTCAAATCTTAAGACACATTTGTTCTTATCAGATTTACCCAACCCAAGACATTATGATCAAATATTTACCCAAAAGAGAACATCTCAAAATGTTATTGAAAAACCGTCATGAATTTCTGAAGGGTAGAATTCTAAGATGTCAGGAAAACACAAACTTGGTCTGAATAAGTGATATACAATATCAAGACTTGACCTTATTCTCAAGACATGTCTAATATGCTTTTAAGGGATGGCAACTCCTTGAATCCCTAACTTTGTCTCCTCACTTTTTGTTAATTTGTCGAGAGAATACCAATCTTAGTGAGCAAAGACATGAAGCAGAAAACAACTCAATATACTAGTCAAGTATACACTCAATAAAATCATTGTTCTTGAAGAACTCATCTTAAATGCCCAAACCTACAAAAACCACAATTTTCTCAATATGGCATGAAGATGGTTTGAGCTCACAATTACTCCAGATTGCATGAACTCATTTTAGGGTGAATTATTTATGTTTAGCACAGTCAACAACTATGTGTTCTATACCACCACACCCAAAGCACTTTGTCATTATTTTGAAAAAGATTTTGACCAGGGATTCTTACCATTTGAGGGGTCACAGATTCTAGGATACCTAGAGGTCGAACCCAAAAAAAAAAACGACCAGAAGTAAAAGAGTTTTGCTTCCTAATATATTTTTCTAAATGTTTTGTCAAATAGGCAAACATCAGAATTCAAGAAACAAACTTTCAAGGTGTTGAGCCTTTACCTTAGAATTACCTTTGCACATAGTGGCTAGGATATCCTGAGCATACTTTGGAATCGGCAATGAATGATTCTTCGACGCACTTTGTCAAAAAAGAGCAGAGACTAAGCTGTTTAAAGCTTAACTGTTCAACCAACCAATATCACTCAATCAAGCTTTAGGTTTCTGGATAAAAATCTCAGAACCTTCAACTATGAGTACCCTAGGAGCATCACCTCCATCATCAACCATAATCCACTATTTCCCACTATCTTAGGAAAAGAGGAAAACAATCATCATAACTTTCCATTGTAAATCCGTCCCAAAGTAAAGTGGACGTCAATGGAAGTTAGGCATTTACCCCAAGTCATTCTCGGCTCACAGAGGATCTCACCAGCAAAGCTAGTGGCTGCTCTGATACCACTTGAAGGTCCTAGAGGAGGGGGGGGGGGGGGGGGGAATAGGCCCTGAAAACTTTTTCGTTCAATTTCGCTCTCAGGGATAGCAATAGTTGGTGCTATCCTGTATAGCAGAAAGATGATGACTAAAAAGTATAAATGTGCAATAATAAATAACAACACCAAGATGTTTTTTACTCGCAGAAACCCTGCAACAGGGAGAAAAACTGCGTGCTCCCAACTCTTGGAGAGCAAAGCTTCTTCACTATGACACACAACACTTATTACAAGATTGTAGCAACCTGGATATGTGACCGCGGTACTATCCTGCCTAGACTAATCTAGTCTACAACATGTTCTACTTCTCATGTCACTAAGTGCTTGTTCATAAGTAAGCTGCAGAAGTTCCAACTCAAGATCTCAGTTACACTCAACTGAATCTGTCAAGGACACTTCATGAATATATTGCATCACCCATCATCACTTCATGGTATGCAACATGCTATATGAGTTTTGAAAAAGTTTTGTTCAAAGCTCAAAAGGTTATAACACAAGTATAACTCTTAAGCTTATTTGAACAATGCAAGACACAAGAAACAAAGTTCTCAACATAGAGAATAAATGATCATAAACACTATGACAACCAAAGACACAAGATATATAAATAAGATCTCAATAGAAGAGAACTAAATGATATGGGTTGTGTCCAGCTCTAAGATTTACAATCAACACAAGGAAGACTTAGAGCAAATGGGCATGCAAGGGAATCAAACCCCAATCAAAGAAAATGTAATACTATATTTTTTTTTCAACCAACTAACAAAGAGAATTGTGCCTCTTTATATAGGCATGAGTGAGGCTCCATGGGAGCACACCAAATAGCCAGTAATAGCCCAGAGCAAAATATCAGATCGGACTATTTAGCCAAGAAGATATTAATCGGACTATTTCCCTCTTAAGATATTTATGGGAGAGGGGACACAATCATCATAGCAAAGTGACCTAGTACAATCCACTTGACTAGGATCATCATCAAGGCATGCTATGTGTTAGTACAAACTGACTAAGACAGAAGAGAACAAGAGGGGACACAACCTCTCATTCAATCATTGAAATGTAAGAAGCAAGTGGGTTAAGAAAAATATCTTCCTAATGGTAAAAAGATATTAACAAGAGGGGACACAATCTCAATTGCATTAATGAGATGTAAGAAGCAACTTATGAAGTTAGATATTTTCCCCTAAGAGAAAGAGTTCCGAAAAATCATCCAACTTCAAAAGCAAAAGATCTTTTAACCAAGGAAAATATCTTCTGATTAGTGAGTATATTAAGCAGTACATAAGTCCTAGGATGGCAGACAAAAGTCCTATCCTAAATGAAAAACTCATTAACAAGTGACAGTGATAAACAATAAAACTCAGAACATACAGGATGACAAGATAACTTCTCATCCTCAGTGAAAAACTCATGATATGAATATGCATGATTTATACCTGAGTGCAGAGATATCACAATGGTTCTTCAACTTGATCTTCGACTTCAAACTTCACTTGATTGGGCTGAATATACTAAGTTAGTTGTGTTTTGTTAAATACAAAGATTGTCAACATATGTTATACCAACACAGTTGCACATAAAGCCAAGTACCAAAATCTGGCCATGATTCTGAATGCAAATACAAGGCAAGTACAATCAATTCATGATCTAAAAATTTACGTGGTCTAATTCAGAATGCAAATACAGCCCCCTCGCCACATGTACTGAATGCCATAAACTAATCCTTCATCATCCTAATATTCTTTATCTAAGATGCATGTAACAATAGAGGAAATCAGCAGGGTTTTGTTCTGACTATATGTATATATTGTAGACCAAAGTACCTATAGGCTAGAAAAGGAAATTGCAGCTAGTCAGCAGGGTCTTACATCAGTGGGAATAATCATATGAACTTCTAGATAATTACCACACATATAGTCTCAATATTTTGAAGAGTATTCAGACAAAGATGACAAAATGTGACACTATATATACAGCAAGTCAGAAACTTTGTTGGTGTTCTGGAAAGATTTGTATATATACATCAGTGAAACTCTTTGATTGATAGCAAAGATTTGTCTTCTTACTAACCCAAAGGCTTAATAGGAGAGTAAAACTGACTTACACTAAACCTAGGAACCAGGGACAAAATGACAAATTGAGAGAGGAGATAGCTAGCTTAGCAATCAAAGAGCACAGCTGATTGGCTTTAACTTGTTCTGGCCTCACAAACTTTGAGGATATAAACCTTTTTATTTTTTCCTCAAATTATATTCTCCTATATTTTCATTCATTCACACAAAGTTAGCCCTGCCAATTAGTACTTGCTTTCATAGATAAATCATCAATTTTCGTAGTGCACGTATATCCAAATTACATAACATAATCATCAATTCCATTCTGCCCCTTTCGATCGACTAGACAATCACCCTTGACTTTACATCTATGGTGGAAGAAGTCATTTGATAATCGAACTCAATGATAATTTATCTATGAAAGCAATCACGCATTGTTTATAAAACTAATCATCACTTCATCGGGGTTTGAGAAAAACTTTTCAGATCAGAACTCAAAGCTAGAAAAACAAAACAAAGAGTGCATCAGTGCATCATGCTGGGAATTTCGAATTGAAAGTTGACCTCAAACATTCAAAGACGAAAGTGATACTGGAAACTTGACTCTTACCTTTTGTCCGGTGAGAGATGACCGAAAAAGAGAGAATGGTTTTTGGCTCGGAATTGAAGATGTACGAGGGAAGGGATTTCTTTACAATGGACTTAGGAATTGGGTTTTATATTCTCTGCAAGAGAACACCATGTAGCAAGAGCCCCCTTCTCTTGGCCGGAGACGACCTGATGGGGAAGCTGGATCGAATTGCAAGTCGGCGTATCCAGAACGGAAAACCCCTTCTCTTTTTCTCTTCTTTGTAAACTAAAGAAACCTGGTTTTACAAAGGCGGTTTTTTTTTTGGGTTAACGGGTTCCAATGGGTCGTAAGATGAAAGCTAAGCACATTTAGTAAACGTGCGGGCTCGTGCGGGTCTCCGGCTTACCGGCCTAATTGCAACAATTCATCAAAATTGATAGTAAACTCTGTCTTTATTGATTGATAAAGAGGCCTTTATATAGGCATTACATCAAGTATCCCTGTGATTCAGGGATTCCCTATCTAATAAAGAATCTAGACTACTAGTCTTATTAGGACAAGACACACCACGGAAGTTACGGAATTAACCTTCCTTGAACACTCCCCCTTGTGTCGCGTCCTCAATGGTGCATGAACTGTTGCCTCGTTAAAACCTTTACCAGCAAACAAAAACCTCTTGGGCAAAAATAAAAGCATGGTCTAAGGGAAAAGAGTACAACGCACCAACTACAAGTATGTGAGACATGCATAACTAGACTCCCCCTGAAGTCTAGACGAGAACTCCCCCTGATAGTCAATCAGTCATTGAGTTCGGATAAGCAACACATACCAATGCGTTTTACATGCTTCACAAATGTAGATTTGGGTAGAGACTTGGTGAATAGATCAGCTGCATTATCTTCTGAGTTGACTTGCTTCACTTGGATATTCAAAGTCTCTTGCTGCTGCTGATTGTAGAAGAACTTAGGCGAAATGTGTTTAGTATTGTCACCCTTGATGTATCCCAACTTCATCTGCTCAATGCATGCTGCATTATCTTCAAATATGCAAGTTGGTCCCATCGTAGTAGACTCAAGTCCACTAGACTCTCGAATGTGAGATATAACTGAGCGAAGCCAAACACATTCTTTGACTGCTTCATGTAGTGCAATAATCTCAGCATGGTTCGAGGAGGTAGCAACAAGGGCTTGCTTGGTTGATCTCCAAGATATCGCCGTATTCCCAATGGTAAAAACATAACCGGTTTGGGAACGTCCTTTGTGTGGATCTGACAAATATCCAGCATCAGCAAATCCTACCATCACATCATTTGGTGTATCTGAGTAGGAGGGGGTATCGCCAAAACCGTATCGGGACCACGACTTAGCATCCTCGGGTCCGGATATGTTGGCGGATGTGGCTACAGGATGGCGGATGGCTGAGCCAAAGCCAGTCTTGGCGGATATGACTGCAGGATGGCGATCCGAGCCACGGTTTGTGCTGTTGGATGCAAGAGATCGACTAGGTGTCGAATCCTGATGAGTGTATCGATAGTACAAGCCCATGTCAAGGGTTCCTTTAAGATATCGAAGGATGTTCTTGATTCCAACCCAATGACGTTGTGTTGGCGCAGAGCTAAATCTAGCTAACAAGTTTACTGAGAAAGCAATGTCTGGTCTAGTACACTGAGCTAGGTATAACAAAGCTCCAATTGCACTAAGATATGGATATTCAGCTCCCAAGACCTCTTCGTCATCTTCTTTCGGACGAAAGGGATCTTTGTTGATATCCAGACTTCTAACGACCATGGGAGTGCCTGTAGGATGCATAACTTTGTCCATGTTAAATCGCCTGAGCATCTTTCGGACATATGCAGATTGGTGTATAAAGATTCCACCACTTCGGTGCTCTAGTTCTAAGTCTAGGCAGAACCGAGTCCTTCCCAGATCTTTCATCTCGAATTCAGATTTCAAGTAGCTAGCGGTCTCATTGATCTCATTTAGAGTTCCAATGATGTTCATATCATCAACATAGACGGCTATAATGGCAAATCCTGAACTTGTTCTCTTTATGAATACACAAGGGCACAACTCATTATTCTTGTATCCTTTCCCAATCAAGTAATCACTTAACCGTGTGTACCACATCCTACCAGATTGTCGGAGTCCATGTAGAGATCGTCTCAACCTGATAGCAAATGAACTTCGTGGATTTTGCTCACTTGACTTGGGTAACGAAAGTCCTTCTGGCACTTTCATGTACATCTCCGTATCTAGATCCCCATAAAGATACGCTGTTACAACATCCATAAGCTGCATATTGAGTCTCTCTGAGACTACCAAACTGATTAAGTATCGGAAGGTAATAGTATCCATGACAGGAGAATACGTCTCCTCATAATCAATTCCGGGGCGTTGAGACAAACCTTGCGCCACGAGTCGAGCTTTATATCGCTGGACTTCACCATTCTCATTGCGCTTTCTGACAAAGACCCATTTATGTCCAACAGGCTTCACGTTCGGCGGTGTAGGCACAACCGGTCCGAATACTTGCCTTTTCTTTAGAGAGTCTAGTTCAGCCTGGATTGCTTCTTCCCACTTCGGCCAATCCGCCCTTCGTTGACACTCATCAACAGTGCGGGGTTCCATATCGTCGTCGTCAATGACTTCTTGAGCAACGGCGTAGGCGAATGCATCATCGATATACATGGAATTTCTTTCCATAAGATTGTGCATGCATTAGTAGTTTAGTGAGATTTCCTTGTTCTCCAACATCAACGGTGAGTCTGAGGCGTCCCCCAGATGATTCAGAGTTGATTCTTGGACATAGGTATAGTCGAAGACAATCTCGTGTGACGGCGTCACAGTATCGATGATGAACGGATCGCTTTGTGCCTGGACACATGCCCTCTTTCTAAGTACATTGTCCTTGGAACCGATTGGTCTCCCCCTCTTTCTAGGAGGATCCGAAGTCGACGCCGGCCCTCCACTTGGAGGTGCCGAGCCTAGGCTGCCGATGGCACCTAGGGCTGCGGGTCCGAGACCGGCGGCGCGTGCTCGCGCATGGCGAGGAATGTTGAGCCTTGCAGGTACATTCGCAGCAGGTATGGTTGATCTTGTCACTTTCGCAATATCAGTAAAGGAGTCGGGCATCGAATCCGCCACCTTTTGTAGTTCCAATATGCGTTGTATTTCGGTCTCACACTGAGACGTACGGGGATCATAATGAGACATAGTGGGAGAGAACCACGTCAATTCCTGACGTTCACTTGGGACGGATGCGGCCCCATCTCCCCCTAACGGCGGGAATGATGTCTCATCAAAGTGACAATCTGCAAATCTTGCAGTAAACAGATCACCTGTCATAGGCTCTATATAGCGGACAATAGTTGGTGTTTCATATCCAACATAAATAGCTAATCGTCGTTGTGGACCCATCTTAGTACGCAGTGGAGGCGTGATAGGCACATATACGGCACAACCAAAAGTACGCAGATGCGAAATATCAGACTCGTAACCAGTTACCAACCGGTACGCACTAAATGGTTGGCTATCTGTGGGTCGTAGACGAATACGCATAGCTGCATGTAATATTACATATCCCCATGCCGAAACCGGCAAGTTAGTGGCCATGACAAGGGACCTAGCTACAAGTTGTAGTCTCTTGATAGCGGCTTCTGCAAGACCGTTCTGAGAATGAACGTGGGGCACGGGATGTTCAACTTCAATCCCAACTGACATGCAATAGTCATCAAAACACTTTGACGTAAACTCTCCAGCATTATCCAGTCTGATTGACTTAATCGGATTGTCCGGGTGATGAGCCCGAAGCTTAATGATCTGAGCTAGGAGTTTAGCAAATGCAGCATTCCTCGTGGACAACAACGCTACGTGTGACCAACGCGTTGACGCATCAACCAGAACCATGAAATATCTAAATGGTCCGCATTCTGGTGTTATAGGTCCACAAATATCACCTTGTATTCGTTGTAGGAACGGAATATTCTGTTTATTATCAATAGCAAAAGATGGTCTTGCTTGAAGTTTTGCTAGTGAACAAGCTTTGCAAAACGAACGATGAGCATTAGACATCGCTACAGAAGCATGAGAAGCAGGAGGAGGCCGAACCTCTCCTTGGAGCCGAGAGGCGGCTATCGACGGCATGGCGGCCGAACCGAGGCCGAGGCGCCCTCTGTGCTTTTGTGATCTGAAAAATGGATGACCGTGGGAGCATTTCAAAATATGGATCATCAGATCACGACCCGGATGACCGAGTCTCTCATGCCAAAGCTTGTAAGCATCTGAATCGCATAAGACAACAACATGGGATTCATTTGCTCGAATGGTTGTAAAATACATGTCATTTCGAACACGCTTACACTTCTCCACAATGCGAGTACGCAAATTCTCAGTGGAGGTGATCAACAGATATTCAGTTCCATTTTCAACATAAGTGCTGAGGTGATAGTCGTTGTCACGTACATCCTTGAAAGCTAGCAAGGTTCTTGGCGCCTTAGGCGCATATAGGGCGTCCTCTACCCGAATTTCAGTGCCATTTGGCAATAAGAATTGAGCAGTGCCACGACCCTTAATTACGGGTCAAGTTCCTGTCATCGTAGATAACGATGATTCTCTTGGCGAAAAATCCGAAAACAATTGCCGATTCCTCAGAATCGTGTGAGTTGTTGCACAATCCAACAAACACTCAATCTCGCCTTGATACATCTACAAAAACAATGTAAATTGAATTAATAGTCTACTTTAGACTTTGGCGAACACTTTAAAGTAAGTGTACTGAAGCAATATATCATCACAAAATGAAGTGCATTAAGGCCAATAACATAGCCATGGCATCGACATAACTTGAGAGAAAGAGATAAGCCTTATTTTAATCACCGAATACCAACATTTAACATGGCCTAGGTCAGAGATTGAGATCGGACACCGTCGTAGGTGGCGTGGCCGAGCCAAGGCCGAGGCCAAGGCAAAGGTCGGGGCCAAGCCAAAGCCGAAGCTGTGGTAAGGCCGAAGCTACCCTAACGCCGAGCCGAAGCAAGGCGAGTGGTGAGTGCCGGTCTGGCATTGAGGCAATACGATGCGACGGTTGAGCTAAATCCGAAGCATGGCGGGTCCGAAGACACGTCGTTGCCGAGCCATTGATGCAAAAGTTGCATTTGTTCGATAGGCTATCGATTGTTGGTTTCAAAAACTGGATTCGGTGTTGAGCCAAGCTGGCGAGTGGCCATGGCGAGTGAGGCCTAGCGAATCGCGGCCAAGCGCTGAGTGGCATTGGCGAGCGAGGCTTGGCGAGTCTCAGCCAAGTGGCTGAGTGGCCATGGCAAACAAGGCCTAGCGGATCCCAGCCAGGTTGGCGAGTAGCTGTGGCGAGCGAGGCCTGGCGGATCGCGGCCAAGTTGGCGGATCGCGAGTCTCTCGTTTTGTCTTTGTGATCTTATTTCGGATATGAGTTAACATCACCAGAACTGTGGTGAACTCAAAGTAATTATGCCATTGAGAATTGGACACATTGAACCAATTTTTCTTTCATAGGGATGTAAAAATCTCAAATCATTCGTAGAATAAGAGAGATTTTATTGATGACAATTCAAAAAATACATCAAGGTTGTTCTAAACAGAACGACTTATCGAACAAAGTCGTGATTTATTGACTATATTATGTCAAAATAACAATCAAAATCAAACTTGAACATGTATCTCATGACCTAAGTCAAATACTTATTCATAATCCGGAGTATCATACTCCTGAGTCCTACGTTTTTTGGTAGGTTGGAAGTCATCGATGGCGAAGTTCGTATCTTCCTCATCGTATTCTTCTTCCTCAAAGTCTCCTACATAGTTCGTTTCTTGTTCTATGTATTGTTTGTGTTTCTTGTAAGCGGCTTGAATCTCTCTACTTGCTGTGCAATCGCGTTGAAGATGATTCTTAGAGCCACATTTGAAGCAAGGAGCCGAAGCATTGTTCGGCGTATGGCCACCACGCTTGAGACCGGAACCAAAACTGTTCCTCCCTCTGGGAGCGGCGGCGCCGCCACCATCCCTTGTCCAAGAAAGCTGTCGGCCACGGCCGGCGCCTCTTCTCCCTCCTCGTCCGCCACATATTGCTCTTGGCGTACGTGGTGGTGGTGCTTGACGTTCATGAGGTTGATGCTTAGAAGCTTTACCACGGGCTTGATGAGATTCCGCAATGAATTTCGGTCCTCGAGGCCTCTTATTGGTGGTAAGAATCAACTCATGGTACCTCTCCTTTCTTTGAAGCACATTCATCAAATCACTGAAGGTTTTGATAGTGCCTTTCTCACGGAGATCGCGGTACTGATGCGACAACATGGACGCAGATTCTGGGAACGTCGTGAAAGTCTTCTCCATCATATCGTCATCGGTCTTTTCGACCCCACAAAAGCTCAAATCAGATTGCAAGTTTAGCATAGTCTGATGATATTTCTGGACAGAATCAAAATCCAATAAGCGGATTTGCTCCCAATCAGACATGAGGTCTGGGAGTTGTGCGTCATGCACATTGTCGAAGCGGTCCTTGAGGATATCCCATAGCTCTTTGGGATCGGTTTTCCTCAGGTATTGCTTCTTGAGCGTTGGATGGATATGGCGCTTGAGAAACATCAGGGCTTGTGCTTTCTGTTCAGGAGAAGCTTGAAAGCTTTCATCCTCAGGAGGGTTGATGGTGGCAGTAAATCTTTTACCAATGAAGGTGTTCGCAACATCTGAGACCCACCTCTTGTATTCCTTGCCTTGGACATCCAAGATGTCAAATTCTGGACGCTGAGTGTCAGCCATCTACAGAACACAAACAGGGAGACGTTAGTATATTTGAATATTAATCAAGTTTGATTGTTCTTTTAGAACAGTGCCAAGATATATCATGGTCACATACATCGATGCTTAACGTGACTTCAAGTCACAATCGATATCTTCCCTTTGTTTTCTTTTAAAAAGAATACGTTATGGTTCACAGTGACATCACAGTCACAAGCATAATGGTGGCCGTAACATCACAGTTACCCCAATAAACGTTGGCACCGGGGTGACTAAATCCCCATATGCCGTCCCGAGAAGCGATAGAATCGGGATGAGGTAGCAGGGACATGAAAAGGTCCCGGAAGAAAAACAAAACCCAACTATTGAAAAATTCAGAAGCGAGAACGTTTATAAAATATTTACCTCTTCAAGTGAAGCTTGATCAAACGAAACTTGACTTCTAGGGAAGCTTGTTTTCTTCGATTCTTCTTGATTTCTTCTCAGCAACGAACTAGGCTTCAAAAGCCGCTTGCTTGGCTTGTGAGCAATCTTGAATCTTCAGGTATGCGTGCAAGTTATGGCACGCAAGGGAGGGGGGGCAGGCGGGCAGCGCAGGTACTGCTGAGAAGAGGCCGACGGTGCCGAAGGGAAGAATCGGCGGCCGACGGTAGGTTAGGGTTTCTGAAAAAAAATTTCGGAATTAGGGCTATTAGACGGGAGGCTAGAGCAACGTGCTGATAACGTGTTCTAGGAGAAATAGATTGATAGTAAACTCTGTCTTTATTGATTGATAAGGAGGCCTTTATATAGGCATTACATCAAGTATCCCTGTGATTCAGGGATTCCCTATCTAATAAAGAATCTAGACTACTAGTCTTATTAGGACAAGACACACCACGGAAGTTACGGAATTAACCTTCCTTGAACAATTCTCAGTTAGTTTGTCTAAAATTCATCCTTTTATAAAAATTACATAAACGATTACAACTCAACAGAAGCTCCACTATATGATGCAAAAATCAGTCCCAAATAAAAGCGCGATAAGTTAATAATCAACTAATTTCAATATTTGATGACCCTTCAAAGTTCCAGTTATTCGAATCAGAAAATTAAAAAGAATGAAAACTAAACACTGACCAACGGGATTGCAGGTGTGCAGTCTGCACCAACAAATGTGTACACTAACATGACCTATTGAATGAAATATATAGGGCAAAATTAGAAATTTGAAGATAAAAAATTTGAGCCAGGACTGCATTGAGATATTTGCTGGGTTTTTCTATTCAAACCCAGCTATAAACATACGTCAAAGATGATCTAGCCTTAACTTGAAATAAAAGTGAAATAGTTTTTGCTTTGTGCTGGACTGGAGGTCCAGTCTAGTCCAAGCTATTTAAACTTACAAACCAGCATATTTTCCAAATGGTTATTGTTTCTGAAGGTCTCTAAAGCATGACATGAAGTTAATCGACCAATACATGCATTGAATAGACAGAACTAAGTGATTTTGCAGCATGGAAGCTAAGCGTTCCTCATAAAGACTTTTGGAAATTGTCACGTACTTAATTGATGCGGCCCAAGCTGATACCTGAGGAGTCCATAGCGTCTCTACTGCCTGTCAAAGGAAGAAAAGCAATATAAACAGACATAGAATCACTGTGTCTCTTGTTTTCTAATTTGAATATATACATTCTTTTTTCTCAATATTTAGGCCAAGCATTGGTATACCATATTTTGAAAAAGGTCTCCCTTGTTTTCTAATTTGATTATATACATTCTTTTATCTCCTTATTTAAGCCAAGCAGCATGAATCAATGTATATCATATTTTGGAAAGGCCAATAAAACATAAAACTCAAAATATAAATTCAACTAACAGGTTTTTAGCTCACCAGGAAAATTGCATCATATCTCATTTCACTAACAATATATGAATGGCAGAAATATGAGGCTAGTGCATATGTAAAAAGAAGTAGAACTGACTAATAATTAGCTCTTACAGTTAAGTCGTCGGAGGCAGCAACAGATCTGAGTTTGTGCAACACATTCTCCAAGTCATATTTGTTATTGACGGTTGGCAACTCAAGCTTATATCGAAAACCCACAAATAATGTAACCTGATACTTGAAATGCAATTAAAACTATATTAGGCACCCAAATCTTCTATTCCAAAAATTTAAACAATCCTCGTTGGATTAGGTAACTCAATCATCAATCTAAGTGTACGATTTTCAGTTCACCAGCTTTACCTTTAGATCATCATTATACTGATCATCAACTTTTTCTTGACTTGTTGGGCTTTGCCATTTCACGTTATTCACATTAACGAGCGTCTCTTTGTTACTAAGCCTTTCTTCGAAAGAAAGGTCATCCATATAATGATTTGCTACTTGTCTACCGAAAACTGAAACCACCTTCATAAAGAATGTACAAGTAATAAGCTTAAAGTATATATAATCGAACGCCATATGATAATTCAGTAAGATAAACAGAACACACACAAAACCCAACAAATCCCATATAACAAACCTGATAATGGACGAGTTAAATTAAAAAAAACAACAACGAACAAACAATATTAGTTCAACCTGAATTGTATATGTTCAACATCAACCGATCGTGTTCATTATTAGTTAATCATGCTTATGAATACCCAAACAATCATTAATTTCACTGAAAATTTTCATATGTGATATATTCATATGAATATAAGAACTGTACGGCGAAGATGTCGATATTTGAGTGAAAAATGGATCTAAATTATGATTAGTTTCTTATTATGAAGCTAATCAATTCACTTTAGAAGACTCCTATAAATATGTATGTGTGTGTGCGCGCACGCATGTGGCCCTCCACTACCAGCTTTGACAGAATAGCCGACGAAATTTTTTTCGTCGGCTATTTCAAATTTTCGTCGGCTATTCCTTCTACCGACGAAAATTTCGTCGGCTATAATTCGTCGGTAAAACCCCGTCGGTAATACCAATGGCCGACGAAAAAAACCAATTCGTCGGCCATTCCAACCTTGGCCGACGAATTATGGCTGACGAAAATGATTTCGTCGACCAAAGCTTGGTCAAATATATTAATATTTTAAAGTTATAGCCGACGAAATTTGAATTCGTCGGCTATTTGTTCTGAAGTATAGCCGACGATTTGAGCTTTCGTCGGCTATTTCGTCGGAATATATTAATATTTTAAAGTTATAGCCGACGAAATAATTTCAATTTCGTCGGCTATAACTGCGTTTTGGGCAAAAAAAAATACCGGATCGGAGGAGGAGAAGGAGGAGGAGGAGGAGGCTGGAGGAGGAGGGGAAGGAGGAGGCCGGAGGAGGAGGAGGAGGAGGGGAAGGAGGAGGAGGAGGAGGAGGGGAAGGAGGAGGAGAAGGAGGAGGCCGGAGGCCGGAGGAGGAGGAGGAGGAGGAGGCCGGAGGAGGAGGAGAAGGAGGAGGGGGGGGGGGGGGGGGGAAGGAGGAGAGAAAAAAGGCGGGAGGAAGCGATTTAAAAGATTTAGAAGGAGAATAGCCGACGAAATTAATATATTTCGTCGGCTATACTTTGGAAAATCAACAGCCGTTGGATCTGAGCCATCCAACGGCGGACAATAAAAAGGCGCGGATCGCAAGAGTTTAGCCGACGAATTCAAATATTTCGTCGGCTATGCTTTGGAAAATCAGCAGCCGTTGGATCTGAGCCATCCAACGGTGGACAATAAGCGGATCGAAGGAGTTTAGCCGACGACATATACTTTTCCTCGGCTAAACTTAGAGAATAGCCGACGACATATACTTTTCGTCGGCTATTCTATGAAAACATACTAAACTGCCGTTTTGAGGCCCTAAACGAACTCGAAAGCCCGAAAAAGCCCACACTTCGTGGCAAAGCAACGAGCTTGATTCCTGGCGTTGTTCCCTTTCCGGAATGGTATCAAAATCGTCATTCGGACGCCGGACGCCAAATCTGCAGTAAACCGGGTTTTGACTTATTTCATTATTTCAGCACACGGATTTTATTAGAATCTTGTCATTTTTCAACTGTAGATGTATTTCATTATTTCGGTCATATCTTATTTGACGACATATTTGCATTTGAAGAGTGTACGTATAGTAACTATTTGAAACTATACATTCATTTAAACACTTAGTAAACAAGTTAAGGAACATTAGTGCATATGTTCCGATTTTGAATCTAAAAGTTTGGAAAATCTATTCCAACCGTCAGATATCACCGTTAACATTAAATACATGTATGAAAAAAAATCCAACTACATCTGACAACGTTAAAGGCTCGATCGGGACTGTCAACCAGGTGAGTCAACCCTTTAAACGCTTAGAAATGGTAATTGGCCTGTCTAAATGACGTTTTTTGGCCTGACCTTCAACATATAATAGTTTCAAATCGATGAGACGCAACTAATCGTATAAAAATTATCCTCAAAATATTTACCGACCGTCAGGCTACCCATAGGAAAACGGAAGTAAAAAACAGTTAACCGCAACATTCGGCACACAGATTTTGTCGGAATCTTGTCATTTTTCAACCGTAGACATATTTCATTATTTCGGTCATATCATATTTCACGACACATTTGCATTTGAAGGACGAAGCAATGGTTTGTCAATAGTGATAGAAAATGGAAGCTGTTCTTTTTTTTTTTTTTTTTTTTTTTTAATCATAGCCGACGAAATCAAACCTAGTACTCGTCGGCCATACTTCCAAAAATTTTCGTCGGCTAAAGTTTCAGAGAAAGGCCGACGAAAATTTAAATCGTCGACTAAAATATGAATATAGCCGACGATTTTTTTTTTTACCAACGAAAAAAAAATTCGTCGGCCATTCTAGGGGAATAGCCAACGAATTTTTTTTTTAGCGACGAAAAAAAAATTCGTCGGCCATTCTTGGGAATAGCCGACGAAAATTTTATTTCGTCGGCCGTTTTTTTTTATTTCGTCGGGAAAAGCCTTTTTTCTGGTAGTGCTCGCAAAGAAGCACTTTGATCGATCATAGTGAATGTATTGCAACATTATTGTACTTACATTTATGGAACTTGACTCGTAATATTCAAGATGCCGAAGCAAAGCTACAATCGTCTCTGCAATAAAATGTGTACATTGTAAATCGATCAGGATACTTAAAAAGGAAAGAGTGGAGGCATAATTGTCAATTTGCTAACTTAGATTTCACCTTAGTGTGCGTATGTTTTATATTAGTCATTTTGCTACCCTTAATTGTGTTAAATTTACTACTCTAGGCTTTCAAGATTAATATTATTTTAAAAGTCATCGATGATTTGACGGAGAATTGTACAAATTGATATGACGAAACGGTAGTAAATTGGCAAAAATAAGGTAGCAAATTGGGTAATTGTGAAAACCAAAGATAGCAAATTGGCTGAAATAAAACTTAGGGTAGTAAGTTGACACTAAGGTGAATCCTAAGGTGGCAAACTGGCTATTAAGCCAAGAGTAGATATCTAAAAACTTGAAAGCAAAGTTTAGTAAATTACCGTTCAAAACATAGGTCAAACCCTTATAGGTAGACGTATCTGCAGATTCAGCGATTTGATTAAGATCGAATCCTAACTCTCGCCCCTTGCCCGAGAAACCAACCTTCGATATGATCAGAGAGATACCATCAGATTAATTATCAGTAGTACTTGTTCAAATATAAATATATAATATATAGAGGATTAATTAGTGTTAATAGTTTCATATACACACACACCTGAAGCTTAACAACAGCTGCCCGTCCACAGCACCGGACAAACCAAACCAAGAGAACTGCCAAGATAATCAACACAAGGGCATTAAACCATATAGGCCGATATGTTCTCTACACCATCCATGCCATTATAGGATAAAACAAGATGGTATAAAACGCCAAAAACCAAGGACTATCGCTAGGGTTTTTCGACAAAGGATCGTACGGATACTCCGTCGACCACTTCCCCCCGACCCGTCCAAGTGGCTTCCGAATACAAAGGTCATCTTTAATGATAGCACTTGGCGGCTTACACAGGGAGGCATGGCGACTGGCGAAGCAGCTCTTAAGTTTAACGTCTACGTTGAATTTAGGAGAAGAAGAAGAAGCAGAAAAAGAAGAAGACAGCGCATGGCGACTGGCGCTCAGTTTTGCTGCCCTGAATTTTGGGTCAGGATTGCGCAACAGAATTGGGTTGGCCACGAGAGATGCAACTGTTGCCATTCAAAACTGAATCGCTATGTGAAAGAATATGGGTTTTTTGCAATTAGGGTTTGGTCCGATCCCCTAGCCTAGCTTTATATAGATGAAGCAAGAAATTGCTAATAAAAGTTTCCTTATTATAATGGGATCGGAAGGTCTTGAATCTTGAATGAGAGCAAATCGTTGTACACACGTCGACGGCTGAGATTGAATAAAATTAAAACGATGCAGGGTGGTTCGTCAGATTTACTATATACTAAAGATGAGTTAGTATTCCGGCTCATGTCCGGGGAAATGAAACCCGACAAGCAAAGGAGATGCAATCGAACCTCTAAAAGGAGAAGGGATGGAATCGTTCAACTGACAAGGCGACAAAATAAGTGATTCAGTTAGTATTCCGGCTCATGTCCGGGGAAATGAAACCCGACAAGCAAAGGAGATGCAATCGAACCTCTAAAAGGAGAAGGGATGGAATCGTTCAACTGACAAGGCGACAAAATAAGTGATTCTGGGTTTGAGATTTAGTCTGCCATCTTCGGGTATGTTTGCTTCTGCTGAGTCTTTGGTTTTGGGATCTTTTCTTTTAATGGTTTCAGTCCGGAAATTTGACAGGTGTCAAATAACATCCAGATCCATAGGTTTTATGCTTGCATCTGCAACTCGATCTGGGCTATAAAATTGTCATAATGCATGTGATTTATAGTGTGTAATGCTAAATTCTAAGAACTTGAAATAATTAGAATAGGTGAGAAGATGGTCAGAAGTCATTTCAATAAATATGTAAACTTGAAGGCAAAATGGACTTTTACAGCTACAGAATACCGAATTGTACATGGGTGCGTCTTTATCATAAGCTCATGGTGGTAAACCATCCGGTTATCTTTTCTTGGCTAAAATAGTTTCTGAAAAATTAGTCCAAAATTTGCTGCTCCAGTTTTTCTGTTTCCTTCTCCTGAGATTTATATCCATCTGGTTACAAGCATTTCCATTTTACTTCATTGAAAATTCTCTTGGTTGATGTTTCAGCAAGAAGAATCTGATGTTGGTTTGCTGGGAGGAAATGGTCAGCTGTTTACACTAGCTGCTGGACTATTAGTCACAGCATTAGCTGCTGCATATGTAACACGATTAGCAAAGGTAATGCCCACATCGACTAGCGTTATTTTATGTACTAGGAAAGTATATATATCTTATTCCTTAATGTTGCATAGTTCACTAGGTAATATTCTTCACAAGAGTGTAATCCAATTACGATACCTAACAGTCATTTGCATCCAGTATATCAGTTACTATTTGTAATGCTGGTAGTCTTTGAGACATATTTAATGCTAGAAGCCTAGAAACACAACATCATATTTCTAATACAACTATACAAATGTGTCCCACCCACCCATATGGTACCTAAATGTTGGTTTTTACTTTGGTAGTAAAATACCAAGGAAAAACTTGGGTAGTATACGTATTGTTCTCTTTAAAATACTGTTTGTGGAGAAGGCATTGTTTTCTCCATGCTGAGTTGACTGTTTTGCTGCTATTGGTTTCAGGATGCTGTAAATGATATTAAATTTACGAATTTTGTTCAAATTCACATATAGCCAACACTTGCTCAGACAAAAAAAAAAATAGATATGATACCTTCAGTTTTTTGTAAAGTGTTCATGTAGTCCTTATAGTTGAATATGACAGTCCCAGCACTGAACCTAGAGAAGAACATGCAGCCAAATATATCAATCTCCCTATCCCTTGCAGAAGAAAAAGAACATTATTGTATAGTGTCTTTGTGTATGGAAAATGAGATCACGCATCGAAAGAATGATGTATAGTGTCTTTGTGTATACGTCTTTTCAAATATAACTCTACTTATGAGCTTGCTTCACTACTTATATAGTTATTAAATTTTCCTAATCATGTTGGTTTGATATATGTTGCCATTGCTTTTATGATATGTTCATGATCAGTGTATGTTGCTTAGGTAGGGAGCAGGGAAGAGAATACACTTGGGGACGGACAATTAATCATTTTACCCAAACATTTGTTCACTTAATTCTGCTCCGTTCAAGTCATTATGTTTCTGTTCTCAGGTTTTCTGCATATGACAGAGGTAAAAACACTTTTGTTAATGTTATTTGATTTCTCCTTTACTCTTGAACATATCGAAAAGCTACAAAAAATAGGCAATTCAAATAACTAATATACTTAACCATATTTGGCATTCCATCCTGGTCTAGCTATTTAAAATGGCTATACATGGTCTTACAATATCATAAAATCATAAATATATGACAGTAACTGGATTCTTCTACAGCTTCTTGCAATTTTGCCTCATATTTTTGGAGGTTTGGAAGTTCTTTGTTGGTTATTTTCTTTACCATATTTGATTGTGATTTATTCTAAGATGGTAATTAGTATGTATTTTGTTTTTAGTTATGGGTTATATGATGAGAGAATGAGGGATTTAGGTTTGGTATAGTGAGAAGTTTATTGTTTTAGTTTGGTTTACTGAAAGTTTTTAGGTCAATGATTGGCCTATGCTGCTCTTCTAGCCTTTTAATCTCTGGTAGAAATTGGTGTGTATTTATATAATTATATGGTCAAGAATGAGGAATAATTGACGCATTTTACTCTTATGATATCATTGATATGCATTTTCCTTTAAACTAATTACCTTGGCACATTTATTTCAACTATTTTGTTCTTATATATGCTACTGCATTTTACCTGTAGCATACTGTATATAACCATCTCTTTTTCGTTGTCTGTTGGTGTGGATACATATACTCAGGCTCTGTTATTTTGATTTCAGATTTCTTTTTTCCTTTTGTTACTTAGTTCAGAATAAGAGAGAATGATCAGTATACACTACCAGACCGGACAGAATAGCCGACGAAAAAAATTTCGTCTACTATTCAAAATTTTCGTCGGGTATTCCTTCTATCGACGAAAATTTTGTCGGCTATTATTTGTCGATAAAAGGGCGTCGGTAAAAATATACCCGACGAAAATAACGAAATCGTCGGCCATTCCAAAGTTATCACCGACCAAAATACATTTTGTCGACCAAACCTTGGCATAATGCCCGACGAAATTCGTCCGATATTTTCACATATGGCTGACGATATCGTAAAATATAGCCGACGATCTCTTCTGTTTCGTCGGTTATTTGTTCTGAAATATAGCCGACGACATGCAGATTTCGTCGGAATATATTAATATTTTAAGAGGCATTAATTAGTTATAGCCGACGAAACCGTCACTATTTAACATAGACTACCGACGAAATAATGTCATTTTCGTCGGTTATAATAGTTATAGCCGACGAAATTTGGTAAAAATCGCCGGCTATAGTAGTGATAGCCGACGAAATAATTTCAATATCGTCGGCTGTTCTTACATTTTGGGGAAAAAAATTAAATTAATTTCTAAATTACCATTCCAAGTAACCTGCAATTCACAATGACAATCCATGCGTTTACACCAACAAGAAACACGTTTTTCATTAATTATTTAATTTGTTCAATCCTGGCCACCATCCTGCTGTCCATCATACTCGTCATCCTACTGAATGAACTCGGGAGCTCTCGGCATTCGAGGTTCATCTAATGGCTCAAACGGTGGCGGGGGTTCAAGGCCTTGTTGTTGTGCCGCGAACATAGCATACCACCAGTTTTGTTGGCCGGCGTAGTTCTGTCGCCGAATTCCCTCGCATTCAGCATGCCAACGCTCTATTTCCATCTGATACTGCTGTGTTCTGCGTTGTTGCTCCTGTGATCTCTGGAACTGGGCTGCCAATCTTGCATTTTCTTCTGCCAATCTCTGTATTTCCCCTTTCATCTGTTGGGTGTCCCCGCCTCCCCTCTTTTGAGCTCCCTTAGTGGTCTTCAGGACCCCTATTCTAGAACTTCCCAAACCCCGGCAGTAGTAGTCGTTTGACCGTTTTGGGAAGGCTGCGTCGAATATCTTCGCTGCAGTTTGGACATTCGATCGGTCGACCTGGCTCAGGACTTCTTGCAGATCTTCCTCTGAAATGTTCGGTTGTGTCTCCTGAACTATTGCCTGCAACACTTCTTCTTCGGCCCGGTTCACCCTCTCCTAATTGAACGGGAAAAAAATAATAATTAATATTCTAACAAATATATAATTAAGTAAAATTAATAATTAAAATTTTAAAATCGTAATCAACGACTTACAAGCTCTTCTGTTGCTGATGGATAAGCCTTCTTGAACGTCTCTACGTACGGGTTGCTTAAAGGATGATCTCTAAGCGCCTCCTCCTGATATTGTGAAAATGGCCTAGAACCACCATGATGGGGGGTTGTGTTACGGTGGCGGTTCGCAGAGTTCACCCGAGACCGTTCCTTCAAACAAATAATAAAATATTAGAAAAATGCATCAAAAAATATTAGTGTAATAATTATAAAATAATTAAACTAATAATTAAAATATTAACAAAATAAACATTTATAGTTAAGTTTAGTATTTACCTGCATAACTGGGTTGTTGAAGTCTACTGTCTTCAACCAACGCCACTCGTACTCCCTGAACATAAACTCTCTTGGAGTACTCATACGACCATATTTGTCGTATTCGGTAAAGTGGGTAAGGAACTCGTTCTTCCACTCTTTGAACCTACGGAAAAAACAAAAGTGCATTAGAAATATTATTAATATCATAAAATATTTCAAATTATAAGATGAGGAATTTCCAACGTACCTCGAGTTCTGCATCGCGTACGCCCAAGCCTGCTTGTGTTCGGCAATCTCGAAGTATGTCTGAAAAATAATATTTTATTAGTTTTAAAATTATAACAATACCGAAAATTATTAAATATTACGATAAAGAAATTAAGTTTTTTAAATTACTCACCGACGCCGCGTTGTTGACCTCCCTCTTGATCTCTTTCAGCACATCAGCCCACCGTGTCCACAACATAGAGACTCTATTCCTAATTAGTGCTCCCACGCAACCCGCGTAATCGCGGCGTTTTTTCCCCTTAACATCCTGATTAGGGGGTTCGTTGATCTGGATCCTCCCGCTGGTATCAACACTTTTCCTGAGCGTATCAAAACATAAGACACCTCTCGTATTCCTGCTTGAACTGCTAGCGGCGCTCCCTATCACATAAACGACGATTGGTTAATAAAATTAAATATTAGTGCGTTACTTTTAATAAAACATTTAATTAATAAAATCAAATGTTACCTGAACTCGATGACCCTTCTGTCGACTTTCCTTTTAATCTCGCCGAAATCAGGAGCTCAGGAGGTCTCTCAAATGGCTCATAATGGTATGCCTCCACAACACTCACGTACTGAGGCCTAGCAGGTCATATGGGCACACCACGCTCGTCGACCTCGGGTATTGCTGGAATGTTGTATGGCAGGTATAGCTGATTAGGGAGAGTAGGCCCCTCAGTAGAGTCAGCAGTAGAAGGCGCATGACTCGTCATCGACTCCCGATGAACCTCAGGCATACGGATCTGATGAACGTCTGGAGCTATGTCGTCCTGAAATAGTTGCGTACTACATCTCAGAGAATCTAGCCGGAGAGGGGGACATGAACTGCTCGACGGCCGCCCCGCCGATAAAAGGGTCTGGTGCCGGTTGTTCACACTCCTCCGCGACTGGGATGAATCGATCCTCTGAGGCTGGCTGGTGGTCCTCTCAGGCTGGCTAGAGGTCCTCACTACCAGAAAAAAGGCTTTTCCCGACGAAATAAAAAAAAAACGGCCGACGAAATAAAATTTTCATCGGCTATTCCCAAGAATGGCCGACGAATTTTTTTTTCGTCGCTAAAAAAAAAATTCGTCGGCTATTCCCCTAGAATGGCCGACGATTTTTTTTTTTCGTTGGTAAAAAAAAAAATCGTCGGCTATATTCATATTTTAGTCGACGATTTGAATTTTCGTCGGCCTTTCTCTGAAACTTTAACCGACGAAAATTTTAGGAAGTATGGCCGACGAGTACTAGGTTTGATTTCGTCGGCTATGATTAAAAAAAAAAAAAAAAAAGAACAGCTTCCATTTTCTATCACTATCGACAAACCATTGCTTCGTCCTTCAAATGCAAATGTGTCGTGAAATAAGATATGACCGAAATAATGAAATACGTCTACGGTTGAAAAATGACAAGATTCCGACAAAATCTGTGTGCCGAATGTTGCGGTTAACTGTTTTTTACTTCCATTTTCCTATGGGTAGCCTGACGGTCGGTAAATATTTTGTGGAAAATTTTTATACGATTAGTTGCGTCTCATCGATTTGAAACTATTATCTGTTGAAGGTCAGGCCAAAAAACGTCATTTAGACAGGCCAATTACCATTTCTAAGCGTTTAAAGGGTTGACTCACCCGGTTGACCGTCCCGATCGAGCCTTTAACGTTGTTTACTAAGTGTTTAAGTGAATGTATAGTTTCAAATAGTTACTATACGTACACTCTTCAAATGCAAATATGTCGTCAAATAAGATATGGCCGAAATAATGAAATACGTCTACGGTTGAAAAATGACAAGATTCCGATAAAATCCGTGTGCTGAAATAATGAAATAATTCAAAACCCGGTTTACTACAGATTTGGCGTCCGGCGTTCGAATGATGATTGTGATACCATTCCGGAAAGGGAACGACGCCAGGAATCAAACTCTTGATCCTGTGGGCACGACGTGTGGGCTTTTTCGGGCTTTCGAGTTCGTTTAGGGCCTCAAAACGGCAGTTTAGTATGTTTTCATAGAATAGCCGACGAAACATTGTAATTCGTCGGCTATTCTCTAAGTTTAGCCGACGAAAATTATATTTCGTCGGCTAAACTCTTGATCCGCACCTTTTTATTGTGCACCGTTGGATGGCTCAGATCCGACGGCTGTTGATCTTCCAAAGTATAGCCGACGAAATCTTTTAAATCGTCGTCTATTCTCCTTCTAAATCTTTTAAATCGATTCCTCCCGCCTTTTTTCTCTCCTCCTTCCCCCCCCTCCTCCGGCCTCCTCCTCCTTCCCCTCCTCCTCCTCCTCCTCCTTCCCCTCCTCCTCCGGCCTCCTCCTCCTTCCCCTCCTCTTCCTCCGGCCTCCGGCCTCCTCCTTCCCCTCCTCCTCCTCCTCCTTCTCCTCCTCCGATCCGGTATTTTTTTTGCCCAAAATGCAGTTATAGCCGACGATTTTGGCATTATTTCGTCGGCTATAATCTCTATAGCCGACGAATTTTACCAATTTTCGTCGGCTATACAACTTATAGCCGACGAAAAGTGCATTATTTCGTCGGCTATAACTAATTAATACCTATTAAAATAGTAATATATTTCGAAGAAATAGCCGACGAAAATTTATGAATTCGTCGGCTATACTTAATGAATTTCGTCGGCCATACTCGAAAATACCCGACGAAAATTGTCGGCAATTTCTCCCAGGTTTGGCCGACAAAAAATATTTTCGTCGGTAAATTCGTCGGCCATACTCTACTATAGCCGACGAATTGGTTTTTTTCGTCGGCCATTGTATTACCGATGGGGTTTTCCCGACGACTTATAGCCGATGAAAATTTCGTCGGTAGAAGGTATAGCCGACGAAAAATTGGCATAGCCGACGAAATTTTTTTCGTCGGCTATTCCCTCAGATCTGGTAGCGCCTCTCGGAGTCTCTGGATCCGCCAGAACTTCCAGAACCCCTAGATCTGGAACGACGGCCTCCGAATAGCTGTCTAAATGCATCGGCCATCTGGAAACAAATAAATTAATACATTAATTAATATTAAATTATATTACATTAAATAACAAATTCTAATTAATATAATAACCAATAATACTAACATATTTTAAAACATACTAACAAATTAATATTTATAATTTAACTAATTTTAAATAATACTAACCATTAACATAAATATAACCATTTATATACAAATATAACTATATTTCATCATTAACATATATATACATACAAATAACCATTTATATATTAACATAAATATAACCATTTATATAATTAGGCTACCAATTTATATATATAATTAATTTAACAATTTATATATAACAATTAAAATATACATTAATATATATATATATATATATACAAATATGTGTATATATTAACAAATTTATATATATATAATTAATCTAACAATTTATATATATAACCAATATATATAACAATTTAACACACACTTAAGTATCTAAATTATATACCTAAATTATACAATTAAAATAAATTGCAAAAAAAAATAAAAAATTACCTAGTGGAGGAGGAGGAGGCGCGGATCTGAGCCGTCAGATATACTTTGGAATGTCGCCAGCTATACTTTGGAAGATCAACAGCCGTCGGATCTGAGCCATCTAACGGCGGACAATAAAAAGGCGCGGATCGGAAGAGTTTAGCCGACGATTTAAAAGATTTCGTCGGCTATTCTTTGAATGTCGTCGGCTATACTTTGGAAGATCAACAGCCGTCGGATCTGAGCCATCCGAAGGCGGACAATAAAAAGGCGCGGATCGCAAGAGTTTAGCCGACGAAATATAATTTTCGTCGGCTAAACTATAGGTCAAACCACTAAGTCAAACCTCTAAACGCTTAAAAACGGAAATTAGTCTAGTTAAACGACGGTTTCTGTCCTCACCTTCAACAGATAATAGTTTGAAATCAATGAGACGCAACTAATCATATAAAAATTTTACAAAATTGATTTAACGAACGTCAGGCTACCCATAGGAAAACGAAAGTAAAAAACAGTTAACCGCAATATTCGGCACACAGATTTTATCAGAACCTTGTCATTTTTCAATCGTAGACGTATTTCATTATTTTGGTCATATCTTATTTCACAACATTTTTGCATTTGAAGAGTCTACGTATAGTAACTATTTGAAACTATACATTCACTCAAACACTTAGTAAACAAGTTAAGGAACATTAGTGCATATGTTCTGATTTTTGAATTTAAAAGTTTAGAAAATCTATTCCAACCGTCAGATATCACCGTTAAGATTAAATACATGTATGGAAAAAAATCCAACTTCAGCTGACAACGTTAAAGGCTCGATCGGAACGGTTAACCGGGTGAGTCAAACCTCTAAACGCTAAGAAATGGTAATTGGACTGTCTAAATAGTTTTGCCTGACCTTCAACAGATAATAGTTTCAAATCGATGAGATGCAACTAATCGTATAAAAATTTTCCCCAAAATATTTACCGAAGGTAACGCTACCATTAGGGAAACGAAGGAATAAAACCTTTGACCGTATCTTTCGACACTCAGATTTTATCAGAATCTTGTCATTTTTCAACCGTAGACGTATTTCATTATTTCAGTCATATCTTATTTCACAACATTTTTGCATTTGAAGGATGAAGAAATGGTTTATCGTTAGTGATAGAAAATGAAATATGGTCATTTTTTTTTTTTCTAAATCATAGCCGACGAGAGACTCGTACTCGTCGGCCATTCTTTTGTTGTTTTCTGTCTAAAATAAAATATGTATTTTTCAATATAGTTATAGCCGACGAAATAATGAATTTTTCGTCGGCTATTATGAGTATAGCAGACGAAATAACGTGTTTTTCTTCGGCTATTATATGAAAAGGTAAAAAAAATCAGTAGGTTTACACCTCTCGTATTCCTATTTCCAAAATTAAACATCAAGAAAACAGAAACCCAGCAGTCAACATATTTCAAATTTTTTTTTAAGGGGTTTGGAACCCAGCCTAGCTGGGAGGCTCATCCCAATGCCCGTTCATTAGAAATTAGTGGATTACAAATGAAAGGATTACATCATCTAAATTACTTAATCCGTCGGATTGTAATCGGAATCATCGGATGAGTCTTCGTCGGTCTCTGAATTGCTCGATAAGGGTAATCTATGTCTTTCCTCACCACTAGAGTCCTCGTTAGTTTCTTCATTTGAATCAACATCAACAAGCAGTGGCTCTTCACGTCGAATTCGCACCGGCGTGTCTAGGTGAATAAAAGAGGAGTTAGGAATACCGTTTGAGTTTGGCTCTTGATACGCGGTGTCACCTTCCTCGTTCTCTTCACCCACTCCAAGTGTAGATGCCCGGTAAATGTTGCGATGGTGGATACTGTTGACTACTTTCCACGGGTCACCCTTGGCGAGATCATTAAGATAAAACACTTGTTTCACCCATGTGGCTAAAACGAACGGGTCATCCTCATACCATGATGTACTAGTGTTCACAGAAGTTATGCCGTATTGATCGGTTTTCATGCTCTGCGGCCGTGTGTCAAACCATCTACACTTGAAAAGGTGCATTTTCATGCCTTCCCCATAATGCAATTCCACAATTGAATGGAGAACACCGTAATAATCAACTCCATCATCCCCACCATGTGCCATAACCCCTGAATTTTGTTTTTTCAGTCTGATGTCTCTCTCTTCACATCGAAATAACACACCATTCACCTTGCACGTCGCATAAACTTTTGAATAGACCGGCTTCATCGCTAGAAGTCTGAGTTTGTGCGACCAATTTGGGTGATTATCATTTTTAATAAGGTCCATCTGCAACCATCAGAATCAACTATAAATATGAATAATTATACACAATAATATATAAATACGTATAGAATAATGTTAAAGTTACGTACCCAGCGGCCGAAATACTCTGCGAACACTACCAGAAAATACAGTATTACCGACGAAAAAAAAAACGATATTGTCTTTCGTCGGTAAAAATAAAAAATCGTCGGCTATTCCCCAAGAATGGCCGACGATTTTTTCTTTCGTCACTAAAAAATATTTTTCGTCGGCTATACCCCTAGAATGACCAACAATTTGGATTTTCGTCGGCCTTTCTTTTAAAGTATAGCCGACGAAAACTTTAGAAAGTTTGGCCGACGAAATTGGAATTTTCGTCGGCTATAAGTCTTTATATTTTCAGATCTGGACAGAAGCTGCTCATTTAAAAAAAAAACGAAAAAAAACAGGAGAAAGAGTGAAAAATCTGTGGGAATTGTTGAAATCCGTCCTCTCTTACATTGTGGAGCTATATATAGGTACGTATATGTGTATATATGTTGATTTTGAGTTTTAGTTGAGTTGATTTTGAGTTTTAGTGATTTTGATATAGTAAGTGATTTTTTGTTTTGTTGTTGTTTTAGTGTTAGAATGTATGTATATATGTTGATTTTAAGTTGTAGTTGAGTTGATTTTCAGTTAGAGTATAATTATGTGTTTTAATTTAATGTTATTTTAATTAGTGTTAAAATATATATAAATATGTTAATTAATGGTATATATATATATGAGTTGATGTTGATAATAATATATATTGTAATATATATATGTGTTAATTAATTTATTATTAATTAAAGTTATACATATATATTATTATCAGGCTATATATGCATCGAGATAAGAGTTGGATTTCGCTTCCAAGGCATGACCGACAATACACTACAGGAGTTGTGGATTTTTTGCAGTTCGTCGAGGAAAATGCAAACGAGAGTGAATACCATTATTGCCCGTGCAAGAAATGTAAGTGTCGCAGTGATATGTGTCGATTTCCGATTAGGACAGTATGGGAGCACCTAAAGAGTAATGGGTTTTGGCCGAAGTACAAACGTTGGATATATCACGGTGAGCCATCATTAGATGGATCGCAGGATCATGGGCAGTTTTTTGAGGCCGGCAGTAGTAGTACATCCAACGATCCAACAATGGCATTCGTCAACGACGTGTTTCCTTTTGAAAGCGGTGTACGTGGGGAACAATATATGCATGACCCGGTGCAGCCGTTCCCACAAGTTGTCAACACTGCTGCCTTTGACAAGTACAACAAACTGATTGCATTGCAACAGACCCCTGTGTCTTCAACTTCTGAGAAGACAGTTCTTGAAAGTGTGATGGAGGTAATGAGGATTAAAGTCGAGGCAAAATGGAGCATCAGGCAAGTGGATGAATATCTACAGTACACTTCTTCGTTGTTGGAGGAGGGTCATCGTAATCCTACCAATCACCGTAAGGTCCGAAGTATCCTCAAAGATCTAGGGCTTTCCTACATTAAGATCCATGCATGCGCATTTGACTGCGTTCTCTTCTGGGGTAAAGATGCAAAAGGGAATGACCTTGCTAGCCTTGACGCATGTCCGATATGTCAGTCTGACCTATATAAGTTGACGGGAGCAGGCAATAGGAAACCTGTGAAAGTGCTTCGGTATTTTCCGTTGAGAGATAGGCTTGAGCGGTTGTACATGTCAGAAACCACCGCAAAAGCTATGAGGTGGCACGGTGAGCGGGACGCGGGAGACGCAGATATCATGACACACATCTCTGACGGAGCGGCTTGGAAGCATATAAACAATGAGTTTCCTCATTTTGCGTTAGATGTCAGAAACGTCAGGCTCGGGCTGTCAACCGACGGGTTCAACCCTTTCGGCACCATGAGTCTTTCATACAGTATATGGCCGGTGGTTTTGGTACCTTACAACCTTCCTCCGTGGATGTGCATGAAGAAGGAATATAATATGTTGACGTTGTTGATTCCGGGGCCTGGTTACCCAGAGAAATGTCTCGATGTGTATATGAGACCATTGATTGAAGAGTTTAAGGTATTGTGGGACGTTGGTCATCCCACTTTTGACAAGTACAAGCAGGAGACGTTCCACATGCATGCCATGGTTATTGGTACCATCAGTGATTTTCCTGCTTATGGGATGTTGTCGGGCAGCGTTGTTAGGGGATACAAGGCTTGTCCAGAATGCCTCAGCGATTATGGGAGCTCCCCTCATTGCAACAAGATATGCCGAATGGGTCATCGTGTGTTCCTTCCGGCAGATCACCACTGGCGTTACGAGTCCGCAGCATTTGATGGAACCGAAGAACACGGTGGTCCTCCCAGAAGATGGACGGGAAGAGAAATTTTAGCAGTGCTTAATGAGTACGATTTTGGGCCCCTCAGCAATCATCCCAATATTGTAGCGGAAATACCTGAAAGACCTGAGGAGTACAAATTCTGGACACATAAGAGCATATTGTGGGAACTCCCGTACTGGTGTGAGTTGCTGATCCGTCACTTCCTAGACGTTATGCACATAGAAAAAAATGTTTCTGAAAGTGTGGTGGGCACAACGCTGAACTTGGAGGGGAAGACGAAAGACGGTCCTAAGGCTCGCACTGATCTGCAAAACATGAATATCAGAAAACAACTATGGTTGAAACAAGGGAAGAGAAAAATGCCTCAAGCTCCTTACACCGTCAAGCCTGAGCATAAAGCAGAAATTTTCCATTGGATAAGTCGGGCCAAGTATCCTTCAGGCTTTGCTGGAAATATAGCCAAGTGTGTGAACAGACAATTCAACAATCTGTACGGGTTGAAAAGTCATGACAATCATATCCTGCTACAACGTCTCTTCCCTATTTTCATTCGACCGTTCCTTCCCCGTCACGTTGTGGAGCCGTTAGTAGCGTTGGCAAGATTTTTCCAGAAGGTATGCACACGGGAAGTGAGAAAATCTGACCTCCGGGAAATGCAACAAGACATCGTTCATATCATGTGTAAATTTGAGATGATATTTCTTCCAAATTTTTTCGACATCATGCCTCACCTCATGATCCATCTTCCTCGGCAGTTGTTGCTTACCGGTCCTGTGCACTTCACTTGGATGTATCCGATGGAAAGGTACGTATTTTACACCTTATGTTAATTTCCTCATCAATATATGTGATATAGTGTTAATGTATTATCATAACACTTTATATACTTGATTTATAGGCAACTTGGACAATACGGAAGTTTTGTCCAAAACAGATCCGCACCTGAAGGATGTATAGCTGAAGCATATATTGCGCACGAGTGCGTCACCTACATGAAGCTGTATTTAGGAGCGTTACATGAAAGCATACTGGAAGATGTACCTTCACAGTTCAATCTTTCCATACTCTCTGACGATGTTGTACTCGGTGGAAACATGCCAGTTTCCTACAAGTTGAAAGATTATGAGGTAGCCATTGCATATTGGTGGGTACTAATCAACTGTCTAGAAGTTCAGTTTTGGAAGAACATACATCTACACTGTGAACAAGTAGGAGGTGATGTCGATTACCACAACCGGACATTCGTAGAGTATTTCGGCAGCTGGGTACGTAACTTTAACACTATTCTATACGTGTTTATATATTATTGTGTATATTTATTCATATTTATAGTTGATTCTGATGGTTGCAGATGGACCTTATTAAAAATGATAATCACCCAAATCGGACGAACTCAGACTTTTAGCGATGAGGCCGGTCTATTCAAAAGTTTATGCGACGTGCAAGGTGAATGGTGTGTTATTTCGATGTGAAGAGAGAGACCTCAGACTGAAAACACAAAATTCAGGGGTTATGGCACATGGTGGGCATGGTGGAGTTGACTATTACGGTGTTCTCCATTCAGTTGTGGAACTGCATTATGGGGAAGGCATGAAAGTGCACCTTTTCAAGTGTAGATGGTTTGACACACGGCCGCAGAGCATGAAAACCGATCAATACGGCATAACTTCTGTGAACACTAGTACATCATGGTATGAGGACGACCCGTTCGTTTTAGCCACATGGGTGAAACAAGTGTTTTATCTTGATGATCTCGCCAAGGGTGACCCGTGGAAAGTAGTCAACACTATCCACCATCGCAACATTTACCGGGCGTCTACACTTGGAGTGGCTGAAGAGAACGAGGAAGGGGGCACCGCGTATCAAGAGCCCAACTCAAACGGTATTCCTGACTCCTCTTTTATTCGCCTAGACACGCCGGTGCGAATTCAACGTGAAGAGCCACTGCTTGTTGATGTTGATCCAAATGAAGAAACTAACGACGACTCTAGTGGTGAGGAACGACATAGATTACCCCTACACTACCAGATATGGGAGAATAGCCGACGAAAAAAATTTCGTCGGCTATGCCAATTTTTCGTCGGCTATTCCCTCTACCGACGAAATTTTCGTCGGCTATAAGTCGTCGGGAAAACCCCGTCGGTAATACAATGGCCGACGAAAAAATCAAATTCGTCGGCTATAGTTGAGTATGGCCGACGAATTTACGGACGAAAATATTTTTCGTCGGCCAAACCTAGGAGAAATTGCCGACGAATTTCGTCAGGTATTTTCGAGTATGGCCGACGAAATTCAGTAACTATAGCCGACGAAATTCGTCGGCTATTGTGTTTTAACTATAGCCGACGATTTATTAAACTTTCATCGGCTATTTCCTCGAAATATATTAATATTTTAATAGGCATTAATTAGTTATAGCCGACGAAATACTAGAATTTTCGTCGGCTATACAACTTATACCCGACGAAAATTGGTAAAATTCGTTGGCTATTCTTAAATTTTAGGGAAAAAATAAATAAATTATGCTTTGGATGGAGGAGGGGAAGGAGGAGGGGAAGGAGGAGGAGGCCGGCGGAGGGGAAGGAGGAGGAGGAGGAGGAGGGGAAGGAGGAGGCCGGAGGAGGAGGAGAAGGAGGAGGAGGGGAAGGAGGAGGAGGAGGAGGAGGAGGAGGAGGAGGAGGCCGGAGGAGGAGGAGGAGGCCGGAGGAGGAGGAGGAGGAGGAGGAGGGGAAGGAGGAGGAGGAGGCCAGAGGAGGAGGAGGAGGAGGAGGAGGGGAAGGAGGAGGCCGGAGGAGGGGAAGGAGGAGGCCAGAGGAGGAGGAGGAGGAGGAGGAGGGGAAGGAGGAGGCCAGAGGAGGAGGAGGAGGAGGGGAAGGAGGAGGAGGAGGAGGAGGAGAAGGAGGAGGGGAAGGAGGAGGCCGGAGGAGGGGAAGGAGGAGGCCAGAGGAGGAGGAGGAGGAGGGGAAGGAGGAGGCCGGAGGAGGGGAAGGAGGAGGAGGAGGAGGAGGAGAAGGAGGAGGAGGAGGAGGAGGCCGGAGGAGGGGGGGGAAGGAGGAGAGAAAAAAGGCGGGAGGAAGCGATTTAAAAGATTTAGAAGGAGAATAGCCGACGAAAATAAAAAATTTCGTCAGCTATACTTAGAGAATAGCCGACGATTTAAAAGATTTCGTCGGCTATACTTTGGAAGATCAACAGCCGTCAGATCTGAGTCATCCAACGGCGGACAATGAAAAGGCGCAGATCAAGAGTTTAGCCAATGAAATATAATGTTTTGTCGGCTATACTTAGAGAATAGCCGACGAAATACAATGTTTCGTCGGCTATTCTATGAAAACATACTAAACTGCCGTTTTGAGGCCCTAAACGAACTCGAAAGCCCGAAAAAGCCCACACGTCGTGCCCACAGGATCAAGAGTTTGATTCCTGGCGTCGTTCCCTTTCCGGAATGGTATCACAATCATCATTCGGACGCCGGACGCCAAATCTGCAATAAACCGGGTTTTGACTGATTTCATTATTTCGGCACACGGATTTTATCGGAATCTTGTCATTTTTCAACCGTAGACGTATTTCATTATTTCGGTCATATCTTATTTGACGACATATTTGCATTTGAAGAGTGTACGTATAGTAACTATTTGAAACTATACATTCACTTAAACACTTAGTAAACAAGTTAAGGAACATTAGTGCATATGTTCCGATTTTGAATCTAAAAGTTTGAAAAATCTATTCCAACCGTCAGATATCACCGTTAAGATTAAATACATGTATGAAAAAAAATCCAACTACATCTGACAACGTTAAAGGCTCGATCGGGACGGTCAACCGGGTGAGTCAACCCTTTAAACGCTTAGAAATGGTAATTGGCCTGTCTAAATGACGTTTTTTGGCCTGACCTTCAACAGATAATAGTTTCAAATCGATGAGACGCAACTAATCGTATAAAAATTTTCCTCAAAATATTTACCGACCGTCAGGCTACCCATAGGAAAACGGAAGTAAAAAACAGTTAACCGCAACATTCGACACACAGATTTTGTCGGAATCTTGTCATTTTTCAATCGTAGACGTATTTCATTATTTCGGTCATATCTTATTTCACGACACATTTGCATTTGAAGGACGAAGCAATGGTTTGTCGATAGTGATAGAAAATGGAAGCTGTTCTTTTTTTTTTTTTTTTAATCATAGCCGACGAAATCAAACCTAGTACTCGTCGGCCCTACTTCCAAAAATTTTCTTCGGCTAAAGTTTCAGAGAAAGGCCGACGAAAATTCAAATCGTCGGCCATTCTAGGGGAATAGCCGACGAATTTTTTTTTTACCGACAAAAAAAAAATTCGTCGGCCATTCTTGGGAATAGCCGACGAAAATTTTATTTCGTCGGCCGTTTTTTTTTATTTCGTCTGGAAAAGCCTTTTTTCTGGTAGTGCTATCGAGCAATTCAGAAACCGAAGAAGACTCATCTGATGATTCCGATTACAATCCGACGGATTAAGTAATTTAGATGATGTAATCCTTTCATTTGTAATCCACTCGATCATTTCTAATGAACGGGCGTGGGGATGAGCCTCCCAGCTAGGCTTGGTTCCAAACCCCTTAAAAAAAATTTTGAAATATGTTGACTGTTGGGTTTCTGTTTTTTTATGTTCAGTTTTGGTTATATATGAACAGGACATAGGCATACAGGAGGTGTAACACCATAGATTTTTTTATTTTTTTCACAGAATAGCCGACGAAAAATGCATTATTTCGTCGGCTATTCACAGAATAGCCGACGAAACATTCATTATTTCGTCGGCCATTATCACAATAGCCGACGAAAAATTCATTATTTCGTCGGCCATAAATTTATTGAAAAATAAATATTTTTTTTGACAGAAAACGACAAAAGAATAGCCGACGAGTACTAGGTTTGATTTCGTCGGCTATGATTAAAAAAAAAACAAAAAAACAGCAGCTTCCATTTTCTATCACTATATATACGATTGGTTGTTTAATTATATAAATTGGTAACTTAATTGTATAATTTAGCTTAATTATATATATAGCTTAATTATATTTAATTTTAATTATATAAATTGTTATATATTTGTTAATAAATTAATTATATTTGTTATAATTTAGGTAAATAATTTGTTATATATTTAATTTTAATTATATAAATTGTTATATATTTGTTATATATTTGTTAATGAATTTAATTTTTATATATTTGTTATAATTTAGGTATATAAATTGTTATATATTTAATTTTAATTATATAAATTGTTATATAAATTGTTAAATTAATTATATATATATAAATTAGTAGTCTAATTATATATATATATATATATATATATATTAATAATGAAATATAGTTATATTTGTATATAAATAGTTATATTTAGGTTAATGGTTAGTATTATTTAAAATGGTCGCGGCTGCAGATGGCCGATGCAGTCAGAAAGTTCTTCGGATGCCGTCGTTCCAGATCGAGAGGTTCTGGAAGTTCCGCCGGTTCCGCAGAGTCCGACAGGACCCTTAGGCAGCCAGAGAGGACCACCAGCCAGCCGCGGAGGAGTGTGGATTCCTCCCAGCCGCGGAGGACTGTGGATTCATTCCAGCCGCGGATGAGTGTGAGTTCTCGGCACCAGACCCTTCTCTAGGCGGGGCGGCCGTCGAGCAGTTCACATCCGCCTGTCGGGCCAGATGCTCCGAGGTTCAGTCGGCAGCTATTTCAGGACGAGATAGCTGCAGACGTTCCTCAGGTTCGTATGCCTGACGTTCATCGGGAGCCGATGAGGAGTCCGACGACGTCTGCTGCCGACTCGACTGAGGCTCCTACTCTCCCAAACCAGCTCTACCTCCCGTACAACATTCCGGCGATACTGGAGGTCGACTATCAGGGTGCGCCCATATGGCCTAATATGCCTCAGTACGTGAGTGCTGCGGAGGCATACCAGCAGCAGCCATTTGAGAACCCTGACCACCTTATTTCGGCGAGGAGAAAAGGAAAGTCGACAGACGAGTCATCCAGTTCAGGTAACATTTGATTTTATTAATTAAATGTTTTATTAAAATTAACGCACTAATATTTAATTTTATTAACCAATCGTCGTTTTTGTGATAGGGACAGCCGCTAGCAGTTCACGGAGGAATACGAGAGGTGTCATATGTTTTGACACGCTCAGGAGAACTGTTGAGCGCAGTGGGAGGATTCAGATCAACGAACCTCCTAATCAGGAGGTTCAGGGGAAGAAAAAACGCGACTACTCGGGTTGCGTTGGGGCACTGATTAGGGACAGAGTCCCTATGTTGTGGACCCGGTGGGCTGATGTGCCCGAAGAGATAAAGAGGGAGGTGAACAACGCCGCGTCGGTGAGTAATTTAAAAAATTTAATTTATTTATCGTAATATTTAATAATTTTCGGTATTATTACAATTGTCAAACTAATAAAATATTATTTTTCAGACATTCTTCGAGATTGCCGAACACAAGCGGGATTGGGTGGACACCGTGCAGAACTCGAGGTACGTTGGGAATCCCTGACCATCTTATAATTCTTAATATTTTATGATATTAATAATATTTCTAATGCACTTTTGTTTTTTTCGTAGGTTCAAAGAGTGGAAGAACGAGCTCCGTTCCCACTATAACGAATACGACAACCGTGGTCGTATGGGTACTCCCAGAGAGTTCATGTTCAGGGAGTACGAGTGGCGTTGGTTGAAGACAGTAGACTTCAACAACCCAGTTATGCAGGTAAATACTAAACTTCACTACAAATGTTTATTTTGTTAAAATTTTAATTATTAGTTTAATTATTTTATAATTATTACACTAATTTTTTTTATGTATTTTTCTAATATTTTATTATTTGTTTGAAGGAACGGTCTCGCATAAACTCTGCGAACCGCCGCCGCAACACAACCCCCCATCATGCTGGTTCTAGGCCGTTTGCACAATATCAGGAGGAGGCGCTTAGAGATCATCCTGATAGCAACCCGTACGTGGAGACGTTCAAGGTCGCTTATCCACAAGCGACAGAACAGCTCGTAAGTCGTTCATTACGGTTTTAAAATTTTAATTATCAATTTTACTTAATTATATATTTGTTAGAATATTAATTCTTTTTTTTCCCGTCCAATTAGGAGAGGGTCAACCGGGCCGAAGAAGAGGTGTTCCAGCAAGTAGTTCGGGAGACACAACCGAGCATTTCAGAGGCAGCTCTGGAAGAAGCCCTGCGCCAGGTCGACCGGTCCAATGTCCAAACGGCCGCGAGGATGTTCGATGCAGCCTTCCCAAACCGGTCAAACAACTACTACTGCCGGGGTTTGGGAAGTTCTGGACTAGGGCTTCTGAAGACCACTAAGGGATGTCAAAAGAAGGGAGGCGGGGAGAGCCAACAGATGAGGGGGGAAGTGCAGCGATTGGCAGAAGAAAATGCAAGGTTGGCGGCCGAGTTCCAGAGATCACAGGAGGAACAACGCAGATCACAGGAGCGACACCGCAGAACACAGCAGTATTATTTCGATCTGTCCAGTTGGTATGCTGAATGCGAGAGAATTCGGCAACACAACTACGCCGGCCAACAACAGTGGTGGATGGATATGTTTGCGGCACAACAACAAAACCTTGAATCCCCGCCCCCGTTTCAGCAGTTAGTTGAACCTCCAATGCCTCAACCTCCCGTGGATGACGAGCATGATGGAGAGCAGGATGCTGGAGATGACGTGGTGGACTTTAGTGGTTTAGGTGATGATTAGTAGGGTTACATTATATGTTATGTATATTGGAACGAATTAAATAATAATTCATTTAGACGTGTTTCTTGTTGGTGCAAATGTATAGACTGTCTTTGTAATTTGCAGGTTGCTTGGAATGGTAATTTAGAAAATAATTTAATTTTTTTTTCACTAAATGTAAGAATAGCCGACGATTTTTGCATTATTTCGTCGGCCTACAATAACTATAGCCGACGAATTTTACCAATTTTCGTCGGCTATAAGTTATATAGCAGACGAAAATTTCATTATTTCGTCGGCTATAACTAATTAATGCCTATTAAATATTAATATATTTCGACGAAATTGCCGACGAAAATTTATAAAATCATCGGTTATTGTTCAAACCCAATAGCCGACGAATTTCGTCGGCTATACTTAATGAATTTCGTCGGCCATACTCGAAAATACCCGACGAAATTCGTCGGCAATTTCTCCCTGGTTTGGGCGACAAAAAATATTTTCGTCGGTAAGTTCGTCGGCCATACTCTACTATAGCCGACGAATTGGTTTTTTTCGTCGGCCATTGGTATAGCCGACGGGGTTTTTCCGACGAATTATAGCCGACGAAAATTTCGTCGGTAGAAGGTATAGCCGACGAAAAATTGGCATAGCCGACGAAATTTTTTTCTTCGGCTATTCACTCAGAACCGGTAGTGGAATGTCCGATTGTGGTAATCGAGATCACCTCCTACTTGTTCACAATTTAGATGCATGTTCTTCCAAAACTGAACTTCTAAACAGTTAATTAGTACCCACCAATGTGCAATGGCTACCTCATAATCTTTCAACTTGTAGGAAACTGGCATTTTTCCACCGAGTACAACATCGTCGGAGAGTATGGAAAGATTGAACTGTGAAGGTACATCTTCCGGTATGCTTTCCTGTAACGCTCCTAAATACAGCTTCTTGTAGGTGACGCACTCGTGCGCAATATATGCTTCAGCTATACATCCTTCAGGTGCGGATCTGTTTTGGACAAAGTCACCGTATTGTCTAAGTTGCCTATAAATCAAGTTTTTAAAGTGTTATGATAATACATTAATACTAAATCACATATATTGATGAGGAAATTAACATAAGGTGTAAAATACGTTCCTTTCCATCGGATACATCCAAGTGAAGTGCACAGGACCGGTAAACAACAACTGCCGAGGAAGATGGATCATGAGGTGAGGCATGATGTCGAAAAAATTTGGAGGAAATATCATCTCAAATTTACACATGATATGAACGATGTCTTGTTGCATTTCCCGGAGGTCAGATTTTCCCACTTCCCGTGTGCATACCTTCTGGAAAAATCTTGCCAACCCTACTAACGACTCCACAACGTGACGGGGAAGGAACGGTCGAATGAAAACAGGGAAGAGACGTTGTAGCAGGATATGATTGTCATGACTTTTCAACCCGTAAAGATTGTTGAATTGTCTGTTCACACACTTGGCTATATTTCCAGCAAAGCCTGAAGGATACTTGGCCCGACTTATCCAATGAAAAATTTCTGATTTATGCTCAGGCTTGACGGTGTAAGGAGCTTGAGGCATTTTTCTCTTCCCTTGTTTCAACCATAGTTGTTTTCTGATATTCATGTTTTGCAAATCAGTGCGAGCCTTAGGACCGTCTTTCGTCTTCCCCTCCAAGTTCAACGTTGTGCCCATCACACTTTCAGAAACATTTTTTTCTATGTGTATAACGTCTAGGAAGTGACGGATCAGCAACTCACACCAGTACGGGAGTTCCCACAATATGCTCTTTTGTGTCCAGAATTTGTACTCCTCAGGTCTTTCAGGTATTTCCGCTACAATATCGGGATGATTGCTGAGGGGCCCAAAATCGTACTCATTAAGCACTGCTAAAATTTCTCTTCCCGTCTATCTTTTGGGAGGACCACCGTGTTCTTCGGTTCCATCAAATGCGGGGGACTCGTAACGCCTGTGGTGATCCGCCGGAAGGAACACACGATGACCCATTCTGCATATCTTGTTGCAATGACGGGTGCTCCCATAATCTCTGAGGCACTCTGGACAAGCCTTGTATCCCCTAACAACGCTGCCCGACAACATCCCATAAGCAGGAAAATCACTGATGGTACCAATAACCATGGCATGCATCTGGAACGTCTCCTCCTTGTACTTGTCAAAAGTGGGATGACCAACGTCCCACAATACCTTAAGCTCTTCAATCAATGGTCTCATATACACATCGAGACATTTCTCTGGGTAACCAGGCCCCGGAATCAACAACGTCAACATATTATATTCCTTCTTCATGCACATCCACGGAGGAAGGTTGTAAGGTACCAAAACCACCGGCCATATACTGTATGAAAGACTCATGGTGCCGAAAGGGTTGAACCCGTCGGTTGACAGCCCGAGCCTGACGTTTCTGACATCTAACGTAAAATGAGGAAACTCATTGTTTATATGCTTCCAAGCCGCTCCGTCAGAGATGTGTGTCATGATATCTGCGTCTCCCGCGTCCCGCTCACCGTGCCACCTCATAGCTTTTGCGGTGGTTTCTGACATGTACAACCGCTCAAGCCTATCTCTCAACGGAAAATACCGAAGCACTTTCACAGGTTTCCTATTGCCTGCTCCCGTCAACTTATATCGGTCAGACTGACATATCGGACATGCGTCAAGGCTAGCAAGGTCATTCCCTTTTGCATCTTTACCCTAGAAGAGAACGCAGTCAAATGCGCATGCATGGATCTTAATGTAGGAAAGCCCTAGATCTTTGAGGATACTTCGGACCTTACGGTGATTGGTAGGATTACGATGACCCTCCTCCAACAACGAAGAAGTGTACTGTAGATATTCATCCACTTGCCTGATGCTCCATTTTGCCTCGACTTTAATCCTCATTACCTCCATCACACTTTGAAGAACTGTCTTCTCAGAAGTTGAAGACACAGGGGTCTGTTGCAATGCAATCAGTTTGTTGTACTTGTCAAAGGCAGCAGTGTTGACAACTTGTGGGAAGGGCAGCACCGGGTCATGCATATATTGTTCCCCACGTACACCGCTTTCAAAAGGAAACACGTCGTTGACGAATGCCATTGTTGGATCGTTGGATGTACTACTACTGCCCGCCTAAAAAAACTGCCCATGATCATGCGATCCATCTAATGATGGCTCACCGTGATATATCCAACGTTTGTACTTCGGCCAAAACCCATTACTCTTTAGCTGCTCCCATACTGTCCTAATCGGAAATCGACACATATCACTGCGACACTTACATTTCTTGCACGGGCAATAATGGTAATCATTCCCGTTTGCATTTTCCTCGACGAACTGCAAAAAATTCACAACTCATGTAGTGTATCGTCGGTCATGCCTTGAAAACGAAATCTAACTCTTATCCAGATCCATATATAGCCTGATAATAATATATATGTATAACTTTAATTAATAAGAAATTAATTAACACATACATATATATATATATATATATATATAAATCCTTAATAATTAATTACATTACAATATATATTATTATCAACATCAACTCATATATATATACCATTAACTAACAACCATTATTTAAGTTACACTATATATCAACCATTATTTAAGTTAATTAATTACACTATCAACAACTATTAATTAACATATATATATATATATATATATATATATATATTAACACTAATTAAAATAACATCAAATTAAAACACATAATTAAACTAAAACTCAAAATCAACTCAACTAAAACTCAAAATCAACATATATACATACATTCTAACACTAAAACAACAACAAATTAAACAAAAAATCACTTACTAAATCAAAATCACTAAAACTCAAAATCAACTCACACTACCAGAAAATGGGTTATAGCCGACGATATGGGAAACAACGGCCGACGAAATAGTACTTCGTCGGCTATAAGGGGTCATAGCCGACGAATTACTATTTCGTCAGCCACATCGTCGGCTATAATATTATAGCCGACGAGTTGTCGGACGTCGTCGGCTATAACTATAGCCGACGAAATGTTTTTGGTTATAGCCGACGAGGAGGGTATTCGTCGGCTATAAGAGTTATAGCCGACGAAAAGTTTTTGGTTATAGCCGACGAGGTGGGTATTCGTCGGCTATAACTCTTATATCAGATCCATTCCGTAGCAGGGAGCTCATTCGTCGAAAACATTTCCAAAACGCTATGAAATCGTCCAAAACCTCGGCCATAAGCTTGAAAGGTACGTATATTGCTGTGTGTGTTGATTTAGTTGGTTATATGCAGAGGTGTGTTAATTTAGAGTTTAATTAGAATAAATGTGTGATTAATTTGATATATAATTTGATATATATATATATATATATATATATATATATATGTGTTGAGATGAGATTATTAATGGGTTGATATATATGTTGGTTAGATAGAATTGAAGTTTTGTTGAAGATTAGTGATTGATTGTTGATTTATAGGTGATTTTAGATGAATTTGATGAAAAAATGTATATATATATTAATTAATTTAATTGTAATTAAAAATATATTGTTGGTATATATAAAAAATACATTGTGTTTAATTAATTAGGGAGATTGACGATGTTGTAATTAATTTAGGGATGCATGTGTGTGTATATATATATATATATGTGTGTGTGTGTAATGATGAATTTTTTAATTAATTAGTACGTACGTACGTAGTACGTGCATATATACATATCTATATATAGCTATATTTATTTCTTGAATTTACAGGATGGACAAGAGTTGGATTACCCTTGGAAGATGGGATCAGGCGTACCATGATGGAGTTAGGAGTTTCCTGGATTTTGTGATGGCTAACTGTGGAGACACTACACTTCATTATTGTCCGTGTAAAAAGTGCAAGTGTGCCACCCCACGACACCGGTTTTCCATAGAGACAGTGGAGCAACACCTGGCTAGATATGGATTTTGGGTCCTATACACTAATTGGATTTATCACGGTGAACCAGAGTTTGCGGGTCCTCATGATCATGGACAATTTGCCGAGAGAGGGAGTTCCTCCAATGATCCAACAACGAACTGGATCAACGATATGTTTCCTCGTGAGAGCGGTGTCTTTGATGAAGCACCAGATGTGCAACTCCCTCCTCCGGAGATGGAGTGTTTCCCTGATATTGAGCCACTCGAGCCATTACCCCGATCTCTGGTCAACACAAGTGGTATGGAAAAGTACAACAACCTGATCGCATTGCAACAGACTCCGTTGTACCCCGGATGCAGTAAGACTGTCCTTGAATCTGTCATGGGAGTGATGAAGATCAAAACGGAGAACAAAGGCACTGTCAAATCGGTTGATGATTGGCTGAAGTTATGGGGTGGGGCGATGCCCCCCGGACATCGGCTTCCTACCAGTCATCATAAGGTGCGACATATCCTTAAAGATCTCGGTCTTTCCTACATCAAGATTCATGCATGCAGATACGATTGCGTTCTGTTTTACGGGGAAGGACTTGCAGATCTTGAATACTGCCCAGTATGCAATACAGAGCGGTATAAGTTCACTCCTAAAGGGAACAAGAAAGCTGTGAAGATACTTCGGTACTTCCCGCTGATTGATAGGCTTGAGCGGTTGTTCATGTGTGCTTTCACGGCCAAAGCTATGAGATGGTGGGCTGAGAGGAATGTGCCCGACGATGACACCCTTAGACATCCCGCCGACGGAGAGGCTTGGAAGAAGAATGTGTTGGAGTTTCCTGAATTTGCATCAGAGGTTCGAAATGTTTGGCTAGGGCTATCATCTGACGGTTTCAACCCTTTTGGCAAGAAAGAGCTTCAGTACAGTGTGTGGCCAGTTATTTTGATTCCGTACAACTTTCCACCGTGGATGTGCATGAAGAAGGAATATAACATGCTCACATTGTTGATTCCAGGCCCAGGTTATCCGGGAAAGTGTCTCGATGTGTATTTGAGACCCGTAATTGAGAAGCTTCGGTACTTGAGTCTGAACGGCCACCTGGTCTACGACCGGTTCAAAAATGAGATGTTCCGGATGCATGCCATGCTTGTTGGCAAGATCAGTGACTTTCCTGGGAGGGGTATGTTGTCAAGCAGCGTCACCAGGGGTTACAGGGCTTGTTCAGAGTGCATGACTGTTGATTGCTCCAGTCCTCATTGCAGCAAGATTGTCCAGATGCGTCACCGTCGTTGGCTTCCGCATGACCATCCATTTAGGGACGATGCACAGGCTTTTGATGGGACTGAAGAAAGGGGCTGGGCACCCGAGCAATGGACAGGGGAGGAAATATTGGCAGTGTTGAATGAGTATGACTTTGGTCCGCTTAGCAATCATCCCGATGTGTTGCGCACGATTCCAGAGAGGCCGGATCGGTATAGGTTCTGGTCACACAAGAGCATCTTATGGGAACTTCCTTATTGGGCCAGGTTGGCTACCAGATACTACCTGGATGTCATGCATATAGAGAAGAACGTGGGTGAAGCCGTGGTTGGCACAGTTTTGAATTGGGAGAAGAAAACAAAAGACACCCCCAAGGCACGCGTTGATCTGAGAAATATGGGACTGCGGGACCATTTGTGGTTGAGAGAGGGAAGGAGCAAAATGCCCCAAGCTCCTTACACCGTCACCAGGGACCAGAAACATGAAATCTTTGGATGGCTGAGTAATGTCAGGTAACTTTTTATTAGGCATGTATTCCCTAAAGAATCCTTCTGTTGTTGGACGACTATATATGCATGAAATCTAATTGTTGTTAATGGCTATGCAGGTATCCTTATGGCTATGCGGGTAACATAAGCAAGTGTGTTAACTACCAAGACAACAAGATGTACGGATTGAAGAGTCACGACTGCCATGTACTGCTTCAACGCCTCTTCCCTATTTTCATTCGAGCGTACTTGGAGGATGAAGTGGTTGAGCCGTTGGTGGCGTTGTCAAGATTCTTCCAGAAGTTATGCGCTAGAGAAGTTAGAAAATCAGACCTCATGAGAATGCATGAGGAAATCGTTTTTATCTTGTGCAAGTTCGAGAGGATATTTCCCCCAAACTTCTTTGACATCATGCCTCACCTAATGATCCATCTTCCCCAACAATTGTTGCTTACCGGTCCCGTACACTACACTTGGATGTATCCCATCGAAAGGTACATGTTATTCATAAATTTGAGTTATACATGTTTTTAAATAAAAGTTGCATGCTCTTAACATGCACTTGTTAACCTTGCAGACAACTTGGAGACTACAAGAAATATGTGCATAATAAATCTGCGCCTGAGGGGTGTATTGCTGAAGCTTACATTGCGCATGAGTGTGTAACGTACGCCAAGTTGTACTTGGGAGCGATGGAGGACCCCCCACAACATCCAAGTCGAGATGACCCCGAGTTCAACCTATCTATCGTCGCCAACTCTGTTGTACCATACGGAAGCTTCAAGAAGAAGGGTGTGGACAAGTTGCCTGACCATGAGGTAGGGATTACCCACTGGTGGGTTCTAATAAACTGTCCGGAGGTACAATATTGGAAACGAACCCATCTTCACTGCAAGGAAGTTCGCGGTGATGTCGAGTACCACAACACGACGTTTGCAGACTATTTTCCACAATGGGTAAGTGTATAAATATATATATTAGATGGCTTTCTTTTACAGTTCCCTATTCTTTAATCATAAACACACCAAGTGATTTGAGTTATATTTTTCAGCTGATGCAAGTGGCTGCGAGGGGTGGTCATACAAATTACTCAGAGGAATTGAGGCTGTTGTCGATGAAGCCGATATCTTCCACAGTCCGCCCAATGTGTGATGTCAACGGCGTTAAGTATATATGTGAAGCTAGAGACGGGGAACGCAAAACACAGAATTGTGGGGTGATGGTCGATGGTGCAGAGGGGGGCGTGGATTTTTACGGTGTCCTACAGTCAGTTGTTGAACTCATTTATGGGAACCGCATGAAAGTCCACTTGTTCAAGTGTCGATGGTTTGATACTAGGCCGCACCGCATACGGATCGATCAGTACGGCATACTTTCGGTGAATACCGCCACTAGTGTGTATGAAGACGACCCCTTTGTTTTCGCCACAGCGGCCAAAAAGGTCTTTTATCTTGACGATCCATTGAACAAAGGCACGTGGAAGGTAGTTAACCATGTGTCTCAGCGAGACATATACAGTGCTACCACACTTGGTGTGAGCACAGAGTGTCAAGAAGCGACCGCATACCAAGAGCCGGACGTCGGCGACATTCCGGAATCCTCCACCATCCGGGATAATAATGTGACGCCGGGCAGAGTGGTTCGACTTCCTAGGGGTCAGGTGTCCATGTATGATGTTAATCCGAATCGTCTATATTAGGCAGACGATGACTCAGACGACGAGTACGAGCACCGGTTGCCAGATATTAACTACTATACTACGTCTGACTCAAGTGATGAGGATGATTCTGATTATCATCCTTAGTATACTGTTTATGTATGTATTTGTGTACGATGGTGCATGCATGTATGAATACATTTTTCGTCCTTAATTACCGTTTTCCGAGTTTATGGGAAATTGTATTGAATTGTTTGTGCGATGTTCAGGAATTTATCAGGTGAAATAGGCAATTTTCAGGCCCTAAATGGCAAATTTTCGGAAAGATAAGCATTATAGCCGACGAAATGGACCATACTTCGTCGGCTATAATGCCCATTCTGGGTAATTTAATATGCAAGTCGTCGGCTAACGACAAAATGTTGAAGGTCGTCGGCTAAAGTATAGCCGACGACCTGTAATTCGTCGGCTATAACCCCTGGCCCGGATGTTGACCGAAACCATTGCTTGATCCTTCAAATGCAAAAGTGTCGTGAAATAAGATACGACCGAAATATTAAAATACGACTACGGTTGAAAAATGGGAAGATTCCGACAAAATCTGTGTGCCGAATGTTGTAGTTAGCTGTTTTTTACTTCCGTTTTCCTATGGGTAGCCTGACGGTCGGTAAAAATTTTGAGGAAAATTTTCATACGATTAGTTGCGTCTCATCGATCTGAAACTATTCTCTGTTGAAGGTCAGGCCAAAAAACGTCATCTAGACGGGCCAATTTCCGTTTTAAAGCGTTTAGAGGTTTGACTTTGCAGTTTGACCGTACCGATCGAGCCTTTAACGTTGTCAGATGTAGTTGGAATTTTTTTCATACATGTATTTACTCTTAACGGTGATATCTGACGGTTGGAATAGATTTTCCAAACTTTTAGATTCGAAATCGGAACATATGCACTAATGTTCTTTAACTTGTTTACTAAGTGTTTAAGTGAATGTATAGTTTCAAATAGTTGCTATACGTAGACCCGTCAAATGCAAAAGTGTCGTGAAATAAGATACGACCGAAATATTGAAATACGTCTACGGTTGAAAAATGGGAAGATTCCGACAAAATCTGTGTGCCGAATGTTGCGGTTAGCTGTTTTTTACTTCCGTTTTCCTATGGGTAGCCTGACGTTCGGTAAATATTTTGAGGAAAATTTTTATACGATTAGTTGCGTCTCATCGATCTGATACTATTCTCTGTTGAAGGGCAGGCCAAAAAACGTCATTTAGACGGGCCAATTGCCGTTTCAAATCGTCTAGAGGTTTGACTTTGTAGTTTGACCAAAGAATAGCCGACGACATACTTAACTTCGTCGGCTAAACTCTTGCGATTCGCGCCGTTTCATTGTCCGCCGTTGGATGGGCGAGATCTGACGGCTGCTGAGAGCGTGAAGTATAGCCGACGAGATTCAAATTATAGCCGACGAGATTCATATTATAGGCGACGACATAACTACTTCGTCGGCTATAACCGACCCGCAAAGCCCAACTTCGGCCCAGCCCGGATTTCGGGTCAGAGTATAGCCGACGAATTTCGTCGGCTATACTATAACCGACGAATTAAAATTAAATCGTCGGGTATAGTTGATAAGAGCACAATGTGCGACGTTATTAATGTGTATTATCCCTTATTTATGCTTTGTTATGTCTATTTAGAGTAAGATTGAGTCATAATTTAGTTTAGTGTCATGTTGGTAGAGTTTTGGAGAAAGTGTGCTTAATAATCAGAAAAATGACTAAGTATAGAAATCTGAGCAAAAAAGTGAAATTTATGTTGTTTTCGTGATATTGAGGCCTGTGCTAAACTGATCTATCCTTTTCCAAATTTGATGAAATTTGGTATGCATATAATTGGCAAGCTAAAGTGTATTGTGTCAAAATTTCAGATCAATCGGAGTTCGGGAAGTCACCCAAATGAAGGCTGCAACTTGGCAGTTTGAGCAAACCAATCCAGGGACTATCAGGATTTTCCTGGGACTGTGTCCTGACTTCCGGAATTTCTGTGGGACACATCGCTTGGAACTAGAGAACGAGCCATATGCCGTTGGAAAGCTCTACGAGTCTAGTGTGTCTGGGACTTGGAATCGCAGCAAAATCTTTCCTGAGCAAAAAGTTATGCTAGTTTGAATGCACGAAGGTCAAGTCTGCCGAAAGAAGAAAACCTAAACCGAGTTCTACATGGATTTGGCTTACGAATGTGGACTGAATTCCATCATTTGTGCAAGATTTTTGGTTGAATTAATTCATGGAAAACCTAAAGAGATATTGCTCAATTATTCATCCATTATCTTGGGAATTTTCGGCAGAAAATAGAGGAAGAAAATCGCAACAAATCTTGATTAATTTCTGGAAAATTCCTGTGCACGTCATCCAACTTCCACGGACTCTCCCGGACAGCTGACAATCAATCAGAATTCTAGCCTTATATGGATAGAAAGCTACGGGAGTCTAGTTTCCAACCCAACTGGAATCACCTCAATAGCTATTTTCTAGAGAGAGTTATGACGTAATCAATGCACGGAGGTCATTCTGCCGAATTCAGAAAATCAAGGAAACCTAAACCAATTCGGTTTTTGTTTGTGGCTAGCTTCTCTAGGTTACTTCCTCTATAAATACCAAGGCTTTTGCACAGAAAATAATCATCTCTCCCTCCACAAAATCCTTGCCGAATCCCTGCCAAATTATTTTCAGAAATTTTATACAAAGAGCAAAGCCGAATCCACCATTCCTCACATCAATTCGATCACCATCTCATCAATCCTTGCCGAATCTTAACCAAGGTTGTAATATGGATTGTTTTATTTTGGTTTTTGTTACTTTGTATTTAAACATAACTTTGTCTATGAAGTATGTTTTGGTTTTTGGTTTTAATTTCGGTATTGATAATCATATATGGGATCTTCGGATCTTTGTTATAATTGTTTGGATATTTTATATGTGATTGCCGAATTATATATGTGATGTGATTAAATTTGTATTATGGGCAGTAGCTTTAGCATGTTTCTTGATTTCAATTAGGTTTATTTTCTTAATTCGTGGGGAACCGAAGGAGATGTTTAGATGCACTCGAAAGGCCATGAGTGTTATCTAGATGTTGAATTCATATTCCGATCTAATACATGTTGATTCACACGCGTTGTTGGTTTTGACATGTATTAATCTAAGGGTAAGAGTAATTATGGAAATTTACATGTCGATGTGAGATGGGTGACGCCATACTTGCTAACATGTTCCAATTCGACAATATGTGCTTATGTGCTATTTGTGTTTAATTTACATGCGTTGTGTTGTTAAACCGATTAGTACCATGTTTAGGATTGCGCGCGTTTCGGATTCTAAATACTTATGATGTCTTGATAATTAGGATATGCTGCGTTGGCCCTAATTAAATTGGAGCTTAATTAATCTTGAAATCGTTATATGTTTGCTGCCCCTATTACTTGTTTTAATTTTGTTGCATGTATAATGAGATTTATGTTTGGTGATTGTGTGAAAGGTGATGATCAATTGTATATAGTAATCTAGGATTTAATTTTCGTAAACTAGTAAGTAAATAATAATTAAAAATTTCGACAACCCCCCTTTTATGCAATACTTTGTGTGATTGAAAGCCCTTGATTTCCCCGGATAGAACGATCCCTACTTGTCAATACTACACTCGACAAAAGAAGGGTATTATTTGTATGAGATTGTTTTGCAGGTACAAATTGTGCACGCATGTGATCCCATCAATAGTCCACACTATAGGCGACGAAATCCACACTTTGTCAGCTATAACCGGCCCGCAAAGCCCAACTTCGGCCCGGCCCGGATTTCGGGTCAGAGTATAGCCGACGAATTAAAATTAAATCGTCGGCTATAGTCCTTCGATTTAAACCGCAACAGAGGCGCCTCTCCCTCATTTTCTGCCTAATTCGGATTCCCTCCCCACCCGACGCCGATCGACCCAGCCCACCCGACGCCGATCGACCCAGCCCCACCCGACGCCGATCGACCGATCGACCCAGCCCCACCAGCCGCCGCCCTAGCCGCCGTCGCCGCCAGACGCCGATCCACCAGCCGCCGCCCGACGCCACCCGACGCCGCCCCCAGGACCCTCCCCACCAGTCGCCGCCCGACGCCGATCCGCCGTCGCCGCCCCCAGGACCCTCCCCACCCGACGCCGATCCACCCGCCGCCGCCCCTAGCCGCACCACCATGTCAGGTACAAAATGCTCTCCCTCATTTATGGTTTTTGGAAATTTTGTGAAATTTTGTGGTTTTGTGGAATTTAGGGATTTTGTGAAATTTTATGGTTTTTGTGAAATTATGTGGAATTTAGGGTTGATGTGCAATTTTTGTTAATTTTGTGGAATTTTGTGGAATTTTGTGGAGGATATATATATATATTTTTTTTTTTTTCGGAATATATATATATATATAATTAGGTATAAATATATTTATGTATATATATAATTAGGTATATATATATTTAATGAAGTTTTTTATTTTGTTGTGAAATTTATGGAATTTTGTGGAAATTTTTTTAATGTTGTGGAATTTTTGTTAATTTTGTGTAATTTTGTGGAATTTTTAGGAGGATATATATATATATATATATATATATATATTTCGGAATATATATATATATAATTAGGTATAAATATAGTTATGTATATATATATTTAGGTATATATATATTTAATGAAGTTTTTTATTTTTTTGTGAAATTTAAGGAATTTTGTGGAATTTTTTTTAATTTTGTGGAATTAACAAGATTTTTTAGGAGGATATACATATATATGTATATATCTATATATATATATATATTTCGGAATATATATATATATAATTAGGTATAAATATATTTAGGTATATATATAATTAGGTATATATACATTGAATGAAGTTTTTAATTTTTTTGTGGAATGTTTGTGCAATTTATGGAATTTATATACTAATTGTGCAGGAAACCGCCGCGCTGTAGACCGATGGCTTGGCAGACCGACCGAGAGTGACCCCGACGCTCAGGCAGGAGCCAGCAATGGGGGGAGCGGATCCAGCGGTCGTCGGGGCCTAGGCCGGCCTATGAGTCGACGAGAGGAGACGTTGATGGGATTGACCCCGAGCGATCCACGTGGGGGCTCCTCGTATGAGTCGACGGGAGCGGGCCCTGAGTCGAGTGTCGGAGGAGGACGCAGAGCCACCAGACCCCAGTGCACTTCAGCACTGTTCCAGGATCGGCAGCCGACCCCACCGCGCGCCGATCTGGACCCTCCAGAGATGCTCCCTGTCCCCCTACAGCGACAGCGTCCACAGCTACGGGGCCCACCGTCAGAGGGAGCAGGCCCCTCAGGGTCCACGCCCCGTATGTCTCCGCCATCGGGGTTGTACATGGTCCAGTTCCTCCCTGCCATCCCTGAGTATGACGCTAGGGGGAGGCAGATTTGGAGGCACGACCGGCCCCACGAGATTCCCTGGGAGGAGGCCTACGTCCACAGGCCTTTCGACTCAGAGGACTGTCGCGGCCTGTGGTGTGTTCGTGAGAAGGACAAGCAATACAACGACGCAGGTAATTGGTTAGTTTAATTAATTATTTAGATTGTTTAATTAATTATTTAATTAGTTAGTTTAAATAATTATTTAACTATGTATTCATTTTAATTATGAAACAGGCTTCCTCGTCAATAAAACCGCGGGGACGAGACGGACCAGAGGGCCAGCGAACATGTCGACCCTGGAGAGGGAGCTCGCCGGTGGGATCAGGGAGATCCTGCCCGGTCTCGGTGCGGATGGACGCCCGATTGAGAGGAGAGACACCACCACCAAGTATATCAACGCGACGGGCATGCTCGTGCGGGATAGGGTCCCACTGTTGTGGCCCGACTGGGGCTCTGTGCCCGATGACATCAAGGCGCGAGTGTACAATGCACTGTCGGTGAGTTAAATCGTATTTTTATTATAGAAAAAAAACATTTATGAATTCAGTCCTTATAACTATATAAAAATATTTTCTAATTAATTTATAATATTGCAGCAATGGTTTAGAGTCCATCCTACCTTGGACTGGTGGAGAGACGAGCAGCTGAAGAACAGGTTATGTGTTTCGCTTTTTTTTGTATAAATATATTTATTGGCAGTGTACGAATATAGCTAACAGTTGTGTTTTGTTAATATAGGTACTCCGAGTGGAAGAACGAGCTGTCGACGCACTACAGGACGTACCATGTGGAGCAGCGCTTGGGGCGAGGTGCAACCCCCCACGAGTTCCGGTACAGGGAGTATGAGTGGCTATGGCTGGTAGCCTACTTCGGGAGCGACAGGGTCTCGGTAAGAAAATTTAGCCTGCTAGTATATAACTTTTTTATGTTATTTAATAATTAAATTATGTAGTTACTGAATTAAATTAATTAGTTAGTTAGTTATTAGTTATTAGTTATTAAATTTTTAAGTTAGTTAGTTAGTTACATAGTTAGTTAGTTCGTTACTAAATTAAATTAAATTAAATTAAATTAAATTAAATTAAATTAGGTAGTTAGTAAGTTAGTTAGTTACTAAATTAAATTAGTTAGTTAAGTAGTTACTAATTAAATTAAATTAGTTAGTAACTAAATTAGTTAATTTTATTTTTGTTAGTTCCTAATATTTTAGTTTAGTTACTAATTTATATTTGCGTTTATATGTTCGTTCTTATAATACAGAAAATCTCGAAGACGAACAGCGACAACCGCAAGAGGAACGAGCACCCCCACCACGGCGGCGCCCGCTCCTGGAGGCAGTGGGCAGAGATTGCGAGGAGGGACCGACCGCTGAGGCCGTTGTCGTGGATTCATGCGCAGATGTATCCGGGGCGTCCCGACCAAGTGGTAAGTATTCACCCATCTTCAATAAAAGTGTTTCATTAAATTAATTTATATTTTTTTTTTATTAATTCGTTTATTATATTTTCTTGTCAATTAGGCGGAAATAGATGCGGAGACCGACGCGATCACCTTCGGGATCGCGCGAGACACCCTGGGGGAAGGGGCGTCCGACGAGGCGATCGCGGAGTTTGCCTCCACGATCGACACCCTTGAGCCGCGCTTGGCCTCTCAGATCATGCACGCGGCGGTAGGGACAGGCAACAACTACTTCTACCAGAGAGGCCTAGGCGCGGCGGGAGATGGGGTTCTCAAGTACACGCCGGCCAATCCCAGCACGCAGCGTGCGGCTTCGACGAGAGGAGATTTGCAGACGCAGCTGCAGAGGACTCAGGCGGAGTTGGCGAGGGCGGTGGAGGCGCTCGAGCAGGCGGAGTTGGCGAGGGCTGCGGAGGCTTCGGCGCAGCAGGCCAGAGACGCATCTGTGGCGGAGATGTACCGATGGATGCAGCTATCTTGGGAGGCCCAGCAGGCTGGACTCCAGCCCCCGCCTCCGCCACAGATGCCCCAGTTCGTCGTCCCCACTCCCCACCCGCATCGGAGTACGCCAGGCGATCAGGATAGCCATAGCCACCGGAACTCGAACGATCCGGTCGACGACGCTACGCGTTTAGGGGGTGATGATGAGTAGATGACTAGTTAGCTAGGGGGTTAATTTGTACAGTAGGTAGGATATTAGGGATGGATTGATGTGGATATTTGTTGGATATTTGGATGTTTGTTTGTGGATTTTCTGCAGCCAAACCGAAGACGAAGTGAAATTGGGCCCGAGTTAAATTTTTAATTTTTTTTAAATATTTAGGGGTTATAGCCGACGAAATGGGCCATATTTCGTCGGCTATACCCTCCCGGCTTCTGGCAAAAAAAAGCCGTTCCTGGTACCGGCGATTGTTATGGCCGACGATTAATTCGTCGGCTATGCCGGAAGTATAGCCGACGATAGTGTCGTCGGCTATGCCGGACGTATAGCCGACGATAGTGTCGTCGGCTATACTTTCGGGTTAGGGGCAATTACGTAATTGTTGAAGCCGACGATCCTGTCGTCGGCAATGTTCGAAGTATAGCCGACGACGCTTTATTCGTCGGCTATACCGCATGGTTTATAAGCCGACGACTTACCCTCAGTGTCGTCGGCTATACTATAGCCGACGGAGCATTCCCGACGAGATAATAGCCGACGAAGTATCGTCGGCTATGACTATAGCCGACGATTTAATGAAAACGGCCGACGAGATGGCGTCGTCGGCTATAGCCCCTTTTCTGGTAGTGTCAACTAAAACTCAAAATCAACATATATACACATGTACGTACCTATATATAGCTCCACAATGTAAGAGAGGACGGATTTCAACAATACCCACAGATTTTTCACTCTTTCTCCCGTTTTTCCCCTTTTTTTTTAAATGAGCAGCTGCTGGCCAGATATGAAAATATATAGACTTATAGCCGACGAAAATGTCAACTTCGTCGGCCATACTTCCAAAAATTTTCGTCGGCTAATGTTTCGGAGAAAGGCCGACGAAAATACAAATCGTCGACTGAAATATGAATATATATAGCCGACGATTTTTTGAAAATACCAACGAAAAAAAGTTTCGTCAGCTATGGTTAAACTATGGCCGACGATTTTTTTTTTACCGACGAAAAATAAAATCATCGGCTATTCCTTAGAATTACCGACGAAAATTTTAATTCGTCGGCCGTTTTTTTTTTTTCGTCGGGAAAACCCATTTTTCTGGTAGTGACTTCAACATAACCACACATGGAGTATGGTACCTCTCCCTGATGGTCATAAGCCAATTGGTTGCAAATGGGTCTACAAAATAAAATACAAGTCTGATGGCAGCATTGAACGATATAAAGCTCATCTTGTTGCAAAAGGTTACACTCAGGTTGAGGGTGTTGATTACCAAGAGACATTCTCTCCCACAGCCAAACTCACTACTCTTCGTTGCCTACTTACTATTTCTGCTTCCCGTAATTGGTTTCTTCACCAACTAGATGTCCAAAATGCTTTTCTCCATGGTGAATTACATGAAGAGGTATACATGCAACCTCTTCCAGGCCTTCACCGACAGGGGGAGAATCTTGTATGTCGGCTCAACAAATATCTTTAGGGACTCAAACAGGTATCCCGAAACTGGTTTTCTACCTTTTTCAATACAGTTCAGAAAGCGGCCTACCATCAATCAAAAGCAGATTATTCACTCTTCACCAAAGTACAAGGCACTTCATTTACAGCAGTTCTTATCTATGTTGATGACATACTCCTCTCAGGGAACGATCTTCAAGAAATGGAACGTCTCAAAGCTTTCCTTTTCAAACGCTTTCACATGAAAGACCTTGGAGATTTAAAATATTTCCTGGGTATTGAATTCTCACGTTCCAAGAAAGGTATTTTTATGTCTCAAAGAAAATATGCACTTGATATCTTGCAAGATTCAGGGCTTTTGGGTGCTCGTCCACACAATTTTCCCATGGAACAAAATCTGACACTCACACTCACAGATGGAGCATTGTTGAAAGATCCAAGCAAATATAGAAGGCTTGTTGGTAAACTAATTTATCTCACTGTGACAAGGCCAGACATAGCCTATCCTGTTCGTACATTGAGCCAATTCATGCACCAGCCTCGACAACCTCATTGGGATGCAGCCATACGACTTCTCAGATACATTAAAGGTACACCAGGTCAAGGATTGTTATTTTCTACCGATACCAACCTGGAATTTAAAGCTTTCTGTGATTCGGATTGGGGAAGATGTCGTGCCACAAGAAAATCAATCACAGGGTATTGTATCTTTCTTGGAGATTCTCTCATATCATGGAAATCAAAGAAGCAAGCAAATGTTTCTAGATCATCAGCAGAAGCCGAATATCGGGCCATGGCTAATACATGCTTGGAGTTGACATGGCTTCGTTATATATTACATTATCTAAAAGTCTCACAGGTACATCCCACATCATTGTTTTATGATAATCAGGCAGCTTTGCACATAGCAGCGAACCCTGTTTTTCATGAGCGTACAAAGCACATTGACATTGATTGCCATATAGTTCGAGAAAAACTACAAGCTGGCTTGGTTCGTCCCTCATATGTACCTACACGCTTCCAACTAGCAGACATCTTTACGAAGGCCATGGGTAAAGATCAGTTCCTGACATTACGGGCCAAGTTGGGAGTGCATGATTTACACTCTCCAACTTGAGGGGGAGTCTTGAGAAATATATTGTAATTATGTTGTTATATTCTTTCCTTAGTTATTCCTTCCTTAGTTAGGATTGATAGAATCCCACTAATAGTGGATCACGGCTTTAAGGCCTTAGATGTTGGAGCAATTGATTGCTGCACTTGTATATAATCTCTGTATAGGTTTATCATTGAATATAACAAAACCATTATTCAGTCATTTCTTTAGATAGAGCTAAACTAATTATGGATGACAAACACTCACACTTGTTCACAAAATCACGATCGTCTGCTTCCCTGACTTGTAAGTTGGCATCCACAACATCAAGTAATGCGGAATTTGCAACCCACTGCTTTAAACTCATTTCCCCAAAAAACATCTCATCCGTTGGCTTCTTTCCTGTGAATGTTTCCATCAATAATATACCAAAACTGTACACATCCCGTATTCTATAACTATTCCTTCCATTCCATACTCTGCACCATACAAAAGTGTAAAGTTTTTGTATCAAATACAATGAAAAGTTTAATATTCTCTTAATTAAAAACAAGGCATGTAAAATGATCAAAAGACAAACAAATTAGTTGCTTACCTGGGGCCATATATCCAATTGTGGCTTGAGTGATGGTTTGGGTCATAGAATCTCCTCCACACAGGAGTTTTGCAATGCCAAAGTCAGCAACAAGCGCATTCATATCATCATCCAATAGTATATTGCTGGGCTTCAAATCACAATGAACAATGGGTGTTCCATAGCCATGATGAAGGTACTCCAATGCTGATGCAACATCTAACACAATACTCAATCTATGTATGACGTTCAAACATAAGTTTTGAGAATACAACCACTTCTCAAGGCTTCCATTAGGCATATAGTTCAGTACCATGGCTTTGAAATCAATTTGACTGCAACAACTGATGATTTTGATAAGATTCCGATGACGAATGTTTCTTAGAATTTCACATTCAATATCGAAACTCTTGAACGCCACTTCTAGCTGTAAGTTGAAAACCTTAATGGCCACTATCCCATCAGAAAATGTTCCTTTGTACACTGAGCCAAAACCACCACTGCCAAGTAAGTTGCTTTCATCAAATGCATTTGTTGCTCTAGCAAGTTCCAGGTGGGAAACTCTTCTCCATAGAGGTTGGGGTAACAATGTAATCTCACCTACAGCTTCCACATTGTTTCTTCTACGTAGTATGACTATCCAAATGAAGGAAACTATGAACAATGCTGACAATATGGGATAATGTACTTCAACATTGATCTTCTTGCTTTAGTTGAATGTTCTTCAAGTGTACTATTCTTGCATGCTGGGACACTGAAATGGGGTGCACCACAGAGTTCTCCATTCGACACAAATGATTGAACAGAGAAGTTTCTGAAAGGTCCGCCTATTGGGATTTCTCCTTGGAGAATGTTGAATGATAAGTTCAAGAATTCAAGATATTTGAGTGATTCGAGTGACTTCGGAATCATTCCAGATAGATTGTTCTTGGACAAGTCCAAAACTTCCAAACTGAGCGACTTCCCAAGTGAACTAGGAATAAGGCCTTCAAATCTATTACCAGCCAACGAGAGATTGGCCAAGCTTAGTAGACTCCCGATGTTGCTGGGTATACTACCGGATAAGTTGTTGTTCGATAAATCTAAAAGTATGACAGCTTTTAAATTACCAACATCTTCTGAGAGAGATCCACTTAGATTATTGAACGACAAGCCTACCGCCAAGATATTTGAAAGACTCCACAAAGTAGATGGTATTGTGGAGTTCAACAAATTGGAATCTAACATTAGATATCTTAGTGCGGTGGCTAGATGACCCAAACAAGAAGGTATGGAGCCAGAGAGCTGATTATGATCCAACCACAACATATGAAGATCCTGTAGTTGACAAAGTTCATCCGGGATGTGTCCTTGCAATTCGTTACCACCCAAACTCAAAGCCTGGAGATTCTGTAGAGTTCCTATTGAGGTTGGAATTGATCCACTAAATTTGTTGTCAAACAGGGATAAGGTTATCAAGCTACTCAAGTTGCCTATATTGTCAAGAACATGACCTCTCAACTTGCAATTGTATAGATAAACTTCCTCAAGTGATGTAGAGAGATTCGAGAAGGAAATAGGGAGGTTGGCATCCAATGGATTATTTGAGAAGGTTAAGTACCTCAACTTCTTGAGATTTTCCAAGCAAGAGAGAATATTTACTTTCGGAGTAGTAGTATCAAGAACTAAATTATTCTCAAATAAGGAAAGCCGCTCAAGATTTGTTAAGGAACATAGTGTGCTAGGAATAAAGCCATCAAGTAAGTTGCGTCCCATATGTAGTCCAGTGAGCTGAGAAGCATTGGAGATGGATTTGGGGATTACTCCACTTAGTTTGTTAACTCCTATGTACAACTCTAGTAGATTTGGAAGGCCAGGACCTATATCTGTCGGGAGGCTGCCTGAGAGATGATTGTTAGAAAATAAATGGACTTGTTACAATAATATCCAGAATACATGAATCATAAGCAAAGTATGAATACTAGTTCAACATGGATAATAATTTGTGCTTTCCTAGTTGTATTAGGAAACTGTGTATTGTTCCTAAAGCTAAGGAAACCTTATCGGATTCTATGAGAGGAATACTACAGTAATTCATTCAGTGTCTAATTAGGTTTCTTGTGATTCAAGTAGTCCTTTATGGATGGACTCTTGAATCACAGATCCCTTATATATAGATGGTTTAGTCCCTGTTGATCCCATCGTCTTTAGCATATTGTTCTGTCTATATCAGAAGCTTTGGTGGTGATCTAACAGAAGGCATAGCCTCATTGTTTCTTGTTTCAGGTTCTATATCAGAGATGAATTCAATTAAAGGAGCTGATGGTATGATGCTGATCATGTTTCTGGTTTAATGTTCATGTTCTGTATTTTCTGGTTTTATAGCTTGTTTATGTTCAAGTATTATGAATTTGGTATTGAGCATGATGTTTTGTTATTGAAGAGGCAAATGGTATCAGAGCACATCTGTGCTCATAAAATCGGTTGCTTGATCAAAGTATTTTTTGAAAAACCAATTTTAAAGAACAAGGAAATTTTCTGGTTTTGTTTTCGGGTCGTGTTCTTGGCAACCCATGTGCAAAAAGGCTGACCCGGTTCATACCCGACCCGAAGTAAAAGTTTTTAAACTGCAGAAATAGCCGTTGGCTCTTAATGGTCGATTTCTGCAAAAAGCAAATAAGGGAAAGGGATGAACCAGAGAAGCCAGAGATGCTCTGCGTCTTGTATGGAATTCAACTCCAACATAGCCATGGATTAAGAAGCCAAGATCAAGGCAAATGCTGCAATCAGAGATGCTTCCGCTTTAAAAAACTTTTATGCAGCAAAATTTGGGGAAAAGCAAAATCAGGTTTTTCGTAAACAATTTCAATTCAAGCATGTTATACTATAATAATTATATGTATATATATGCATAAGAACCCTAGAGCACTCCCAGCGTGCACATAAGTTGGGAATTGTGTTGTTCTGTGGCTGGATGAAAATTCAATACAGGTTATGCTCTATGGAATTGGATTGAAGCAATGAAGATATGTTTGTGACTCTATTATACATATTATGATCTTCTTAAGTTTTATATATGCTAATAGAATTACAGATGCAGGGATTTCCTTAAAAGTTTTCTTACAAAGACGAATTCTGGTTAGAAAGTATAAAGATAGAAATCATCAATTTTGTAGTATTCTGCTGATATCAATGAGCATATTGCACAAAGCATTCCTCATTGATGTCAGGAGAATACATATGATTATAAAAACAAGATTGATAATTGTGTTTTGAGTTCTAAAATCATATCATTGTATCTTCCAAAGAAGTGACAGATTATGATTTTAGAACTCAAAACAGCAATATGCATATCAAACTAAATTATCTCTGGATACATAGAAATTTTCTTTTGTCCAAAGATGTGGATTATTTTCTCTGTATAACATAGTTTGGTTTGACATGGCTTATTGATCAAGACTTACAGAATAATACAGAATATTTAGCTTCTGCTCAAAAGTGTTGCTTTAATATTGTTTTATGGTTTATGGACTGAAAGATGCAAGTATATATAGAATCATGTGCTTTCTCTGTTGGTTTTGATTTTGCTTCTGCATTGCTTGTTTTTTAAATAAGCTAACAACTTCATAAAACACTGAAAACTCTTTAAAGCCTTACAAAACCAAGAACTCACTAAGCTTCTTTTCTTCTTTTGCTTCTAGGAAAACATTATGTGAATCTTAGTTTAGTTTTGGTACTCACTGGAACAAACTATAGAGCCTGGAAAGAATCGATAGAAAACTACATGAGTGTGCAAGACAACATGGATTACTATTTCTTTGAAGACATGCCAGAAGTACCAGCTGGAGATGATTCTAAGGAAGTTAGAGACCATTATAGGAAGTGGATGAGGTCAAACAGGATGGCTAAAAACCTTATTAAAACCTCTATGTCAAACACCATAAGGGGCAGCATTGCAGAACCAGACTTAGCAACAGAATTCATGGATGTTATTGCAGCCAAATTTAAAGAAAGTGAAAAGTCTGAGATTGCTGGGCTTAATAAGGAATATCATAGTATATATAGAATTTTCTCAGTCTGGATCAGTTAGAGAGCATATTCTAAAGCTAGTAAACATCAATGCTAGACTAAGGGAAATGTGGCAGGGAGTTAAAGATGAGTTGATAGTACATCATGTACTTGATACACTCCCTAGCAGTTATAGCCACTTAAGAACTAGCTATAATGCTCAAAAGGAAAACTGGTCCATAGATGAGTTGATCTCTATATGCTGTGATGAAGAGGCAAGGATCAAGAAAGAACAAGGAGAGCCTAGCACTACAGTAAACCCTGTTGAAAAGCCTAAGAAGAAAAAGCCTCAGAAAAAGTTTAAACCTGTCAAAACCATCACTAAAGCTTCAACCTCAGGAGAAACAAAACCTTTCCGGTTCAAGTGCTATTTTTGCAAAAAGATAGGACACATGAAGAAGGATTGTACTGGCTACAAGAATTGGTTGGTTAAGAAGGGTAAGCAATTTTCTCAGATTTTTGCTTAAGAAATTAACTTTTTAAATGTTGAACCTACTAGCTAGTGGTTAGATTCTGGTTCTCCAGTGCATATAACTAATTCTTTGCAGGGATTCATAAAGAAGAGAACCCCAAAAAATGATGAAATCAACCTAAGAGTGGCAAATGGCATGCGAGTAGCAGTCAAGGCAATAGGCACATTGAGGCTCAGTTTTAGTTTTGGAAGATTTTTAGTTTTAGATAATGTTTTTTATGTACCTTCCATTAGAAGGAATTTAGTTTCGGTTAGTCTTTTGGTCAACGCTGGTTGTAGACTTTTGATTGATGATAATAGAATAATTATTTCAAGGAATTCTATGAATATTGGTTCTGGTGCAATCATGAATGGTTATTTACAGCTCAATTGTTCTAAACCTCAGCAAGAAATTTCTTTTGTTGAAACATAAAGAACAAAACAACCAGAATGCACTCAAAGTCCTAACACTTTAACAGGTGTTAAAAGAACTAAAATCAATGAAAAGTCTGCCTTTTTGTGGCATAGAAGACTTGGCCATATTTCTGCAGAAAGACTGAAACTTCTGATAAAAAACAATATCTTACCAGAACTAGATTTTTCAGACTTAAATGAATGTGTTGAATGCTATAAGGGAAAACTCACAAACCTGAGGAAAAAGACTGCATATAGAAGCCAAAATCTACTTGAGTTAATCCATACTGATATCTGTGGCCCTTTTAAGCATAAGACTATCTGTGGCAATGTGTATTTTATCACATTTATAGATGATTACTCCAGATTCTGGTATGTTTTTCTACTCTCTGCGAAATCTCAAGCTTTAAAAGCTTTTCAAGTTTACAAAACTGAGGTAGAAAACCAACTGGAGAGGAAGATCAAAACAGTAAGATCAGATAGGGGGGGGAGAGTTTTATGGAAAATACACAGAGAAAGGCCAATCTAAGGGTCCTTTTGCTTTGTTTCTTGAGGAACATGGCATAAAAGCTCAATACACGACACCATTTAACCCTCAACAGAATGGTGTTGCTGAGAGAAAGAATAGGACACTTTTAAACATGGTCAGATGCATGATGTGCACCACTGGCCTACCTAAATTCCTATGGGGTGAAGCTTTGAAAATAGCAAATTATATTTGCAACAGAACTCCAAGCAAAGCTATAGATAAAACCTCATTCAAATTGTGGTCTGGAAGAAAACCAAGTCTTCATCACTGCCATGTTTGGGGATGCCATGCAGAAGCAAGAGTTTACAACTCGAACATTAATAAGCTTGATCCTAAAACAATTAGCTGCTATTTTATTGGTTATCCAGATAAGTCCAAAGGGTATAAGCTTTATTCTTCTAAACATTCACCTAGGATTTTTGAAACACATCAAGTAAAGTTTCTGAGTGAAAAAGTGCATAATACAAAGCTTGAAGATTTATCTGCAGACTTTGAAGAAATTATGCTAGATGAAGATATGGAAATAGCTTTACCTTTCTAAACCAATAATCTAGTCTCTGAAAGTTTGACAGAAACCGATGCAGAAGATCAATTTTTTGATCAAGAAATGCAAATGGATGAGGATCAAGCTGAACCTGCAGTTCTGCATGAGCCTCAAGTGAACCAACCAGAAGAAAACATAGAGCAACAGAACCTTCCTGTAAACCAACAAAGTCCACTTCCTCAGCTTAGAAGGTCTACCAGAGCCAAGAAACCAAAATATGGGGAAAATAGTGATTATCATGTCTATCTTAATGAAGGGGAAGTAGAAATAGACTGCTCAGATGACAATGATCCCACTAGTTTTGCTCAAGCAGTAGAAAATTCAGAGTCTATGCAGTGGCAAATTGCAATGCAAGAAGAAATAAGGTCAATGGATAATAATGCAGTATGGGAGCTAGTTGAACCAAATCCACACCAAAAACCTATAGGCTGCATGTTGATGGCATATATGGTGCACCGCCAAGCATGTTCGGCGACCTCGTGGACCCTGCAACCGGCATCAGGGGTCCTACTTCCGGCATCCGGCGGGTAGACCGCAACCCCGGCTACATTCCCAATGTCAGAGATCACCGGTGCCGCACCCGGAGAACGTGCCACCGGGCTCCCGAAGTAGCTTCGTGAGTAGGGAAATGTGTAGTAATGTGGGTTTGTGTCCCACATTGGAGAAGTTGTAAAGGAGGGAGCCTTCTTTCCTTATAAATAGGAGGCTTCCCCCTTAGTGTTAAGGATCCCTTTGATCTTGGATACTTGCTACTCTTGGCATGTAACCACCACCGATGGCTTATTAGCCGGCTATAGTGAATTCCAAGTGGACGTAGCAGTGCCCTCCGATGGCACGGTGAACTACTATACTTGCTCGTGTTCATATTCTACCTTTATTATTGTGGTTCTGCCAGGCCCCAGGGTTTGTGCAGAAACACTGCAAATGGGTGTTTAAAACCAAAAGAGATGCATTTGGAAATGTTGAAAGACATAAAGCACGACTTGTAGCTAAAGGTTTTACACAAAAAGAAGGAATTGATTTCACATAAACCTTTTCACCAGTTTCAACAAAAGATTCTTTCAGAATTATCATGGCCTTAGTGGCACATTTTGATATGGAACTCCATCAAATGGATGTTAAAACAGCTTTCTTGAATGGTGATTTAGATGAGGTGATCTATATGAAACAACCATAAGGTTTTGTCAATGCTGGCAGTGAGCATTTAGTCTGCAGGTTAAAGAAATCCATTTATGGATTAAGGCAGGCTTCTAGACAATGGTATAAGAAATTTGATTCAGTAATCTCTTCTTTTGGATTCACTGAAAACATAGTTGATGAATGTGTTTATCTGAAAGTCTCTGGAAATAATTTAATATTTCTTGTATTATATGTTGATGATATACTCTTGGCCAGCACTAATGTAAAAATTCTAAAGGATACCAAGAGCTTTCTGTCAAAGAATTTTGACATGAAAGACTTAGGTGAGGCTTCATATGTACTTGGAATAGAGATTAAAAGAGATAGAACTCGCAAGCTTTTAGGCCTATCTCAAAAGAACTATATTTCTAAAGTTCTGAAAAGATTCAATATGGAAAAGTGCTCAACTGGTGAAGTACCTATGTCTAAAGGAGACAAGCTAACTAAAAACAAGTCTCAGGATGCAAAAGATGCTATGGATTCTAAACCATATGCTAGACTTGTTGGTAGTTTAATGCATGCTCAAGTCTGCACCAGACCAGATTTGGCTTTTCCAGTTGGTATCATGTCTAGGTTTCAATCAAATCCTAGTCATGAGCATTGGGTTGCAGGAAAGAAAGTTTTGAGATATCTGCAGGGTACTAAAAGTAATATGCTGGTATAGACATGTGGAAGATCTAAATCTCACAGGATATTCAGATTCTGACTTTGCTGGGAATTTTCCTACATCTAATAAGTCAACCTGTGGATATGTTTTCATGATGGCTGGAGGAGCTATAGCCTGGAAGACCATGAAGCAAACCTTGGTGACCACTTCTACAATGCAGGCTGAGTATATTGCTGTTTATGAGACCATGTGTGAGGGACTTTGGATTAGAAATTTTCTGATTCAAACTGAGGTTTTAAGTCACATAGTTAAAGACAAACTTGTGATCTATTGTGATAATGAAGCAGCTGTGTTCTTCTGTAAAAATAACAAAAGGTCTAGTAATTCAAAACACATTGATTTGAAGTACTATGATGTTAGACAGAGAGTGAAACGTGGAGAAGTCAGTGTATTAAGTATTAACACCAACTCACAGCTTGCAGATCCCTTCACCAAAGCTCTAGCAGTTGGCGTTTTCAATGAGCACATCAAGAACATGGGAGTTTTATCGAGCCTAGAGTTTTAAGGTCCAGTGGGAGTTTAAACTAGAAGTAAAAATTAGAAATTTTCAGTTTTGAGTTTTTTGAGAGTTGCTGTGATTTATTCACATTATGTTTTGTATTGACAGTTGATTTTTTCAGTATTTTGAGGTATTTTCAGAAAAATATTGATTGCTGCAGCATTATGTTTTTAATCATCTGAATTTTGTCATACTATTTTGATTTTATTTTTGTACTTGCTATCAGATGGCTTTTATCATGGCAAATTATGATAAATACAGTTCAAGTATTAGGAAGCCATTGGTGAACAGTTTTTACTTGAGTTTCTGGTTTAGGAAACATAAGGTGGACTTTGATATATGTTTTTACTCGTAAAATGCACATAAGCATATATCAGTTTTGCTGTTTTTGAACATGTGAATTGTAGGTGTGTATGTTAGTGGTACAGAAACTCTGCATTTTTGTTAAAATGGTTGTTGTTTCTTGCTCTACATGTATAGCTGCATTTTGACTGGTCTGAGAATGAGGTTTTAAGTCTCAGGTTGTTATCTGGCGCGCCCTTAAGTAAGTTGATTAGTCTAATACTTACAGGAGCTTTATTTTCATGTTTTGTTGTAACAGTCCAGTGGGAGATTGTTAGAAAATAAATGGACTTGTTACAATAATATCCAGAATACATGAATCATAAGCAAAGTATGAATACTAGTTCAACATGGATAATAATTTGTGCTTTCCTAGTTGTATTAGGAAACTGTGTATTGTTCCTAAAGCTAAGGAAACCTTATCGGATTCTATGAGAGGAATACTACAGTAATTCATTCAGTGTCTAATTAGGTTTCTTGTGATTCAAGTAGTCCTTTATGGATGGACTCTTGAATCACAGATCCCTTATATATAGATGGTTTAGTCCCTGTTGATCCCATCGTCTTTAGCATATTGTTCTGTCTATATCAGAAGCTTTGGTGGTGATCTAACAGAAGGCATAGCCTCATTGTTTCTTGTTTCAGGTTCTATATCAGAGATGAATTCAATTAAAGGAGCTGATGGTATGATGCTGATCATGTTTCTGGTTTAATGTTCATGTTCTGTATTTTCTGGTTTTATAGCTTGTTTATGTTCAAGTATTATGAATTGGGTATTGAGCATGATGTTTTGTTATTGAATTAACAATGATTACTACTTAAATCTATAACCTCTGATGTGGACAAGTTAAAGATATTGGTTGGGATGAGGCCAATCAAATTATTAGTATGGAGGAACAGCTCCACTAAATTTGGAAGATCACCAATCTCATATGGTATAGTACCTACACCGTTAATATATAAAGTCAGCTACAAAAATTGACGTTTTATCGTTCAGTTTTTCTTACATGCTCCGAGTTTTGATACTTAGCCATGTTAGCAGCAATCTTAACCGTTGAATTCAAACTATCAGTCATAGTCAACGGTCATGATATTACCATGTCCGAGTACCGGTACTTTGAGCATGTAAGACGTTGCCAGTTTATTGACAACTAGTCTCATATAGCAGTGATAAAACACATTAATGTTGAATTAAGATGGTATAAAGTTGTTAAGAAATAAATCAAGATGTAAGACACATGTACCTGTCAAATTGTTTTGGTCTAGATAAACAATCTTTAACTGCGTTGCATTCCCAATAGTTCTGGGTATGCTTCCACTGAAATTGTTACGCCCCAGTGCCAAAGTAACAAGTTGTTTGCACTGCCAATATATGGATGGTAGTGTACCTTCAAGCTGGTTATAACTAAAATACAACTGTTGAATATGAGGAAGATTCTGGCACATATTATCAGGAAGTTTACCCTTTAAGTTGTTTCCCCATAGTCATAGTAATCAAAGAAGACATGTTGAAAACAACCGTAGGAACATTTCCTTTTAGGGCATTATCTTGCACAAACAAGATCTCAAGTTGATCTAAACCGCCAATCTCATTTGGAATTTCTAAAGAGAAAAAAAAGGCCCTTAAGTAAATATCAGAAGAACTGCATCATTTCACGAGGGAAATTAGTTGATTGTACACCTAGCTAGTCAAGGATCCTTACCTATGAAATTATTACCATCAAGGTAAATCTTCTTCAGCATTGCTAAATTTCCAATTTCTCTTGGTATGCTACCTGTTGACATATAAGACCGATGTTAAAGTGTGATTGTATAATGGTCATAATGCATATTGGTCGACCTGATTGTAATTCTTAATACGAGCCAGTACCTGATAGCTGGTTATAGCTCAAATTGATTACTTTGAGTGCTGATAAGTTGGAGACGGCCGCTGGAATGGAACCTGAAAATTTATTACCATACAAAGACAAGCCTTGAAGTTTGGATAAGGACCCAAACCATGATGGAATGATTCCCTTCAACTTATTGAATGTGAAATCAATGAACTTCAATCGCCGCAAACGAGCCAATTCCTGAGGCAAGGGACCGTTGAAGCTGTTATTTGTGAAGTCAATATCAACAAGAAACGATATATTGCCTAGCTGTGGTGGAATAGTGCCTTGGAGATCAAAGTAGGAGAGGTTCAAGGCTGTGGCTCTGAGGTGGCGTGCACCACAGGTAACGCCAACCCAGTTACAAATGGAAGTAGTGGTTGTCCAATTTGTTGAGAGCAAATTATAGGGGTCACTGGTGATATGTGCTTTGAGAGCAAGAAGAGCAGGTTGGTCTGTGCTGATGCTGGCTTGTGCTTCTGCCATAGTTAAGCAGCTAGCCGCCATGCAACAACAGTACATGAAGAACCAAGTGCTCTCCATTGTGTTGGTGAATATAGTTGTAGTTCTGATTCTGCAAAACTTGTGGAATATATAGTACGTACGTTGAGACTGGAAAACGAAGAAGAGGCGTCGAAGAGTTACACCTTAATTACAAGAGACTCCAATAAGATTTATTTGTTTCCTCATGTGGCTTGAGGCCTGGAGATCTCCATCACTAATTATTAAAGGAAATAAATAAGGCATTATTAGTTTGCATTCATGTGACAGCAGATGTGCTGGAGCAGATGGTGGCATTCTCTACGGTTTGCCGCCAAGGAAGATGTGATAAATCTGCACTTGTCATGCATGTTCCAGAGTAATTTTTTTATAGTCTGCATTAAACAGATTAAATTTCTTATTAAACTTCAGAGCTGATCGATCGAGCTGTAAGTGTATTAGTCAACATGCATACTATAATATTACATAGCTGTGGGGAATTAACCAAGACTTGAAGAGTGAATATTCAATAGCAATTGATTCATGAGCTATCTTGGAGATTAAAGAATCACAGATCGAAGAACTGTAATCACAAACTCATGGATAAAGTAGACACAGTTGCATTCATTTGGTGATCATTCAGTACTTCTAAAGTTCATGGCTTCATGCTCAAGAAATCAAACTGGTCAAGACATTTCTCATCCCTAATTGATTATCCGATAAGTGTACATATTATGTCCTTTTTGTTTACAGTAGTACCAATAGTAACATTGTCACAGTAGAATATCCAAGTGTTGAAGAAAACCTGAAAGGGGTCTACGTAACATGGAGTCAAGAGAAATGTATATATTTCAGTCTACTTCGCGAAACTCCTTCTCTACACCAAGCTGATACTTTCTTCTACACGAAAGTATAAAGCCAAAAAAATTATTATCAGGATCACAGAGGTCGATCATTAACGTACATGTGTGAAGGTTATAATTAAACTGATGCTTGCAACTACTTGCTCGGAGGGCCTATGAAGTCATACGGATTTCGAAAACGCAATGCCGACTGAACTGCCAATTCAAAGTCGATCATAAGTGCTAAATAGCACCGTACCGGTGCCAATTTGTAAATTGCAGTTCAGCTCAACTGCTCAAGGATGGGCATTCTGATAATTGCTTAACTGCAAGGCTATTGCAACGACTAATTCGGATCATTTCCTAAGAGTGAAGGAAAAAGGGAGGGATTCATAATTTCTATGTTTGGCAATGTAAAATATAGGGCTGGGCGTTTTGGCCCGAGGGACCGAAAGCCCGGCCTGAAAAAAGCCCGAAACGGGCCGGGCCTGAATTTTCAAAAGCCCGAACTGATGAAGGCCCGAACCGATTGTATGTAGGCCCAAACGGGTTCGGGCCCAATTTTTCTTTGGACCGAAAGCCCGAACAGGCCCGATCTATATCTGTGGTTGCCATGTGTCATGCTCTGATTGGTCCATAATTAATTAAAAAAAAAAACCCTAGAAAACATCGATTCCAGCCCATCGAATTTGTTCCTCAGCCTATCTGTGGTTGAGTCTGTTCCTCAACCGCATCGAGTCATCTTCTTCCTCTGTTCACCATCTCAATCACCATCAGCCCAGCCTTGCCTCGCCTCGTACTGCCCAGCATCGGCCTTGCCGCGCCCAGCCCACCTCGCCTCGTCCAACCCAGCCTCGGCCTCGCCGTGCTCAGCCCAGCCTCACCGCGGCAGCCCAGCCCCTCCCCGCGCAACCTCGCCTCCGTTTTTGGGCCCGAAAAAAGCCCAAACCCGGCCCAAACGGGCTTTGGTCGGTCCCTGAGGTTCTGAAAGCCCGAACCGGCCCGAGCCCGATATTTCAGGCTTTGGGTCGGGTTCACAAAAAATTCGGCTCGTGCCCAGCCCTAGTAAAATACATAATGTAAAAGTCTCATCCAAACACAACGTAAAAGGCATGCCTCAACAAGCTCAAGGAACTCAGGTTCACCAAAACTAATCCTTTTTAGTAAAGTTTTTCCGACTGTTACGAGTCTTAACTTTCAATAAGGTTAAAACAGGAAAACAAGCCACACCCAATACCTGTCTCTAACCCCATCCTCTGGTTGTGTTCTTGCAATAGAGCAAGCATTCAGAGGTCAAGGAAAGTTTCAACAAACAAAAGTCTTTTCTCATTTTGGAACATGCGTTGTCTTCATACTTCATACAGACAGCAAACTGGGCAAAGAAAGTAATTGAGCGTCATTAATAAAGAGCTCATCTAGATGCACATCTCTTTCTGCATATCTAAACTTTATGCAGAACCATATTGCTAAGTATCTCAGTACATCAAATATATTAAGTAGATGCTAGAAAGTAATAGATAAATTTATCTTCATTCAAAGCTCATAGAATACAGAATTTTGTACAGAAAGTTCTAGCCTTTGCTATCTACAACTCTAGTGTGGGACTTGCAAAATACTTTTGAAGCCGGAAGTAATTGATTATGCCTACATGACCTCCAATTTGTTTGCCACCACACTTCAAACAGAGTATAGTTTCCAAATGCAACTGGATTACACTATTTTTGCTTCTTTCCAACTGTAAGAGAAGATAACAATTGCAAATACACTTTAGTTAGTTAATCATAATTGACTTTACAAATAGCAGCACGCACAGCTTTATCTGATTCATATGACAAAATTTTTTGCTTATATAGAAGTAGATACATCAAAACCATATGGCCAACCTCAAATGTCTCTTACTACAATAGGTTAGAGTACAGAATTGACATACTCATGCAGTATTGCATTCTCCAAGTGATCAGCAATATAAATAACCATTTCAGCTAGGAACTAACTAAGCAAGGATAAGTCATAAGGGGTTGATCTAAATTGTCTTAGATCTGACCAATTCCGATTGCAAGCCAGATTTTCATCTACACCATACGCAAAGCTAACAAAGATTGGCTTCTCCAATTCAGGCTTGTAACACCTAATTTCATAGTACAATTTCTGACTGATTTAGCAAAACAGACTTCAAATTACGTTGACTGACAGAATCGGATGTGGTATATTAAGAAGCTAATTAGGCAGCAGGAACTGAAACGTTTTAACTCGTTTAGCACATTGCTCATTGGACAGTTGAATAGCATCAGAATAAAACTGTCAGATGAAAAACGCTAGAGAACCTATATATATCACAATCAACTGATATAGCAGATGATGTTCAATCAATCACATCCAACACTCAGCATTGTAAAATATCACTAGAAGAAGTTAGCCTAGTTCCTCTAATAGCTTCTACACGCTTGGCTTACTTTTTTTCTGATGCGTTAATATCCTCCTCTATCCAAGTCATCAAATTGACCCCAAAACCAATTACTTCTTATCCCAATTTCTAACACACCCATCTGCCACAAATCTGGATCATTAAATTTCAAATATTTAGTGATGAGGCCTTGCTTCCATAACATCCTGTACAACGCCACTTTTATCCATTAACATGGCGGCATGCCCACCGCCACCTAATCTCTCTTCTTCTGCTTCGCGTTGTTGTGGGGTTACTAGCATGTTAACAGAGAAGGGTTGTGTGGCTTTAAGGTGGAAAAGAGAGGGTTTTGTGGGTTTGAGATGTGTAGAGGGTTTGATTTGGTATCAGCTTCGACGCACGAGAGAGAGCTTCACATTTATCTTCTTCCTCTCCTCTCTGTCTCACCTGACCAGCCACCAAAAGTGAGGGAACAAAATTGGTCACAACCAACAAATGGGTCAAAGGGTGGGATGCCAATGAAAAACAGTTAGCAGGGGAAAATGAGAAATTTACTGCTTCTAAGGTTAGTTTTCACACACTGGACTGTTCACCCGGTCTGCAGAACTTTTATGTAGAAAATTATGGTAGTCTTCACTTACTAGTAAACAACACGTACAACCTTCAACAAACTTTGAACCAGCATGTTTCTAACGTATTTGGATGGTGTTTCCAGACCCAGAAAGACTAGGGATAGTTCTGATGTTTAGTTAAGCTTTGTTTTCTTTGTTTTGGGCCTTTTCTGGCTCCATTTGTAACTAAAAATTAAAATTATATATGTTTTTTTTTTATATATGGAGTGCACTGCTCACTTCAAAAAGAGGCAACACATTGAAGTGCAAACTACTTAAAGCAGTTGATTTCCAAGGTTTTCCATTTCATATTCGAATTGTTATAAGTAAACATAATCCTAAAACACATAGAATCATATGAACCAATGTTTTAAATAGCGAAGACATGGGGACTACCAAATAGTTAGGAGAGGCCCGACGGCAATCCTTGTATGTGGTTTAGATAAGGTAATAAGTAGAAGAATATATGGAGCTGATACAAAGACTTTGGAAGACCTGGTAGGGGTAGATGTGATCAACAACGCAAGCACAATACTCCAATGATGCTACAGCATAACGAAAGTAAGTGCAGGGAAATGCTAACCATCTTTATTAAGTCAACTGCTGAATCCCGCGATCAGAGAAATAATCGAAGCTAATGGAAAAAGGTGGGGGAAAGGATGTAAACCAGGACCTTGCACAGTTCATAACAGGACATTTAAATTTGGGACATGAGATATCAGAGGTTGCAAATCAAACAACAGGTTGTGTTTGCTGAATACAACATTCATAGTCACTAAGGTCCCAAAACTGTTCTCCATAAACTAATTGAGAGGGAGAGCAGTAAAACTTCAAATAACTTTGCAGACTTATGATTTACAGAGAAGTATAAGTTGGACCATTGAGTGCAGGGAAAACAAATTGCTTTGCAAACTTAGGATAACAAACACCAGTTGGACTTCTCTGTGGGCCAAAGATGCCTGCGGTCAGGATGGGGAGGGACTAATACTGGGATCAGTGCAAAAGCAGCATTTGAGAAAGACATGTTGCTGATCCAAATCAATCATTTCAGATACCAAATAAGGAGCAGGGTTCGGGATAGAACTGAAAAGAAAAGAAAAAATACGCATGCACACACTTTTTGTATATGTTAACCTAGTATCCTTTCACTAAGTGAAAACTAAACAGTTAATATCATCTCTGTTTACTGACAAATAACAATGGCTATTTGCATAGTTGAGCTGCTCTTGGCACCTAAATTTTTAAATCTTAATTATACATTAATGATATGTGTCATCTTTATTTTCAAATGATATAAACACAAGTACACAACAACAAAGACAGAGTAATGATGAAACTCAATCAAAGAGTAGATACTTGAAAAGAATATAACTTGTTTGATTCTTCAAAAACAACTAACTTCCAAATTCAACAGGCTACAAGGTTTAGAACTCTCAGCACATATGACAAACCCAAAGAACCAGTCAGATTATATCAAACATCCATGTTAAACGTTCCTTCTAAAGACAACTATCAATGCTTAGGAGCTAGTCAAATAAGCCATAAGAATACCATACCCGGTCTTTCGTCTCGCTACCGCTTAATGTTAAGCATCTGCTTAGCCTCAGTCTGGTCCTGCATCAACTCCTCACTAACATACCTACTCAACAAGTCCCTCTTCTTCTTCTCAAGCACCATCTTCTCAATCTCCTTATCGTCCGGCAGCGGCACATGAGCCACAAACTCCATCTCCTTCTCACTCTTCTCCTTCAACAACTCCCTCTCTCTCTGCCTCTCCTCCTCCACCACCTCCTCCTCCTCCTCCACCAGAATCTCCTTCGCCTTCGCCACTGTCGCCACCTCGCCGCTCTTCACCGCTCTCTTCGCCTCTCTCCTAATCTCCTCCAACCTCCACCACTCCGCCACAGCCTCCGCCCTCATCTTCTCCTCCGCTGCAACCTCCAGCTTCTCCAGAACCCCATCCTCGTCGTCCCTATATCCATAATAGCTCGCATCAATCCTCTTATATATATCATACCTCGTCCGCCGCTTCCTCAGCTCCGGCGGCTTCTCGAAAAGCTCCCTGACACCTGGCAGCTTCTTCGCGGCGCCGAAGTACCTGTAGCCGGCGCCGCGGCCGCTAGGGTTTGGGACGTCAACGATGTTGCCGTCGAGGTCGGTCATCTTAGGAGCATGCTTAGCGTAGTTAGGGCCGCCGAGCTCGACGATGCGGCGCTCCCAGTGAGTCTTCTCGCGGATGAGCTTGTTGATCTCGTCGTTGAGGTCACGGAGGCGGTGCTCGCCGAGGCCTTCGTTTTGGATCTCGGCGACTTTGCGGCCGATCTCGCCCATGATTTGCTGACGCCACTTGGAGGCCTCGGCGAGGTCGCGGCATTCCGAGGCCAGGAAGGGGCGGCGTTCTCGAGGCTTCTTCTTCTCTTCGTTTTTGAGCGTGATGTACCGATTCAGCATCGACTGCGCTTTCTCTTCGTTACGAGCCATTCTGCCAGATTTGGGATTTCGTTAAACCCTAGTTCTCCAATTTGGGGTCTCTCTCTTGTTTTTTAAGAGAGAGAAGGCAGTAAGAAGACGAGGGAAAGAATGGGCTGAATAGCCTAGCGGCACTCTTTTTAACCTTCTTTTTTTGTTTTTTTTTAATATATATATATATATATATTATAAAAAAAAAAGACCAATTATAAAAGAAAAACTTCTGTAATAATTCACTCCGGAGAGATAAAAAATAACGGTAAACATTACACTTGTTTCTGCCTAAACCCGGGGGCCTGGTAGATACACGGTGAATCCAACTTGATCTCCTGCAATCCTGCTCACTAAGGAGAATACCGGGCGGGCCGGTCTTCTCATCTCCGATGCCTAAGTTAGTATAGTTGGAATATATATAACCAAGACACGTATGTAAACAGGGAGAGAGATAAGTTACCTAATAAAGAGGGTAGTTGGGGCCCTTATATAGGTGGTTGGGGGTGAGGGCTGGCCTCACCCTTCAATGTGGGACTGGTTCCCTTCTGTTTCACTACCAGAAAAGGGGTTATAGCCGACGATATGGGAAAAAACGGTCGACGAAATAGTATTTCGTCGGCTATAAGGGGTCATAGCCGACGAATTACTATTTCGTCGGCCACATCGTCGGCTATAATATTATAGCCAACGAGTTGTCGGACGTCGTCGGCTATAACTATAGCCGACGAAAAGTTTTTGGTTATAGCCGACGAGGAGGGTATTCGTCGGCTATAACTCTTATATCAGATCTATTCTGCAGCAGCGAGCTCATTCGTCGAAAATATTTCGAAAACGCTCTGAAATCGTCCAAAACCTCGGCCATAAGCTTGAAAGGTACGTATATTGCTGTGTGTGTTGATTTAGTTGGTTATATGCAGAGGTGTGTTAATTTAGAGTTTAATTAGAATAAATGTGTGATTAATTTGATATATATATATATATATATATATATATATATATATATATATGTGTGTGTGTGTGTTGAGATGAGATTATTAATGGGTTGATATGTTGGTTAGATAGAATTGAAGTTTTGTTGAAGATTAGTGATTGATTGTTGATTTATAGGTGATTTTAGATGAATTTGATGAAAAAATGTATATATATATTAATTAATTTAATTGTAATTAAAAATATATTGTTGGTATATATAAAAAATACATTGTGTTTAATTAATTAGGGAGATTGACGATGTTTTAATTAATTTAGGGATGCATGTGTATATATATATATATATATATATGTGTGTGTGTAATGATGAATTTTTTAATTAATTAGTACGTACGTACGTACGTAGTACGTGCATATATACATATCTATATATAGCTATATTTATTTCTTGAATTTACAGGATGGACAAGAGTTGGATTACCCTTGGAAGATGGGATCAGGCGTATCATGATGGAGTTAGGAGTTTCCTGGATTTTGTGATGGCTAACTGTGGAGACACTACACTTCATTATTGTCCGTGTAAAAAGTGCAAGTGTGCCACCCCACGACACCGGTTTTCCATAGAGACAGTGGAGCAACACCTGGCTAGATATGGATTTTGGGTCCTATACACTAATTGGATTTATCACGGTGAACCAGAGTTTGCGGGTCCTCATGATCATGGACAATTTGCCGAGAGAGGGAGTTCCTCCAATGATCCAACAACGAACTGGATCAACGATATGTTTCCTCGTGAGAGCGGTGTCTTTGATGAAGCACCAGATGTGCAACTCCCTCCTCCGGAGATGGAGTGTTTCCCTGATATTGAGCCACTCGAGCCATTACCCCGATCTCCGGTCAACACAAGTGGTATGGAAAAGTACAACAACCTGATCGCATTGCAACAGACTCCGTTGTACCCCGGATGCAGTAAGACTGTCCTTGAATCTGTCATGTGAGTGATGAAGATCAAAACGGAGAACAAAGACATTGTCAAATCGGTTGATGATTGGCTGAAGATATGGGGTGGGGCGATGCCCCCCGGACATCGGCTTCCTACCAGTCATCATAAGGTGCGACATATCCTTAAAGATCTCGGTCTTTCCTACATCAAGATTCATGCATGCAGATACGATTCCGTTCTGTTTTACGGGAAAGGACTTGCAGATCTTGAATACTGCCCAGTATGCAATACAGAGCGGTATAAGTTCACTCCTAAAGGGAACAAGAAAGCTGTGAAGATACTTCGGTACTTCCCGCTGATTGATAGGCTTGAGCGGTTGTTCATGTGTGCTTTCACGGCCAAAGCTATGAGATGGTGGGCTAAGAGGAATGTGTCTGACGATGACACCCTTAGACATCCCGCCGACGGAGAGGCTTGGAAGAAGAATGTGTTGGAGTTTCCTGAATTTGCATCAGAGGTTCGAAATGTTTGGCTAGGGCTATCATCCGACGGTTTCAACCCTTTTGGCAAGAAAGAGCTTCAGTACAGTGTGTGGCCAGTTATTTTGATTCCGTACAACTTTCCACCGTGGATGTGCATGAAGAAGGAATATAACATGCTCACATTGTTGATTCCAGGCTCAGGTTATCCGGGAAAGTGTCTCGATGTGTATTTGAGACCTGTAATTGAGGAGCTTCGGTACTTGAGTCTGAACGGCCACCTGGTCTACGACCGGTTCAAAAATGAGATGTTCCGGATGCATGCCATGCTTGTTGGCACGATCAGTGACTTTCCTGGGAGGGGTATGTTGTCGGGCAGCGTCACCAGGGGTTACAGGGCTTGTTCAGAGTGCATGACTGTTGATTGCTCTAGTCCTCATTGCAGCAAGATTGTCCAGATGCGTCACCGTCGTTGGCTTCCGCATGACCATCCATTTAGGGACGATGCACAGGCTTTTGATGGGACTGAAGAAAGGGGCTGGGCACCCGAGCAATGGACAGGGGAGGAAATATTGGCAGTGTTGAATGAGTATGACTTTGGTCCGCTTAGCAATCATCTCGATGTGTTGCGCACGATTCCAGAGAGGCCGGATCGGTATAGGTTCTGGTCACACAAGAGCATCTTATGGGAACTTCATTATTGGGCCAGGTTGGCTACCAGATACTACCTGGATGTCATGCATATAGAGAAGAACGTGGGTGAAGCCGTGGTTGGCACAGTTTTGAATTGGGAGAAGAAAACAAAAGACACCCCCAAGGCACGCGTTGATCTGAGAAATATGGGACTGCGGGACCATTTGTGGTTGAGAGAGGGCAGGAGCAAAATGCCCCAAGCTCCTTACACCGTCACCAGGGACCAGAAACATGAAATCTTTGGATGGCTGAGTAATGTCAGGTAACTTTTTATTAGGCATGTATTCCCTAAAGAATCCATCTGTTGTTGGACGACTATATATGCATGAAATCTAATTGTTGTTAATGGCTATGCAGGTAACCTTATGGCTATGCGGGTAACATAAGCAAGTGTGTTAACTACCGAGACAACAAGATGTACGGATTGAAGAGTCACGACTGCCATGTACTGCTTCAACGCCTCTTCCCTATTTTCATTCGAGCGTACTTGGAGGATGAAGTGGTTGAGCCGTTGGTGGCGTTGTCAAGATTCTTCCAGAAGTTATGCGCTAGAGAAGTTAGAAAATCAGACCTCATGAGAATGCATGAGGAAATCGTTTTTATCTTGTGCAAATTCGAGAGGATATTTCCCCCAAACTTCTTTGACATCATGCCTCACCTGATGATCCATCTTCCCCAACAATTGTTGCTTACCGGTCCCGTACACTACACTTGGATGTATCCCATTGAAAGGTACATGTTATTCATAAATTTGATTTATACATGTTTTTAAATAAAAGTTGCATGCTCTTAACATGCACTTGTTAACCTTGCAGACAACTTGGAGACTACAAGAAATATGTGCACAATAAATCTACGCCTGAGGGGTGTATTGCTGAAGCTTACATTGCGCATGAGTGTATAACGTACGCGAAGTTGTACTTGGGAGCGATGGAGGACCCCCCACAACATCCAAGTCGAGATGACCCCGAGTTCAACCTATCTATCGTCGCCAACTCTGTTGTACCATACGGAAGCTTCAAGAAGAAGGGTGTGGACAAGTTGCCTGACCATGAGGTAGGGATTGCCCACTGGTGGGTTCTAATAAACTGTCTGGAGGTACAATATTGGAAACGAACCCATCTTCACTGCAAGAAAGTTCGCGGTGATGTCGAGTACCACAACACGACGTTTGCAGACTATTTTCCACAATGGGTAAGTGTATAAATATATATATTAGATGGCTTTCTTTTACAGTTCCCTATTCTTTAATCATAAACACACCAAGTGATTTGAGTTATATTTTTCAGCTGATGCAAGTGGCTGCGAGGGGTGGTCATACAAATTACTCAGAGGAATTGAGGCTGTTGTCGATGAAGCCGATATCTTCCACAGTCCGCCCAATGTGTGATGTCAACGGCGTTAAGTATATATGTGAAGCTAGAGACGGGGAACGCAAAACACAGAATTGTGGGGTGATGGTCGATGGTGCAGAGGGGGGCGTGGATTTTTACGGTGTCCTACAGTCAGTTGTTGAACTCATTTATGGGAACCGCATGAAAGTCCACTTGTTCAAGTGTCGATGGTTTGATACTAGGCCGCACCGCATACGGATCGATCAGTACGGCATACTTTCGGTGAATACCGCCACTAGTGTGTATGAAGATGACCCCTTTGTTTTCGCCACAGCGGCCAAAAAGGTCTTTTATCTTGACGATCCATTGAACAAAGGCACGTGGAAGGTAGTTAACCATGTGTCTCAGCGAGACATATACAGTGCTACCACACTTGGTGTGAGCACAGAGTGTCAAGAAGCGACCGCATACCAAGAGCCGGACGCCGGCGACATTCCGGAATCCTCCACCATCCGCGATAATAATGTGACGCCGGGCAGAGTGGTTCGACTTCCTAGGGGTCAGGTGCCCATGTATGATGTTAATCCGAATCGTCTATATCAGGCAGACGATGACTCAGACGACGAGTACGAGCACCGGTTGCCAGATATTAACTACTATACTACGTCTGACTCAAGTGATGAGGATGATTCTGATTATCATCCTTAGTATACTGTTTATGTATGTATTTGTGTACGATGGTGCATGCATGTATGAATACATTTTTCGTCCTTAATTACCGTTTTCCGAGTTTATGGGAAATTGTATTGAATTGTTTGTGAGATGTTAAGGAATTTATCAGGTGAAATAGGCAATTTTCAGGCCCTAAATGGCAAATTTTCGGAAAGATAAGCATTATAGCCGACGAAATGGACCATACTTCGTCGGCTATAATGCCCATTCTGGGTAATTTAATATGCAAGTCGTCGGCTAACGACAAAATGTTGAAGGTCGTCGGCTAAAGTATAGCCGACGACCTGCAATTCGTCGGCTATAACCCCTGGCCCGGATGTTGACCGAAATCATTGCTTGATCCTTCAAATGCAAAAGTGTCATGAAATAAGATACGACCGAAATATTGAAATACGTCTACGGTGGAAAAATGGGAAGATTCCGACAAAATCTGTGTGCCGAATGTTGCGGTTAGCTGTTTTTTACTTCCGTTTTCCTATGGGTAGCCTGACGGTCGGTAAATATTTTGAGGAAAATTTTTATACGATTAGTTGCGTCTCATCGATCTGAAACTATTCTCTGTTGAAGGTCAGGCAAAAAAACGTCATTTAGACGGGCCAATTTCCGTTTTAAAGCGTTTAGAGGTTTGACTTTGCAGTTTGACCGTACCGATCGAGCCTTTAACGTTGTCAGATGTAGTTGGAATTTTTTTCATACATGTATTTAATCTTAACGGTGATATCTGACGGTTGGAATAGATTTTCCAAACTTTTAGATTCGAAATCGGAACATATGCACTAATATTCCTTAAGTTGTTTACTAAGTGTTTAAGTGAATGTATAGTTTCAAATAGTTACTATACGTAGACCCTTCAAATGCAAATGTGTCGTGAAATAAGATACGACCGAAATATTGAAATACGTCTACGGTTGAAAAATAGGAAGATTCCGACTAAATCTGTGTGCCGAATGTTGCGGTTAGCTGTTTTTTACGTCCGTTTTCCTATGGGTAGCCCGACGTTCGGTAAATATTTTGAGGAAAATTTTTATACGATTAGTTGCGTCTCATCGATCTGAAACTATTCTCTGTTGAAGGTCAGGCAAAAAAACGTCATTTAGACGGGCCAATTGCCGTTTTAAATCATTTAGAGGTTTGACTTTGTAGTTTGACCAAAGAATAGCCGACGACATACTTAACTTCGTCGGCTAAACTCTTGCGATCCGCGCCGTTTCATTGTCCGCCGTTGGTTGGGCGAGATCTGACGGCTGCTGAGAGCGTGAAGTATAGCCGACGAGATTCATATTATAGGCGACGAAATCCATACTTCGTCGGCTATAACCGGCTAGCAAAACCCAACTTCGGCCCGGCCCGGATTTCGGGTCAGAGTACAGCCGATGAATTTCGTCGGCTATGACTATAGCCGACGAATTAAAATTAAATCGTCGGCTATAACCGGCCCGTAAAGCCCAACTTCGGCCAGGCCCGGATTTCGGGTCAGAGTATAGCCGACGAATTAAAATTAAATCGTTGGCTATAGTCCTTCGATTTAAACCGCAACAGAGGCGCCTCTCCCTCATTTTCTGCTTAGAACCCTAATTTCCCAATCGTTCCCCACCCCTCCCCGACGCCGACCGACCACCACCGAGCCTCCCCGACGCCGATCGACCCTCCCCGGCCCCACCCGACCCCTCCCCGACCCGAAATCTCTCCGAACGGCAACGCCTCTAGCCGCCGCCCCTAGCCGCCGTCGCCGCCGCACCGCACCACCTCCCCTAGCCGCACCACCATGTCAGGTAGTCCCGCTCTCCCTCATTTATGGTTTTTGGAAATTTTGTGGAATTTTGTGGTTTTGTGGAATTTAGGGATTTTGTGAAATTTTATGGTTTTTGTGAAATTATGTGGAATTTAGGGTTGTTGTGCAATTTATGGAATGTTGTGGAATTTTTGTTAATTTTGTGGAAATTTGTGGAGGATATATATATATATATATATATATATATATATATATATATATATATATATTTTCGGAATATATATATATATATATAATTAGGTATAAATATATTTATGTATATATATAATTAGGTATATATATATTTAATGAAGTTTTTTATTTTTTTGTGAAATTTATGGAATTTTGTGGATTTTTTTTTAATTTTGTGGAATTAACAACGATTTTTAGGAGGATATATATATATATATCTATATATATATATTTTGGAATATATATATATATATATATAATTAGGTATAAATATATTTATGTATATATATAAATAGGTATATACATTTAATGAAGTTTTTAATTTTTTTGTGGAATTTTTGTGAAATTTATGGAATTTATATACTAATTGTGCAGGAGACCGCCGCGCTGTAGACCGATGGCTTGCCAGACCGACCGAGAGCGACCCCGACGCTCAGGCAGGACCCAGCCGTGGGGAGAGCGGATCCAGCGGTCGTCGGGGCCTACGCCGGCCTATGAATCGACGAGAGGAGACCTTGATGGGATTGACCCCGAGCGATCCACGTGGGGGCTCCTCGTATGAGTCGACGGGAGCGGGCCCAACCTCGAGTGTCGGAGGAGGACGCAGAGCCGCATCCTCCAGACCCCAGTGCACTTCCGCATTGTTCCAGGATCGGCAGCCGACCCCACCGCGCGCCGATCTGGACCCTCCAGAGATGCTCCCTTTCCCCCCACAGCGACAGCGTCCACAGCTACGAGGCCCACCGTCAGGGGGATCAGGCCCCTCAGGGTCCACGCCCCGTATGTCTCCGCCATCGGGGATGTACATGGTCTAGTTCCTCCCTGCCATCCCCGAATACGACGCCAGGGGGAGGCAGATTTGGAGGCACGACCGGCCCCACGAGATTCCCTGGGAGGAGGCCTACGTCCACAGGCCTTTCGACTCAGAGGACTGCCGCGGCCTGTGGTATGTTCGTGAGAAGGACAAGCAGTACAACGACGCAGGTAATTGGTTAGTTTAATTAATTATTTAGATTGTTTAATTAATTATTTAATTAGTTAGTTTAAATAATTATTTAACTATGTATTCATTTTAATTATGAAACAGGCGTCCTCGTCAATAAACCCGCGGGGACGAGAAGGACCAGAGGGCCCGCGAACGTGTCGACCCTGGAGAGGGAACTCGCTGGTGGGATCAGGGAGATCCTGCCCGGTCCCGGTGAGGATGAACGCCCGGTCGAGAGGAGAGACACCACGACAAAGTATATCAACGCGACGGGCATGATCGTGCGGGACAGGGTCCCAATGTTGTGGCCCGACTGGGGCTCTGTGCACGATGACATCAAGGCGCGAGTGTACAATGCACTGTCGGTGAGTTAAATCGAAAATTTTTACAGAAAATAAACATTTATGCATTGAGTCCTTGCTTATAACTATATAAAAATATTTTCTAATTAATTTATAATATTGCAGCAATGGTTTAGAGTCCATCCTACCTTGGACTGGTGGAGAGACGAGCAGCTGAAGAACAGGTTATGTGTTTCGCGTTATTTTACTATCATACTATTTATTGGCAGTGTACGAATATATCTAACAGTTGTGTTTTGTTAATATAGGTACTCCGAGTGGAAGAACGAGCTGTCGACGCACTACAGGACGTACCATGTGGAGCAGGCCTTGGGGCGAGGTGCAACCCCCCACGAGTTCCGGTACAGGGAGTATGAGTGGCTATGGCTGGTAGCCTACTTCAGGAGCGACAGGGTCTCGGTAAGAAAATTTAGCCTGCTAGTATATAACTTTTTACTGTTATTTAATAATTAAATTATGTAGTTACTTAATTAAATTAATTAGTGAGTTAGTTATTAGTTATTAGTTATTAAATTAAGTTAGTTAGTTAGTTACATAGTTAGTTAGTTCGTTACTAAATTAAATTAAATTAAATTAAATTAGATAGTTAGTAAGTTAGTTAGTTACTAAATTAAATTAGTTAGTTAAGTAGTTACTAATTAAATTAAATTAGTTAGTAACTAAATTAGTTAATAATTTTATTTTGGTTAGTTCCTAATATTTTAATTTAGTTACTAATTTATATTTGCGTTTATATGTTCGTTCTTATAATACAGAAAATCTCGAAGACGAACAGCGACAACCGCAAGATGAACGAGCACCCCCACCACGGCGGCGCCCGCTCCTGGAGGCAGTGGGCAGAGATTGCGAGGAGGGACCGACCGCTGAGGTCGTTGTCGTGGATTCATGCGCAGATGTATCCGGGGCGTCCCGACCAAGTGGTAAGTATTTGCCCATCTTCAATAAAAGTGTTTCATTAAATTAATTTATATTTTTTTTTTATTAATTCGTTTATTATATTTTCTTGTCAATTAGGCGGAAATAGATGTGGAGACCGACGCGATCACCTTCGGGATCGCGCGAGACACCCTGGGGGAAGGGGCGTCCGACGAGGCGATCGCGGAGTTTGCCTCCACGATCGACACCCTTGAGCCGTGCTTGGCCTCTCAGATCATGCACGCGGCGGTAGGGACGGGCAACAACTACTTCTACCAGAGAGGCCTAGGCGCGGCGGGAGATGGGGTTCTCAAGTACACGCCGGCCAATCCCAGCACGCAGCGTGCGGCTTCGACGAGACACGACTTGTAGACACAGCTGCAGAGGACGCAGGCGGAGTTGGCGAGGGCGGTGGAGGCGCTCCAGCAGGCGGAGTTGGCGAGGGCGGTGGAGGCGCTCCAGCAGGCGGAGTTGGCGAGGGCGGCAGAGGCTTCGGCGCAGCAGGCCAGAGACACATCTATGGCGCAGATGTACCGATGGATGCAGCAATCTTGGGAGGCCCAGCAGGCTGGACTCCAGCCCCCGCCTCCGCCACAGATGCCCGAGTTCGTCGTCCCCACTCCCCCCCCCCGCATCGGAGTACGCCAGGCGATCAGGCTAGCCATAGCCACCGGAACTCGAACGATCCCGTCGACGACGCTACGCGTTTAGGGGGTGATGATGAGTAGATGACTAGTTAGGGGGTTAATTTAATTTGTACAGTAGGTAGGATATTAGGGATGGATTGATGTGGATATTTGTTGGATATTTGGATGTTTGTTTGTGGATTTTCTGCAGCCAAACCGAAACGAAGTGAAATTGGGCCCGAGTAAAATTTTTAAATTTTTCTAAATATTTAGGGGTTATAGCCGACGAAATGGACCATATTTCGTCGGCTATACCCTCCCGGCTTCCGGCAAAAAAAGCCGTTCCCGGCACCGGAGAATGTTATGGACGACGATTAATTCGTCGGCTATGACTGATGTATAGCCGACGATAGTGTCGTCGGCTATACTTCAGGGTTAGGGGCAATTACGTAATTGTTGTAGCCGACGATTCTGTCGTCGGCAATGTTCGAAGTATAGCCGACGACGCTTTATTCGTCGGCTATACTGCGTGGTGTATAAGTCGACGACTTACCCTCTGTGTCGTCGGCTATACTATAGCCGACGGAGCATTCCCGACGAGAGTATAGCCGACGATACTTCGTCGGCTATGACTATAGCCGACGATTTAATGAAAACGGCCGACGAGATGGCGTCGTCGGCTATAACCCCTTTTCTAGTAGTGTTTGTACCTTCTGGTGCCCTCTTTGGCAGGCTGGCGCCCCCGGCCCCAAGGTCCCTGGAGGCAGGATAGAGTGCTGGGCCCCGAGGCCGGGTGCTGGTGATCCGGTCCCGAGCCTTGGGCCGGGCCCTGGTGCACTTGCTGCGGGTCTGTGGGCCTGCTGTAGCCTCTCTGCGGCTACTGTCAACAAGTCCCCCAAGTTCCCGGTCAAGTGCAATCTTGAATGGGGACTTAAATCTGTCTTGCTCTTGTCCCACAGACCCGCAGGGTTACCAACCTACCGGTGCCCAGTCCCCCAAGTCCGCGTTAAAGATTGGGCGTGACCGAGGTGAGTACCTGTTACCGATGGGAAGCAATAGTTTATAAGCACGTTTGTAATATAAGTAGCACTGTGCTCAGGTATTGTGGTGTTATGAGCATGGAGCCGGGTGGAACCCGGAGAATGTATGAGATGATGCCATGATGCCATGCAATAGATGTGTGCATGGAATGATAATGAGGCGTTGAAATCCGCCATGCAAGAGATGTGCATGGAATTTCGGCCGGGCACTCTGCCCTATCGGTACGAGGTGGAGCTTCACTGGGTCACAACTGGGCGATCTGCCAAATCGAAACGGAGCGGAGTTCACTGAGCCTCTACCGGGCGATCTGCCAAAGCGGACGGGGTGAAGTTCATGGGACCTCGACCGGGCGTTCTGCCATATCGAGACGGGTCTCAGGTGAACTTCAGTACTGGACCTCGACCGGGCGTTCTGCCATATCGAGACGAGTCCAGGAGTATGGGAGCTCGACCGGGCGTTCTGCCATATCGAGACGAGTCCCATATTGCTAGGCTGCAGGGAGATTACCCCGGTGTTGCGGGCTGTTTGAAGCACCGGTGAACACTTGCTAGTTCTTCTCAGCTTGTGTTGAATAAGCGTTGAGGTAAGGGGGGTGGCGTTGAGGTGACAAGGCTCGCCGTGCAGCCCCATGTTGATCGCGGTTTAATGCGATGCAGGGTTTTTATCCTGCTGGACAAGAGTACATGGGTTAGATGTAAACTCACCCGGGTGTATAAAGCCCATGCCGGTCGAATGTTCTCATGACCGGGGTCAGCCATGATACCGGGCGGAACTCGACCGGGCGTCCTGCCATATCGAGACGAGTCCCCCAGTGAAATGCCATGGGGCCGGGTGGATCCTGTTCCCGGTAGGGGGGTGGCGTTGAGGTGACAAGGCTCGCCGTGCAGCCCCCGTTTGCCGCAGCTGGTGCGATGCAGGGTTTTTATCCTGCTGGACAAGCGTACATGGGTTAGATGTAAACTCACCCGGGTGTATAAAGCCCTATGCCGGTCGAATGTTCTCATGACCGGAGTCAGCCATGGTACCGGGCGGAACTCGACCGGGCGTCCTGCCATATCGAGACGAGTCCCCCAGTGAAATACCATATCGAGACGAGTCCCCCAGTGAAATACCATATCGAACTGCTACGGACCGGGCGGACCTTGACCGGGCGACATGCCATATCGAGACGGGTCCTCCGGTGATATGCAACGAAGAAGCCATGCAGCCGGTTGAATGATCATAACCGTGAACTGCTACGGACCAGGCGGATCTCGACCGGGCGACATGCCATATCGAGACGAGTCCTCCGGTGATATGCAACGAAGAAGCCATGCAGCCGGTTGAATGATCATAACCGTGAACTGCCATGGTGCCGGGCGGACCTCGACCGGGCGTCCTGCCATATCGAGACGGGTCCCCTATTGCTCATACCCGGATGGATGCTCTCGAAGCGGTTGGATGATTACCACCGGTGAGAGGTCTTCGAGATGCGCAGCGAAGAAGCCATGCAGCCAGTTGAATGATCATAACCGCGAACTGCCATGGTGCCGGGCGGATGGCTCATACCCGGATGGGTGCTCTCGAAGCGGTTGGATGATTACCACCGGTGAGAGGTCTTCGAGATACGCAGCGAAGAAGGTGTGCAACCGTGGGATCTGGGGAAGTGTGGGAGGGCCTGACTCCTCGGTTCCCGCTCCTACCTTCCTGTCGCCAGCGTGTGGGACAAGTGGCTGACATGCATTTAAGGAGGAAGTCCATCAGTCTCGTCAGTTATGATAGCATGGGCAGTTTACCAATGCTGGGACACGTGCCAGCGGGGGGCGGTCTTGAGATGAAGGGCCTGGATTCGCAGGCGTTTGAGTTGCTGTGATTACTTGTTTTGGAGGGATTTCAATTTCCTAGGGCACTGGTCCCCTCTATAAAAAGGCCTCTTCTGCTCTCCTTTCTGTTGTTGCTTCTTGCTTTGGAGAAACTAAGAGAAAGAGAGGAATCCGGCGACCACTTTGAGCCCTTTTGCCCCACGAGATCCGTTTTCTTAAGCGCTCCCTACTCTCTTCCTACCATTGCTCGCTGCTTTCGCAGGGCGGATTGTCCTCGGTTGAGCATATTAATCGGTAAGTTTGTTGATTTCTTTGCCCCGGTGTTGTTCTTGTTTTGGCTTTGTTGTTTTGCGGCAGGGGGGGGGGGCGTAGAAGGCGCTGTTGTAGCCTGTTGCTGACGAGCGCTAGGGTTTTGTTTTCTTCCCCTAGGTTAAGATGTCATCTTCAGGTTCTGACCGGGCTTCCGAATCGGCTGCCAGAGGTCCTATCGAGGACGATGAGGAGAGACTGGAGGACTGGCTCGGTTCGGAATCTCCGGTGTCCGAAGCCGCTGACTGCTTCGGGAGTAGGGTTTCGTCTCCGTCCTCGTCTTCGCCTTCCGGGGCTGAATCCTCGGAGACTGAAATACCGCACGGAGTGCGCCTTGCAGATTCTCCGGCCGTGAGCTACACCATTGGTAGAGGGAAGGATGCTGTGGTGTGTGATGAACCTGAGGGTAGCATGACCCCTGGAGAGATTGCAGCGCTCCGGGAAACCTGGGCTATCCCGGATGACGTTCTGCTGCGGCCCCTGAATCCTGGAGAGTCAACCTGCAACCCGGAAGTAGGTTGGGTTGCCGCGCATCAGGACCAGTTCCGGCATGGACTCTCGCTCCCGCTGCCAAACTTCGTGCAGTATATGCTTAGTGCGCTGCAAGTGTCGCCCGCGCAGCTTCCTGGGCTCCAGTGGAGGCGACTACTGAGCCTCGGCTGCTTGTACGAGTTTTCCGGGATGAATATACCAACGGTAAACGAGTTCCGGGCCTTGTATAGGCTGTCGTACTCCAGGAAGCAGGGGTCCCGGGGTTGCCTGTCCTTCAACACCCGGAAACCTCCACCGATCGTCACCAATATGCCTTCATGGGTAGACAACAGTTGGAGGAAGAAGGTGGTGATGGTGGGCGGGAGGTGGCAGGCGAGGAGTAAAATGTACTGGGTTCCTGGCGCCTTCCAACCCCTTGGCGACCAATCGTACGAGCTATCCGATCTGGAGCATGAGAGGGTCTCGACCATAATCGGATGTTGGGACGATCTGGAACGGAGTTCTTTCAACTTCATCCGACGAGAAGTGCTGGAATACTACCAACTCGGGCGGGGTCCCGGTGCGTAGGAAGCCCTTTAGCGGTGATACTTTGTGTTAGTTTTCGCAAAATACTAACTGTTCGCTTTCCTTGCAGGTGCATCTTCCCGGGCGACTATCAAGCCCGAAACCACTCTCTCGATGGACGGGGAAGACCTCCTTAGCAAGCTGAAGGAGAAAGGCGAGACCGTCTCGCGGACGTCGGTGGACGAGGAGTCCGGCCGGCTCACGACTCATCCGGAGCCGAGGGCCATGGATGTTGACAACGGTGCCTATCTCCTGAGGCGGGTGAAGACCCATCATGCTGCGGGCCTTATGGCGCCTGGAAAGGGCAAGAGCACCGGGGGGTCAGTTAGGGTTCCCAGTAGAGTGAACAGGATCCCCAACCGACCGATGTCTATGCCGCACGTGGCTCGTTCCGCCCGGGTAAGCGCACAATCTTCTTCTCCGGAAGGCCGGGGAGAGAAACGGAAAGGAGGGGACATTCCTTCCTCCGCGCTGGTGACGCTTACCGGTGGGTCGGCACGGGAGAACCTGGCCAAACGGTTCAGGATAACCAACGGTGCGCAAACTAATGCTGCCGGGGAGAAGGCTGCTGCTGCTGCCCGGCAAAGTAGTCCCGCGCCTGCGGAGTCACCGAGGGGAAGCCCGGATAGTGCACTCGCCCGGCAAGTGGCGGCGGACTTGGCCGGCCTTGGCCTGGACAGACCTGGGGTTGCAGGAGCCCTGGCGGGTGGGAATCGCCCAAAATGCAAGGAATCCGTCCTTCGGGTAAGTACTGCATGGTACCACTACACTGCCTGTAGCTTGTTTTCTTTTGCTGCTTGACTAACTGCCTTTGTTGCTGCGCAGCTGCTGTACAGTCTGTACCAACCGGATGCGAGCGAGGAGCTGTCGGAACTAAAGAGACAGATAGCTGCTCGATCGGAGGCCTGACAGCGCCTGGAGGTGGAGAAATCCCGCTCGGACCGGGAGAAGGCCAGATCGGAGGAGAGGGCCAAGAAGCTGGAGGAGCAGAACCGGAGCCTGGAGAAGGAGAGGGCCGAACTGGAAGCCAAGGTGGACGAGCTCCAAGTGGGAGCTGCCGCTCTGCGCGCCGCCTCTGTTGCTCCGACCAGGGAAGATGACCCGGAACTCTACGAGCGGGTCATTCTCAAATACCGCGAGAGCGATCAGTTCCTGGAGTTTCTGGTGAAGGCCAGGGAAGAGGGCATCTCGGATGCGTACACGGAATGGGCGGGGAAGGGATGGTTAGACACTTCCCTGATGCCGACTGCTGCTAAAGGAGATATCCATGAGCAGTCGAACATCCATCAGGAGGCGGTGGAGGGGCAGCCGGATGAAGCGATTCGCTCGGACTTGGATTCTTTTACCAACGGTGCCGAGTCTCCCCGGGCCAGAGTCAACACCGGAACTGAGGTTGACGACGAGGGTACCGCAAGAGAGGCCAGCGGATTGCCTGCTGAAGGCGGAGTCATGGCTCCTTAGGAATTTCCTTGCTCTTTTCCTTGTAATCTTTCCGGATCGGTTACCGCTTGTATACTTGCTTGAATATGAATATACTGGAACTGGCAGAGCCGGTGAAATTTTCTCAAAAGTAGTTTGCATATATATTTGTTTTTACAATGGTTGAACCGCGAACTATGCCAAACTAACCGCTCGGGACTAGCGGGTTTACCAGGCCTGGTCACGTTCCCGGTCGGGGTCTGTTCTTCTTTCCCCCACGTACCGCTGGAGCTGGCCGTTATCAATCAAACCCTGCACCGCTGTCTTGAGAGCGTAGCACTGATTCGTTCGATGAGTCGCCTCATCATGATAAGAGCAGTACTTGCCCGTCTGCGCCGTTGTAAGTTTCCCCTTCGGGTACTTTCTCTTGGGCGGTGGGGGAATGACGCTCCCGTTCTCAAGTAGGATATCCTCGTAGGAAGTGGTGAGAGCGGTGAAGACTTCTTGACCGGCCGGTGGTGGTGCTGGCATGATTGCCAAGGGGCGTTCTTGGCGGTACGGTGCCGGCTTGTGCTCGTTTTGGGGTTTATCAGAATAGGGCCTCTGCTGCCGCTGTGGCCAGTTTCTGCTGTTGGCGTTCCGGCTGGGTCGAGCGGTGCGGTTCTCGGTCCGCTGACTAGGCTTGGCTTCCTGGCCGGGCGAAGGGTTCTCTTCCCGGGGATGGTCTTCATGTTGCTCATCCCGCTTCCTCTTCAGTAGGTGATGCCCATAGGTCTCATGATCGGCCTGAGCATGCCGGATGGCCATAGCCATCAACTCGTCATATCCCTGCGGGAGTTCTACCCGGACAGCGTAGGAAAACTTGCCCGCTCGGAGTCCCTGCTTAAACGCCATCTCGGCGATGCCTTTGTCCAGGTTCCGAACTCCGGCCGTAGCCGTTTGCCAGCGGTTGACAAAGGTTCTCAGCTCCTCTCCGGGGGCTTGTATGCAGTTGAAGAGGATGGTCGACGTCCGGGCTCCCTCGACTCGGAGAATGAAGCGGCCTACGAACCGGTCGGCCAACTGCTCGAACGCCTCGATCGAGTTTGCTGGAAGCTCGTAGAACCAGCTGAGCGCTTCTCCAGACAAAGTCTCCTGGAAGATGTTGCAGCAGACTGCATCGGAGTATCCCTTGGCGCAGGTTTGGGACCGAAAACTGTCCAGATGCTGGTACGGGCAGCCGGACCCTGAGTAGGTGAGCTTGAGGGACTTCTGGTTGCCAGATCTTCCTGACTCTATGACCCGGTGCGAGAAAGGACCCATGCGCTCATTAAACCGGGCACCCTCCATCGGCCGCGCGGCTCTTCTCTCGTTGGCCTCCATTTGGGCCTTTAAGTCCCACACGGTGTTGGCTAACATCTACAGCGCTCGTGCGGTCGGAGTCTCAACTTCATCCACTGACGAAGCGCCGGGCCGGTGGTAGGTTGTCGTGCTCTTTGGCGGGCCTGCGCCTGCTGGCGACTTTTCTCGCATGGGGTCACCGGGCCGACCGCCCGAAGATTGCCCTGCCTCGGTGTGTTAAGGTTGGATCGGCGGGAGTGTCGCCTGCGCCTCGGCCATGGCGTCACTACGCTGCTGTCCCCTTTCCAGGGCGGCCACTAGGGCAGCATTCACCGCCTCCATCTCTTCGTACCGGGCGTTGGACTTAGCTCTGTCCCTGTCGCTCTCCTCTCTTAGACGACTGACCTCTGCGGCCATTGCCCGTAGTTCTCTCGCCATACTGCTATGGCCGGGGCTGTACGTAGGGTCCCGGTCCGGGCTCTCAGATCGATCGCTTGGATCATCTGAGAACGTCAAGGAGAAGCCCCGTCGCTCTGGACTGTCTTCCTCCTCAGCCGGGCCTTTTCCGCGCGAGCTGTCGTGGTGGGGATCCGGCACGCCGGATGGTCCCCCACAGCTCCCTACTTCCTGACCGTTGCCCCGGTCGCCGCGCGGCTCCCGCGTGACGGCCGGGGTGGAGGTGAGCGTCTGCACTACTGCAAGACGTCCCTCCTCGGCGGTACCTTTCTCTCGACTCATATCTGAATTCTCTCCCAACGGTGTTGCTTACACGGCTTTTCGCTCAAGATTCCCACAGACGGCGCCAATTGTTTCTGCCTAAACCCGGGGGCCTGGTAGATACACGGTGAATCCAACTTGATCTCCTGCAATCCTGCTCACTAAGGGGAATACCGGGCCGGTCTTCTCCTCTCCGATGTCTAAGTTAGTATAGTTGGAATATATATAACCAATGCACGTATGTAAGCAGGGAGAGAGATAAGTTACCTAATAAAGAGGGTAGTTGGGGCCCTTATATAGGTGGTTGGGGGTGAGGGCTGGCCTCACCCTTCGATGTGGGACTGGTTCCCTTCTGTTTGTACCTTCTGGTGCCCTCTTTGGCAGGCTGGCGCCCCCGGCCCCAGGGTCCCTGGAGGCAGGATATAGTGCTGGGCCCCGAGGCCGGGTGCTGGTGATCCGGTCCCGAGCCTTGGGCCGGGCCCTGGTGCACTTGCTGCGGGTCTGGGGGCCTGCTGTAGCCTCTCTGCGGCTACTGTCAACAACACTATAGACACGTTTACTTATAGGGAATGGAATTGAAAAGTGAGAGCATGAGTGGTGGATTCCGTCATTTACACATGATGGAATTAGATTAGGTGTGGGTTCCACTTCCTAATCAGGAATTAATTCCTTAACAACTCGGATTTGAAAACCCAAGAGGGGGAGACGGAGTTAGGAATGAAGTAGGGCTGTCAATAGGTCGTGTCGTGTCGAGTTCGTGTCGGGTCAAGATTTTTCACGTGTCACAAAACACAAACCCAAACCCAACCCATTTAATAATCGTGTCGAAAATTTAAACCCAAACCCAACCTATTTATTAACGGGTTACCCGTTTCCAACCCGTTTAACCCATTTAATAAATAGGTCGTGCCGTGTTGGACAAATGACCCATTAACATTGTGACCCATTTAACTAATGACTTGATTAAATTCACAACAAACTACACAAGTCCACAATTATCTGTAATTCATATATAAATTCATTCATAAAATTAAAAACTCTCATAAGTTTAAAATTAAAAAATTCATCCATCGTATAAAAAAAAATATACATAATCCATAAACTGAGTTTGAAATTTAAGTTTGAATGTAAAGCATCAAATGCCAACTTGCAAACATTGCTTCACTTTATTCAGCATAAAAGGAACAAGTAATCACCACCTATAACAAAGCAAGATCATAGAAACGAGAACAGATATATATATATATATATGTTTGTTCATATGTATAAACCCTAAGTTCCTTACGATAGCATATATATAATAATCATATATCTCATCCCAGTTTTGAACTGGAAGATCTAGAACAAGAGTTGATCAAAATCAAGTATCAGATAAACATATCTCATATATAAAAGTACCATTGGCTTGACGATAATACCTTCTCGAGAAAAGGTGAAGTTTTGATGCTGATGTGCGGTGGAACTTAGGGTTTTTGTGTTGATACAAGGCTTAAACAAGAGAATTTATTGTGTTAACGGTAACTCTAATTGTAAGAAAAGACTTAATCGACCCTTATAAACACGTAATGTATGGGTCATGTATGCATGTTATATATAATATAACCCGACTCATTTAATAAACGTGTTAAGCGGGTTAATTTCGAGTTGGCGGGTTGACCCGCGGTTGACCCATTTAATAAATGGGTCATGGCGGGTTGACCCGCCGCTGACCCGCTTTTTAATCGTGCGGGTTCAACCCGCTTTATTTCGTGCGGGTTTCGAGTCGTGTTATCGGGTCGTGTCGAAATTGACAGGCCTAGAATGAAGCATCAGAAATCTTAGAAGAAAAAAAAAAGAAAATAACGTCTATTAATTTTTTGAATACCTATTAATTCAATAGTTAATAATATTGTGAAAGTTGTTAAAGATGCTACTAATTTCAGTTTCTTTTTCTTGTGGCTTCTAGCATCGTTTACAATACCACACATGTAGCCTATATATTAATATGTAACTTATATTTTATTCATTTTAAGGGATCGGTTATTAGACCAACTTGTTGATCACATTTTCACATCTACACCGTTTAATTACTAGGTTTGTATGTGTATATCATTCTTGTAAATTTTTAGCAAAAATGGTAATCGTTAAGACATCTAACTAGATGAAATCAATAGACGTATGAAATTTGTCAAAGTTGAACCGTTCAAGTTTTTATATGTAAATCACAATTTTGAATGCTCTAACGATTATCAAATTGAATGAAAATTTTCAGATATGATGTACTCATATAAACATGAAAGTTGAACGGTGGAGATGTTAATATGTGATCGAAAAGTAGGTTAAATGATCGATCCCTTAAAATGGACAAAATGAGAAATCCTTTAGTGAAATGGGCCTATATATATATATATATATATATATATATCAAAATAGTACCGTTTGACTTGTTGGTTTTACGTAAGTTCTCAACTAGGAATCAAGAGACCAAGTAGAGAACATATCAACATATATGACAGTTTGTCAATGACTTCTCAGAATAGTACTATTTGGCTTGTTGGTTTTACATAACTTTCAACTAAGGCAATCAAGACGACAAAGTAAAAAAGACCATATTAACGTATAGGACAATTTGAAATGAGTGACTGAAATGGGTACTACCTTTTTACATGGTTATTTTTGTAATCAAACCAGAATTAGTTCCATTCCTAATTGAAATTTCAGATGGTGCGTAAACAGCCATACTATTTAGGAATGGAATCCATGTATGGAATTAGTACTATCGTGACATAAGTTGTTTACGTACCATCTGAAATTCCAATTAGTGTTAACAACTTATCACCCATATAAATATCTCCATACTAATTCTATTCCGTCTCTCATTCATTCCACCTCCTATTCCTAATGAAATCCATTATAAGAGCATCTCCAACAGATTCCCTATAATAGAGATTTTACTTAAATTTGGGGATTTTGGGCTCTAAATCTCCTCCAACAGATTCTCCATCTCATTCCCTAAAATGAGGATTTGGATGAGAGAGAATATATGCATCCCTATATTTGTAGAGAGAGAAAGAAAAATTTGCAGAATGAAAAATTAATTATCAAATCAATTTGACACAGAAAACTAAAAAGTAATCATTAATTATAGAATTTTATATAGATTTTTATTTAAAATAAATAAATTTATTATTATAGAATAAATTAAAAGTAATAATTAATTACAACTTACAATAAATGTATTAGATATAGAGTATTTATTGCATGTTTGAAAATAAATAAATAAAAGAATATTATATTGTTGAAATAAATATGAATGTAGTTGTAATAAATGTGAAAATCTCCAAAATGGGGAAGCTCTTGGAGTTGGAACATAATTTTTTTAGAGATTCTGATTTTTGCTTCCCTATTTTGGAAGCAAAATAGCTTCTCCATTTTCTTGATTTTCTCAATTTTTAATGATTTTAGGTCTTTTTTCACTCCAACAGCTTCTCCATCTCATTCCCTAAAATAGGGAAATAGATGAAAGAAAACAATACATTCTCCAAATTTACAGAATCTCTAAAACAATTTGGAGATAACTACAATATTAATTTTCACGTATTCCAACAACTCACAACCAACCAATTTTCAGCAACATTAATATCTATCTTGTTTAAATAATTTTTATAATTCAAAACTACTTTTTCTTAAATGATTTGTTTTAAATAGTTAATATTTTGTTGTTGTAATAAATGCATAAATCTGCAAAATAAGGAAGCTGTTGGAGTTGAAGCATAAACTTTTTAGAGATTTTAACTTTTGCTTTCTTATTTTACAAAAATTTTGGAGAAGCTGTTGGAGATGCTCTAAGTAAGTAAACATGCCCTATGAGGAAATTGGGCCTCGCAAAAGAGGAGAGTTAAAGATCTCCCTGTCCAATTGTCGCGAATGCATTAGTAGCAAAGTTTACCTCCCGAAAAACATGTCGGAGGCCTAAAGGCTGCAGCTAATCTTTTTAAACTCCATACCGATCTTCAAAATATCTCGAGTGATCGCCAATTTGCCATAAATCTCCAAGGCGGTTTAGTAATAAAAAAAATAAAATAAAATAAAAATATGTAAAAACTTCTGTTCCTAAAACGGCGTCGTCTGCGAAGCTCTGTATGAGGAATTATAAGTTTATAACCCACCACCTCTCTCTTTTTATTCTCACTTTCTCAGAAACTGATATATTCGCCTCTCTCTCTCTCTCTCGCTCTCTCGCTCTCTCATTAGTTCAAAGCCCTCCTCCCGCTTTCTCTTCGCCGCCGCCGATAACCGCCAAGTTCCCACGGCGATGGACATTGATTCCGATTTCCAGAAAATGAACACCGCTTCACAGCAACAACAAGGCGGAGCCTCATCGGTGCCGATGGATGCCGAAGACGACGACTCTTACGTCATTAAAGTAATCAATCACTCTCTCTCTCTCCCTCACGGTTTAGGGTTTTCGTATTGTTAAGATTTCAATTTGTTAAGGAAATCCTAAAAGCCATTAAATGATTATCGTTTGAGCAAATATCAAAATTAGGTTAAATGCTTTTGCTTTTCTATCAGTTTTTTTTTTTGTATGGTGAATTGTGAGTGATTAAGCTGGGGTGCTTTATTTGGCTGCGGAAATAATCAGGGTAAGGAAACTGAGGACCTCAAAGATTCAATGGAGAAGCTAAACATTGAGGAGTCATCTTCTTCCTGCTTCAAGAAGAAGCCAGTTATTATTCTTGTTGTAGGCATGGCAGGTAATTTCATTCAGTTTGATGCATTCTTGGTTTCAGTTTTGTGAAGATTTATATCTAAATGGAGTTAGAAGATTGAAATGTGATGTGGGCTTTGTGTAGGGAGTGGTAAAACGACCTTTATGCATCGCTTGGTTGCGCACACTCATCAGAATAATATTCGTGGGTATGTGATGAACCTCGACCCGGCTGTGTTGACTCTTCCGTACGGTGCAAATATAGATATCCGGGATACTGTTAAGTACAAGGAAGTGATGAAACAATTCAATCTTGGACCTAATGGGGGGATATTGACCTCACTCAACTTGTTTGCGACCAAGTTTGATGAGGTAAACTCTTGACTGTGAAATATTTGTCTAGATATTACGCGTGTGTGGGATGGGATGTTTTGGCTCTATGCCGTTATGGATTTGGGCATTTTGTAACTTAATGTTATTAGCACTCTATTGTAACTTTTTTATTGAATTTTGTATTGCATGGTTCAACTTGAGTTTCGTTGTTTGTTTTACTGGTCGAATTTGTTTGCATACGTATAGAAATCTTTGCCTTGACCGCTTGGTATTGGTTCTATTTATTTCAATTATGCACTTTTTTCACCAATAGATATGATTATGTTGTTCTTTTAGATACTGCATTGATGTTTTATTCGTCTTTTATCCCATCTATCCCAAAAGTGATCATCATACATGTCAAATTTCAGGTTATCAACGTTATCGAGAAGCGAGCAGAACAGCTTGATTATGTTCTCGTGGATACGCCTGGTCAGATTGAGATATTCACATGGTCAGCATCTGGTGCTATCATCACCGAAGCATTTGCATCAACATTTCCTACTGTTGTGACTTATGTAGTCGATACACCTCGCTCAGCTAGCCCAGTTACCTTTATGAGCAACATGCTTTATGCTTGTAGTATCCTCTACAAGACCAGGCTGCCCCTTGTGCTGGCATTCAACAAAACTGATGTGGCTAAACATGAATTTGCTTTGGAGGTATGTCAATATCTGGGTTAAAGTAGACATCTTTGGTTGAATGCATGCAGTGATACACGTTATTGTAGATGATTGAATATAATTGGATTCCTTTATATCTCTCCTGTTTAGCTGAAAACGAAGTGATTAACCACTAAACAATAGGGCTTCCAGAATACTTCTGGTGCTTTTAAGATGCAGCTGTCTCCTGTGAAAACTGTGAACCTTTTGAATCCTTAGTTATAGCTATTTTACAAAGATAGTCTAATTTACTGTCAGATGCAGCTGGTTCTCCTACATTGTCATGCCTTTCGATTTTTTTTTTTTAAAAGTATTATTGTTATGAATGATTTCCTTTCATTATTCACTGCCAACTTAATCATGTAGTATACATCATATATCATATCATTTATTGAAAACTGCTTTGCATGCAGTGGATGGAGGATTTTGAGGCATTTCAAGCAGCAGTGAGTGAAGACCACTCATACACTTCAACTCTAACAGAGAGCCTCTCCCTTGTGTTGGATGAATTTTATAAGAACTTGCGGTCTGTTGGAGTGTCTGCTATTTCTGGTGCTGGAATGGACGCTTTCTTTAAGGCCATTGAAGCAAGTGCTGAGGAATACATGGCCACCTATAAGTATGTGCTGAACCTGACAATATTTCCAAACTTTCTATACTAGAATGCCAGTTAATACGGATGCTTCTGTTATAGATCAGAAATGTCATTCTGCTTCCAGTTTTCATGAAGTCTTTACCTGCTGCCTTTTGTGTAGGACTGATCTGGATAAGAGACGTGCAGAGAAGGAGCGGTTAGAGGAGGAACATAGGAGAGAGACCATGGAGAAGTTGAGGAAGGATATGGAGCAATCTAGAGGAGAAAATGTGGTCCTGAGCACTGGTTTGAAGGACAATGGAGAGAGGAGCAGAGCCATGATGGATGAGGAACTTGACGAGGATGAGGATGAGGAACTTGACGAGGATGAGGAGATACTAACTGAAGATGAGGATGCCATAGATGAGGATGAAGACGATGAAAATAGCAATTTCCCCTTTTAGTGATGATGCTTCTGAGGTTGTAAGTATTAGCAGACTCTAACTAGTTACCAAGCTGACAATGTCTCTTTAGTTCCACACCTTTTGGCTGTGTTGAAACTTTGTGATTACTTTGTGATGATTCTTCAACTTCTTGGTGGTTGAAATTGAAATCAGGTGTTTGTTTGGTTCTTAACAGGTGAATTATATCGTTGATCTAACTTATATCAGGTGTTTGTTTGATGCCTACTTTGTGTAGTCAAGCTAACATATATTTGTATGGAGAACTTGCTTAATGATGATTGCAGAGAAGCGCTCCTCTGACTCTATTTGTCTCTTGTCCTATATGAACCTACTATGATTAGTTAGATACGGGTTCCAAAAACCAGAAGGAAAACTTTTTTTTAAACAGACCATCTGTGAACTCGTGACAACGTTTACGAAAACAACTGTCCAAAAGGAAACAGAATAACGAACTAATGAATTGTTTAACTAAATACTGGAGCATTCTATCTCAACCAAATAGAGAACCCGTAAATACTAGAGCATTAAACTGTGGTGCCTTAGATCAGATATGTGAGTGGCAACACTTCAGGAGGAGCTGATTGTCCAACCAAAGAGACTACATGTATGGAAAAAAAAATCAATTGTAGTAGTACATTAGTGTTCCCACCTGCAAAATCGTCGCAAACATATGTGGCTGCCAAATATAAGGATGAGTGATAGACAGAGAGACTTGCATTTTCTAGGACAGTCCCAAATCAATTAGAAAATGAGAGTTTTTATTCATACCTCCAAAAACAACACTTAGATCTTTTTACTTTATGAGAAATTTTATATACACTTTCCAAAACTCTTAATACACACCCTCTACTCAATACACCACTATTTTAATTTATCATTCTAATATATTACTAAATACACTACTCAAAGTACCTAAAATGTTCCTAACCACAAAAAAAACATAAAATACATTATTATTTGACTATATCTTATTTGCTATGATTCGTATATATCAATATATATTGATATGATGTCAATATTGATTTCTTGTGCTGTTCTTTAAAAATGATTGAAATTTATTATTGTTCTTCAAATCATATACATAAAATAATAAACACTATGAAGAACACAAAACTCAACGCCTCATGAGGTGTGTTTAGATGAAGAAGAGTGGTGTATATGGATGAAGAGAAAAAGAAAAGATAAAATTAATGAAATGAGGACACAATCGATCTCTTAAGATGAATTACCTTGAAAATTGAATTAATTTGTGGAAATAAATACATGAATCGACTAATTATCCAAATTTTCCATATAAACTTCTATTTGTTGAAGGAAAAACACATTATGTGTCTTCGTCAATGTAACTGACGAGAGATAATTATGTAGTCATTATTGTCATAAATGTATTTACTATTACCGTTGTAATACTTACCCTATATAAAAGGGATTATCAATTAAATGAGTAGACCAATTTTTCATTTTCCAACAACACGTTATCAGCACTTTGCTTTTCCCAAAAAAAATAAAAAATTCTGACCCGGATTCGAAGTTCTCGACCGGGCTCCTTTGGCCTGATCTGACCCGTGTCCAACAAACCCAACCTGGTTTTGATCGACCCGACCCACGAAAACAATAAAGGGATATTTACCTTTTACCGGTAAATTCAAAGGTAATTTTTTGAAATTACTGTACAGTGAATTATATTTACTGTTTTACGAATTTAATAGTAAATATGAAATTATTTAATTTATATGGTAAATGTATGATTAAAGTGACTAATCATATAAAACCCTAGAGCCTCCGCCGTGTGCTCCCAACTAGAAGCCTTCTAGTCTATCCCACCACCCTGTGGTTTCTTGCTTATTCTCACCGAATCCCCAATCTCATCGATCACCTCTCAGATGCCAAATCTTGATGATGTTACCCGTAGTTTCGCTCAGTCCCTAGCCATTGCGGGCAAGGATATAGTGGACTTGTCTGTCTTCCATGATGAAGAAGACAACGCTGTGAAGGAAGGAAGCCAGTTTTTCCTCCTTGCACGTCCCCTAACCCGCAAGCCTATCACTGCAACTGATCTCAGATCCCACTTCAAGCGTATCTGGAGACTTAAAGATTCCTTCCAAGTTCAAGAACGCACGAAGGTGAGGTTCCTTTTTGCTTTTAATATGTAACGTGATGCCAAGAAAATCCTACTTGGTGGACCGTGGTACTATGGCAAAGCTCCGATTGTCTTTCGCGATTATGACGGGGTTCAGGACATTCACAAAGTCCAAATGGATGAACTGTTTTTCTGGGTTCATCTCTCCAACATGCCTCCAAGGTTTGAGCGATCGAAGTGGATCAAAACCGTGGCTATGGTAGCAGGTAATTTTGTGGCCATGGATGAAAAGGCTTGGAAAGCAACCCGAACCATTAGGGTTAGGGTTTCTCATGCCCTGGACAGACCCTTCTTTCTTCAAAAGATAATCAGGTTTTCTGCAACTGTTGAACAATAAGTTTCATTCTATTATGAAAATCTCAATGGACGCTGCAAGACCTGTAACCTCATTTGGCATGAAGGGGAAGTTTGTCGTGCATCTGTGGTGATACCCTCTGTCACTCGAAGTCACCCAATGGTCCAGAAAATTCATGCTAAGCTTCCTCCAACATCTGAAGGAGTATTCCGTTTTAGGGGATCTCTCTTTCGACCCTCTATTGCCAAACCACTTTTCGGGGAGGAAAGCAGCAAGCCTAGGAAGCCTATTATGATAAACAAAACAATGTTATCGCAAATTGTTGATAACAACCTTGCTCTAGTTCCAATGGAGGCCTCTGTTGCTGATACACAACAACCAAACGTGTTCGAGCTCTCACCCCATCCCCAAAGAAACTTCAGCGATCACTCCAGGATCTAAAGGCAGGTACACAAACTGATGCTCCTACTAAAAGGAAAAATGCCAATGTTTTCTGAGCAATTTACTGCTAAATCGCTTGGCCTGATAGAGTCACAGGGTGGAACCCTAATTCTCAAGGAAAATACTACAGCGCTAAGCACAGCTGAGCATGTCATCAAAAAAAGAAAACCTGGTCGACCTCAGGGATCTCGAAACAAGAACCCTTCTCTGTCAAAGAAAATCTCTGCTGCTGATGTCTTATCCTATCTCTATAGTGGAGCACCTCCTAGCCCTTCCTCTAAGGGCAAGGAAACAGTTTAAATGTTTTTTTTCTTCTCTAGCTTTGCACCTCCATGGCCGACTTTGAACATGGGGAATTTAATTTGTTTTTGTTTCTAGTTTTGCTGAACTTTATGCCTATTATCCACGATGTTTTTAGAGTTAGGCTTTCTTTCCTCTGATGTGCTAAAGCTTCCGAATAGATGGTCTAGCCTATGTATCACTTTGGTATCCTGGTGTACCATGAAGTCTTGTACTATCCTGAAAATAGGTGATAGCGGGTGGATATGTAATGACCACCTTGGTCTGTGCGACTCTTATTTGAATGATTGAATGAATAATCACTTTCAAAAAAAAAAAGTGACTAATCATATGAATATTGTTGTTTTTACATGTGACGTATTAATTACGATACATCGATCAAAATGGAACTGAGATCAAGCAACCGCTTCACACGCAGTTTATTTGGCAAACTAACAAATGGTTTAACCATCACAGTTTGACTTTGACACATTGGACTATGAAGAACTTGAGTACCAAATTCCCCTACTAAGCCAACTAAGGCTTGAGCATGGTATATTTATACAAACTGCTTTATGTAAATAGCTAAGAAATAATTAAAATATCTTGAATGGCGATGTAAGGTTTGAGAAAAAGAAATTTCATAAAACAAATTATGCAAAGTAATGCCACAACCCTAAAACAAAGAGAAATTACCATGGACGTAAAGATTCCTATAATCATCCAAAAGCAAGTGGAAAGAATGGACTATTTGAAAGATGGCATAGCGGACACGTCATGTGCAATGAAGCGCTCTGCCATTGTTGTAAATTAATGAAGTATTGATACGTATATTACAAGCTAGCAAAGAATTAGTTGCGACTTACAATAAGTATAAAGAATCATACGAGCACGCGGATTTGGAAAAGTTTCTTCAATATCCAACAATAACATTGAAAATGAATTTACAACTAAAGGCTTACCATATGGGAGAAGATGACGATGACACATCTCATCATTGTAGTTTTTAAAAGAGCAAAAAGAATCTAGCTCAATCCAAGATAGACTTTGATTAGTCTACTTTTTAAAATTTCTGAGATATTCTAGTAAAGACTATCACGCCTTATATCTAATAAGTTAGACTTTTTGGTCTTAAAGTTTATATTTCTAAATTGGACAAGACTAAATGTAATCGTTGGCATGTTAATTTTTTGAATTTTATCTTAATGAATTGAGATTATTCGAATTTTATTCATGATATACATGATTCAATTTTCTGCATCTAACTTTGCAAAGTATTGCATAAAGTAAAGCAACATATCATAATATAGGCATGACATAAAGAATTGTGTGCAAAGAAATGTACCATGTAATCCCTAAAATAATAGTACTGAAGGACAATGGTACTAATATATCACAAAATAGCATAATAGTACTGAAGAACAGTAGTACAATATCAATAGATATAATAAAAATAACAAGGATCAGTATATCTGTTCCTTTGGGATTTATAATGCACCTGCCTTTTTGAGATTAATATACATTTTATTGCAATCCCCATCGAGTTACTCTAAAGAACCTGGGTTGCATTTCGATGTATATATTGAGCATATGTCAAATTGACAATTTATGCGACAAGAGAAAATTGATTTTTTTCCACATTTTAAAGAAATTCATGCCACGATGTTCATGTAAAAAGACACAAGTGAGAATTCATTTGAGCTCTTTTGCATTACCTCTAACGACTGCGGATGTAAACGAGTATTAGAGAAGTTTATATGTCAACTTAGTGAGTTATATGTAACCGCTAATTGAACCCAACGTCATAAGAAAATGATATTTTGGAATTCTGACATAGATTGGCTTTGACGCAACTACTCGTAATCTGGTGATCCGTAGATTAAAGAAATTACTATGGATACTCATATTTGTGATGAATAAGAAGCAGACACCAGAAGAATATGGTTCACACAAGAAACCGAGGACGACCAAAGAACATTTTATCCTCAAATATTGTTTCGACATAATCCATGTAGGGTTGAAGACGTGTGTTCAATCCCTAAATTCAACCGCTTCCCTAAGGTGGCATTATAATATATTTGATGCACAAGTATCTACACTTATACCCTATTATGCTTCTGACATCTATCGTGATTTTATGAATAAAAGTACATCATTCAAAGCCTACTAGTAAAATTATGATTGACACCATCATATGCAAAGGAAACATGTGTTCTCATTATGTTCTTATATTGACTCCAAAGAGGATTCAGTGGACTGATTCAACCAACTTGCGAACACCTTAGATATTTTATGGTGTTGGTTGTTGTGTCGACACGGTGGTCACGTGTCATGACACCATCCACAATTAATACTTATGTTGCTTCTGCTAGAAAGTCAAAGCACCTAGGCCGAGTTAATTTCCGTAGGCGCAATGATTTTATAGCTTATTATATGGGATGTGTAATGGGCATCATATTCCTATATAAAAACCCAATTGGTCTCATGGAAAACGACTACCTTAATAGTCTTGATATTGGTAAAGCACACCAATACTTCCGTTTTGGGTTATGTAATTTTGCATGCAGCATTAGTTATTCATCTATGACCATCATCATTGAACCAATTTACACTATAGCTAGTGACTATGTGTGAGGATTTTAAAGGATTTCAAACGAACTCGTAATCCTTGAGCTCTTTGGATTAAAACGGATCTACAATCCTTGAGCTCAGTTAAATATTTTTATGTGCCAAAATTGCGCCGCCACAACGCACAATGATAGGTTACTTGAGATGAATACATATTTATGTTGAATATGAACTTCCAACTATAGTCCGCTATGTCGAAACCTTGACATGCGATCTCCTCACCGCTAGATTTGCGGTGTGTCACTTTGATAAGATAGTCTTCCCGTCGTTAGGGGGAGATAAGAACAAGCATGTTCAAGTGGAACGACAGGAATTGTCCTGGTTTGTCCCTACTATGTCTCATCTTGATCCCCAAAATCACACAAAGTAAAGTGCGTAGATGTATGATACATTAAAGTGACGAGATCACATAACCCTGCTGCAAATATACTTGCAAGGATTGTGTTTTATCAAAAAGACATGGTGACACCCAAGAGGAATTGGGTAATGCACTACCACCATGAATGGTGGCATGGTGACGCCATAAGTGGTATAAATGGTGTCACAGGCCGTGGCTCTCCAAGGAAGAGGGGAATACCACCTTAGGTTCGATAAATACTCACCCAACGAGAGAAAGTGAGTTTTGGCACAACATGATCTATTGATCAGTGATACTCAAATCCGTCTCATGAGAATATTTCTGGATTGTGGTTATCATTGGGGGACGCCTCAAATGTTAGAACCAATCCTTGAAAGTATAGAGATCTCTATAAACACATTACACTAGTGTACATGAGGACGTGGAATAATGAGTCTAATATCGAACCATACTTCGTTGAAAAATGTCAACGTAGTAAACTGGCCAAATGGAAAGAAGCGATCCAGTATAAACAAAGAGATAGGTCTTTGGGCAGGTGACGCCGACACCGAAAATATAAACCCTATCAAATATATCTTTGTTAGAATGCGTAATGAGAATAAGAGTATGTAGACTCACCTTATGGCGCAAGGTCTCTCAAAAACGCACTGGAATCGACTACGAGGAGATATTCTCTCATAATGGACTACGAGGAGATAATCTCTCGTAATGGATGTCATTGCACTCCACTACTGTTTCTGCCTAAACCCGGGGGTCTTGGTAGATACTTGATGAATCCGACTCGATCTCCTGCAATCCTGCTTACTAAGGGGAATACCGGGCGGGCCGGCCTTCACCTCTCCGATGCTTAAGTTAGTATAGTTGGAATATATATAACTCGGGCACGTATGTAAGCAGGGAGGGAGACAAGTTACCTATTTATGGTGGTAGTTGAGGCCCATATATAGGTGGTTGAGGGTGAGGGCTGGCCTTGCCCTTCGATGTGGGACTGGTTCCCTTCTGTTTGGATATTCTGGTGCCCTCTTTGGCAGGCAGGCGCCCCTGGTCCCAGGACCCTTGGAGGCAGGATAGACCGCTGGGCCCCGAGGCCTGGTGCTGGTGCTCCGATCCTGAGTCCTGGGCCGGGCCCTGGTGTACTTGCCGCGGGTCTGTGGGCTTGCTGTAGCCCCTCTGCGGCTACTGTCAACAAGTCCCCCAAGTTCCCGGTCAAGTGCAATCTTGAATGGGGACTTATCTGTCTTGCTCTTGTCCCGCAGACCCGCGGGGTTACCAACCTACAGGTCCCCAGTCCCCCAAGTCCGCGTTAAAGATTGGGCGTGACCGAGGTGAGTACCTATTACTGATGGCAAGAAATATTTTATAAGCATGTTGGGTAATGTAAAATAGGATTGTGCTCGAGTGTTAGAGCATGGAATGGGGTGGAAACCCGAAGAGTGTATGAGATGATGCCATGCGATAGATGGTGCATGGAATGTTGATGATGAGGCGTTGAAATCCGCCATGCGAGAGATTAATGCATGGAATGAAGGTGATGAGGCGTTGAAATCCGCCATGCAAGAGATTAATGCATGGAATGAAGGTGATGAGGCGTTGAAATCCGCCATGCAAGAGATTAATGCACGGAATTCTGATTGGGTCTGCTGCCCTTCGAAGCTCACTGGTCCCGAACTGGGCATCCTGCCAAATCAGAACGGAGCGGTGCAAACTGGGCCAGAACCGGTTGTTCTGCCAAACCAGAACGGAGCGGTGCAAACTGGGCCAGAACCGGGCGTTCTGCCAAACCAGAACGGAGCGGTGCAAACTGGGCCAGAACCGGGCGTTCTGCCAAACTAGAACGGAGCGGTGCAAACATTTGCTAATTCTTCTCAGCTTTGTGTTTAAATAAGCGATGAGGTAGATGTGCAGGTTTGTTAGCCTGCGGGGAGACTTGTTCTGTGTTAGAGATACAATCTGCCCGGTGGGATGGTGTAGAGATAACGAGGCTCCCCCATGTGTTCCCAAAGATATCGCAGTTCAGTGCGATGCAGGGTTTTTATCCTGCTGGACAGTATCGCGGTTCAATGCGACGCAGGGTTTTTATCCTGCTGGACAAGGGTACATGTGTTAGATGTAGACTCGCCCGGTTTGTAAAGCCCATGCGTTTGCCATGGGGGCGGACTCGATGGGTGACATGCCTATCGAAACGAGTCCCCCTGTGAAAAAGCCATGGGTCCGGATGTTTATGTTTCCGGAAAGTACTCTCAACCTGGTGGGATATGACGGAATCGATGAGGTGGGCCTCGCCCGGGCGTTCTGCCATATCGAGACGAGGTCGTTGGTGTAGATGCGGGGGAAGATGCCATGGAGCCGGTTTGAATAATCATAACCGCGGACTACCATGGTACCGGGCGGGACTCGCGCGGGTAACATGCCATATCGGTGCGAGGTCCTGCTCAAACCCGGATAGATGCTCTTGAAGCGGTTGGATCAGCATAACAGGTGAGAGGTCTTCCTAAGCGGTTTGAATTGCAATGATGATGGCGTGCAACCGTGGAATCTGGGGAAGCGTAGGGGAGCGTGACTCCCTGGCTCCTGCTCCTGCCTTCCTGTCGCCAGCGTGTGGGACAGGTGGCTGACATGCATTTAAGGAGGGAGTCCATCAGTCTCGTCAGTTATGATGGCGTGGGCAGTTTTACCAATGCTGGGACACGTGCCGTCAGGGGACGGTTTTGTGATGGAGGGCCTGGATTCGCAGGCGTTTGATTTGTTCTGATTTGTGTTTTTGGAGGGATTCCTAAATGCCTAGGGCACCGGTCTCCTCTATAAATAGGTCTCTTCTGCTCTTCTTTCTATCTTTGTTGCTTGTACGTTTTTAAGAGACCGAGAGAAAAAAGGAGGTGGTCCGGCGAGAAGAAAACCCTAAGTTCCTTGCCCCAAGAGATCCGTTGTTTGAAGCGCTCCCAAGCCTCCTTTTACCATTGCTCGTTGCTTTCGCTGGGCGGATTGTCCTCGGCTGAGCATACTAATCGGTAAGTTGTGTTCTTTGCCCCGGTGTGTCTTGGTTTTTTGTTGATTTGTTGTTTTGCGGCGGGGGGGGGGATCTGTGTCGCTGACTGGGTTGCTCAGCGGCAAACTTTTGGGGGGGGGGAGGCCGTTGAAGGTGGTGTTGTAGTCTGTTGCTGACGAGCGTTAGGGTTTTGCTTTCCTGCCCCTAGATTAAGATGTACACTTCGAGTTCGGAGGAGGCTTCTGAATCTGCCGCAAGAGGTCCTGTGGTGGATGATGTGGAGAGGATGCAGGACTGGCTCGATTCTGAAGCCCCGGAGCAAGAAGCCGCGGACCGCTCCGGGAGCGGTGACTCGTCCACGTCCTCGGATTCCGGGTCAGATTCCTCGGAAGCTGAGATACCGCACGGGGTGCGAATGGCCGGTGCGCATGCTGAAAGCTACACGCTTGGCAGGGGAAGAACTGCCGTGGTATGTGACGAACCGGAGGAGAGCCTGACTCCCGCGGAGATCGCTGCGTTTCGGGAAACGTGGGGTATTTCGGACGATATCTTTTTGCGTCCACTGAACCCTGGAGAGTCGGCCTGTAACCCGGAGGAGGGTTGGGTTGCCGTGCATCCGGACCAGTTCCGGCACGGGATGTCGCTACCGCTGCCTGACTTTGTGCAGTATATTCTGAGTACCCTGCCAGCGTCGCCCGCGCAGCTGCCCGGTCTTCAATGGAGGCGGCTACTAAGCCTAGGCTGCCTGTACGACTTGTCCGGAATGAGTATGCCTACGATCAATGAATTCCGGGCGCTGTATAGGTTGTCCTACTCGAGGAAAACGGGGTCCAAAGGCTGCTTATCCTTCAACTCCCGCAACAATCAAGCGGTTATCACCACTATGCCTTCATGGGTAGACAACAGCTGGAGAAAGAAGGTGGTGATGGCTGGCGGGGCTTGGCAGGTGAAGAGGAGGAGGTACCGGGTGCCTGGCGCCTTCCAGCCCATAGGCGACCAGTCGTTCCAGCTGTCCGAGTTGGAGCAGGAGAGGGTCTTGACCATTCTCGGCTGCTGGGACCACCTGGAGCGAAGTTCGTACAACTTCATCCGGCGAGAAGTGCTGGAACACTGTGGGCTTGGGCGGGATCCCGGTGGGTAACAAACCCTAGCGGTGGGACTTGTGCTAGGTTTTGCTCAACAGTTTAACATTTCTCTTTGTCCTGCAGGTGCGTCAACCCGGGCGGTGATCAAGCCCGAAAACACTCTTTCGATGGACGGGGAAGACCTCCTGAGGCAGCTTACGGAGAAGGGTGCGAGCGTCGCCCGGTCCTCGGTGGAAACGGACGGGCGGGTTACGTTGCATGCGGAGCCCCAGGCCCGGGATCTGGACGAATCGTCCTACGTGCCGGAGCGAGTGAAGACCCATCACTCTGTGGCAGCAGCGGTGCAAGGGAAGGGCAAGAGCACCGGGGGACCGGTGCGGGTTCCTGGGGGAGAAAACAGGGTCCCCAACCGTGCGGCGAGCCTGGGTATCGCTGCTTTTGTTCCTCGTGCAAGCGCACGTGCCGCCGCTCCCGAAGGGCGGGGAGAGAAGCGGAAAGGGCCGGAGGGGCCGTCCCCTTTGCTGGTGACGCTAACTGGCGGATCATCCCGGGAGGTCCTGGCGAAGCGGGTCAGGACAACCAGCAGCGTAACATCCCATGCTGGGGAGGGAGCCGGAGCGGCCCGCCAGAGCAGTCCTGCGCCCGCGGAGGTGGGTATGGGAAGTCCGGACAATACTCTCGTTCGGCAGATGATGGCGGACCTGGCCAACTTCGGCCTGGACAGGCCCGGGGTTGATGGCGTGCTGGCGGGTGGTAACCGGCCAAAATGCAAGGAATCCATCCTCCGGGTAAGTACCGCATGATACCACCGTATTGCTTATGTCCCGCCCTCTTTCTTTGCCACTTGACGGCCTTTACTGTCCTGCAGCTGCTCTACCACCTATACCAGCCGGATGCAAGTGAGGAGCTCCCGGTGCTGAAGAGGCAGATAGCTGCGCTATCCAGGTCTCAGAAGCTTCTGGAGGTGGAGAAGTCCCGCTCGGATCGGGAGAAGGCCAGGGCGGAGGAGAGAGCCAAGAAGATGGAGGAAAAGGCCAGGAAGATGGAGGAAAGGGCCCGGGAGCTGGAGGAGCAGAACCGGAGCATGGAGAGTGAGAGGGAGCGGGCTGACGCTGAGAGGGCCGAGCTGGAGGCCAAGATAGACGAGCTCCAGGCGCGTGCCGCCGCTGCTGCTGGTGGAGATGATCCGGGTCAGTTCGACCGGTTCGTTCTTCAATACGAGGAGAGCAATCGGTTCCTGGATTGCCTGGAGAAGGCCCGGGAGGAAGGCATCTCGGATGCCTACACGGAATGGGCGGCGAAGGGGTGGTTAAATACTTCCCTGATGCCTGGTACCTCTGCCGAAGGAAATGCTCCTGTGGAGCCGGTCATCCAGCAGCTGGCGGTGGAGAAACAGTCAGGAGCAGAACATCGCTCGCACTTGGATTCTTTTACCAACAGTGCCGAACCTGCCGGAACTGAGGTCGACGACGAAGCCACCGCTGGAGATGCGGCTCCATAGGATGTTTTTCTCGCTTTTGCTTGTAAAAGAAACTCTTCGGAGCGGTTTATTTTTTGGATACTTTAACTATGAATATATACATCTGAGCTTGCGGGGCCAGAGTTTTCAAAAGTAGTTTGCATATATTTGATCTTTACAATCGGTTGAACCGGCGATATGCCAAACTAGCCGCCTGGACCCAGCGGGTTTACCAGGCCGGGTTACCCTCCCGGTCGGGGCCTGCTCCTCTCTCCCCTACATATCTCTGGAGCTGGCCGCTGTCAATCAAGCCCTGCACTGCAGTCTTGAGGGCGAAGCACTGGTTCGTCCGATGAGTTGCCTCATCGTGGTACGAGCAGTACTTGCCTGTCTGTGCCGTCGTGAGCTTCCCCTTGGGGTACCTTCTCTGGGGCGGTGGGGCAATGACGTCCGCATTCTCTAGCAGGATGTCCTCATATGATGCGGTGAGAGTGGAGAAGACTTCTTGATTAGCCGGGGGTGCTGGCATAATTGCCAGGGGGCGCTCTTGGTGGTACGGTGCAGGTTTGTTCTCGGTCCGAGGCTGGGGCCTGTCAGAGAAGGGTCTCTGCTGTCGCTGCGGCCAGGTCTTGCCGTTGTTGTTGTTGTTGTTCCGGCCGGGTCGGCGACTCCCGTGCTCGGCTCGCTGGCCGGGTTTGCTCTCGTGACTGCGCGGGGGATCCTCTACCCGAGGATGGTCCAAAGACTGCTCATCCCGCTTCCTCTTCAGCAGGTGGTTCCCGTAGGTCTCATGATCGGCCTGGGCATGCCGGATGGCCATAGCCATCAACTCGTCGTAGCCCTGAGGGAGTTCTACCCTGACGGCGTAGGAAAACTTCCCTGCCCGAAGCCCCTGCTTGAATGCCATCTCGGCGATGCCTTTGTCCAAGTTCCGAACTCCGGCCGTGGCCGTCTGCCACCGGTTGACAAAGGTTCTCAACTCTTCCCCGGGGGCTTGGATGCAGTTGAAGAGGACGGTGGATGTCCGCGCTCCCTCGACTCGGAGGATGAAGCGGCCTACGAACCGGTCAGCCAGCTGTTCGAATGCCTCGATTGAATTCGCAGGAAGCTCGTAGAACCAACTGAGCGCCTCTCCGGACAGGGTCTCCTGGAAGATGTTGCAACAGATTGCATCGGAGTAACCCTTGGCGCAGGTCTGGGATCGGAAGCTGTCCAGATGCTGATACGGGCAACCGGACCCGGAATAGGTGAGTTTGAGGGACTTCTGGTTGCCAGATCTCCCCGACTCTATGACTCGGTGTGAAAAGGGGCCCATGCGCTCGTTGAACCGGGCGCCTTCCAATGGCCGGGCCGCTCTCCTCTCGTTTGCCTCCATCTGGGCCTTCAGATCCGACACGGTGTTGGCTAGCAGTTGCAGCGCCCGGGCGGTTGGAGTATCCACTTCACCCACGGACGAAGTGTGCGGCTGGTGGGAGGCGGGCGTGCTCCTCGGCAGGTCCTCGCCGGCTCGTGACTTCTCCCGCATAGGCTCGCTGGATCGGGCGCCCGAAGATTGTCCAGCCTCTAGCCGCCGGGGTTGGAATAGCAGGGGTGCGGCTTGTGCCTCGGCCATGGCAGCACTGCGCTGCTGCCCCCTCTCTAGGGCGGCTACCAGGGCGGTGTTTACTGCCTCTATCTCTTCGTATCGGGCCTGGGACTTGGCTCGGTCCCGGTCGTTCTCCTCTCTGAGACGACTAACTTCCGCGGCCATTGCCCGTACCTTTCCCGCCAAGCCGTCATGGTCGGGGCTGTACGTGGGGTCTTGATCCTGGCTCTCAGACTGATCACTCGGATCATCCGAGAACGTCAGGGATAGGCCACGAAGCACTGGGCTGCCTTCGTCCTCTATCGGGTCTTTCCCGTGCGAGCTCTCGTGGCGGGGCTCTGGATCACCGGAGGGCCCTCCACGGCTCCTTCCCAAATCGCTGCCCTGCTCGCCACGCATCTCCCGCGTGACGACAGGGGTGGAGGCGAGCGTTTGCACAGCTGCAATACGCCCTTCCTCAGTAGTTCCTTTCTCTTGACTCATTCCCACAATCTCAGCCAGCGGCGTTGCTTGCACGGCTTCTTGTTCAGAGTTCCCACAGACGGCGCCAATTGTTTCTGCCTAAACCCGGGGGTCTTGGTAGATACTTGATGAATCCGACTCGATCTCCTGCAATCCTGCTTACTAAGGGGAATACCGGGCGGGCCGGCCTTCACCTCTCCGATGCTTAAGTTAGTATAGTTGGAATATATATAACTCGGGCACGTATGTAAGCAGGGAGGGAGACAAGTTACCTATTTATGGTGGTAGTTGAGGCCCATATATAGGTGGTTGAGGGTGAGGGCTGGCCTTGCCCTTCGATGTGGGACTGGTTCCCTTCTGTTTGGATATTCTGGTGCCCTCTTTGGCAGGCAGGCGCCCCTGGTCCCAGGACCCTTGGAGGCAGGATAGACCGCTGGGCCCCGAGGCCTGGTGCTGGTGCTCCGATCCTGAGTCCTGGGCCGGGCCCTGGTGTACTTGCCGCGGGTCTGTGGGCTTGCTGTAGCCCCTCTGCGGCTACTGTCAACAACTACCTTGTCAGTTTAGTAGTTTCTGAAAAACTGAACATGCAGCTTGTTGACAGTATATATGGTGCACCGCCAAGTATATCCAACAACCTCGTGGACCGTGCAACCGACGCGATAGGTCCTGCTTCCGGCATGCATCGGGTAGACCGACACCTCGACAGCATCTCTATTGTGAAAGATCACCGGTGCCACATCCGGAAGGCGTGCCACTGGGCTCCGCAAGAAGCTTCGTGAGTAGGAAAAATGTATATCTGTCCCACATCGGAAACATTGTAAAGGAGGGAGTCTTCCTTGCTTATAAATATAGGCTTCCCCCTTAGATATCTGGATCTTGGAATCCTTGGCATTCCACACTTGTAACACTCCAAAGGCTTATTAGCTGATCGTAGTACATTCTAAGTGGACGTAGTCGTACCCTCCGGCGGCACGGCGAACCACGATATACCTCTGTGTTATTATATCTTTATTGTACTTCTGTTAGGCTGTACGGATTCTGACAGAAACAATTGGGGCCGTCTGTGGGAAGAGTTCTAAAAGTTCATAGTGCTCTACTGGTTGTGTTACCCGGACAGCAGGTCCAAATAATCAATGGTGAATAGTGCTCAATAGATCATGCCACCCTTTATTCCATCCAGGCCAGCAGTTTTATCCTGGCCAGCAGGCAGCCTAGCCCAGGTCAGCAGCCCGGTCAACAGGACCTCTGGACTCCAGCGCAGTCGCACCTGCGCAGCCTCAGTCGCGCTCCTCCCCCGGTTGCAGCCGAGCCCCCCCCCCCCCCCCCCCCCCCCCCGCTGGCATCTCCCTCTCCGGTCGCCTTCCGCTGCAGCAGCCGATGAGCTCCTCTCCTGGACGACCGGTGCAGTACGCTGCAGCAGCTTCTCCGGTCACCGATGAGCCCCTTTCCAGTCACCGATGGCTTCCCTCTCCGGTAAGGGTGCGATGCTTTCTCCTCTGGGTACAAGACCGGTGCCGGTGACTTCGGGCGCGGGTGCGGTGCAAGTCGTCAACGATTCGTACGGTGCGGTCGACTCCCTCCTCCGGTACGATGCGGTCGCCTCTCTCCTCCGGTGCGGCCTTCTCTCTTCCGGCGTCGATGGTCTCCTCAGGCCGCTTTTGCTCCAGTCAAGTCTGCACAACAGCGCCGGCCGGCCGGGACTATCTCAGCCTCTCTCCTCTCCCAAGGGTGTAGAGCCGGAACCCTCCTTCTAGCGCCACCGTTGGCCTTGGTATTCAAACCGCACCGCCCCTACACCTCGCCGCCTGCCCGGTACGGCCAGGACCTAGAGGATCAGGATCGGTGGTCGTTGGCTCCTCTCCGGGTGCCAGTGGTCCTCTCCGGGCGTGAGACGAGAGAGAAAAGAGAAGGGAGGCAGCAGCTGCACCCACAGCAGAAAGAAAGAAGGAGAGAGAAAGAGTGGGAAAGGCAGAGCAGAAAGAGAGAAGAAGAAAAGAAAAGAAAGAAAGAAGAGAAAAAGAGCGAGAAAGAAAGAAAGAAAAAGGAAGGGAAAAAGGTCGGTCCCGTCAACATGTCCCAGCGGGCCAAGTAGAGTTGGGCTGGAAGGGGATCTTGGGCCGGGTCGAGTTGAGTTGCAGCAAGTTGGACAGAAGGCAATTTCCTCTGGCCACCCGCCAATCTTCTCTGGACACCCATGCTGTGCCTAGTCCTAGTCCCTTAGGCAAGCACCGAGCAACCACTATGGACCATTCTCGTGGGCTATTCAAACACCCGGCAGCTTTCTCCAAAGATAAGTACTCTTTCATTTCGTTATCGCTCAAAGCATGCTTCACATATACATAACATGTCTCCGCATGGCCACATCGGGCATATTGATAATTAGGCATGTGATAAATGTATGAGCATGGTTCAGGAAGCATCGCATATCAGTATGCATCGCTGCACGCATATCAATATGCATCGCATTTCAGTGCATCACATTTCAGTGCACGCATATCCGTATGCATCGCATTTCAGTGCACACATATCAGTATGCATCGTTGCACGCATATCCGTATGTATCGCATTTCAGTGCACGCATATCAGTATGCATCGCAGCACGCATATCAATATTGCATCGCATCTCAGTATGCATCGGTCGCATTTCAGTACTGCGCACCATATCAGTACGCATTTTTCATATGTGAAAGCCAGTAACAAGGGCTGAGGCATTCCACCAGGAGAGCTTGTCCTCTAGCACAAGCAACTCTTCCCGCAGGCTAAAAACTCTGCACATGTACCATCGGGCTTTATAAACCCGGGAGATTTGATCCTCTCATACAAGACGAATCTTCCAGCAGGCTAAAAACCCTGCACATACTTCACGCCTCTAAGAACGGAGGCTGTGAAAAATTTTGGGGGTATTCCAACGGTACGGGGCATTCCACCATGTATTCCAATGGTACGTGGCATTCCACCATGTATTCCAAAGGCATTCCAAATCTCCCCGGGCGGAGAGGCGGGATCATTCAAACGCCCGGTAATGAGTCCATCTTCCTTGAGGAGTTGGGGGACTAGTTGGAGTGACGTCACTAGGTCGTCACCTACCCTTGGCGGTACATGATGTTAACTCCCCAAGTAAGATTGCACTCTTACTCGGGAACTTGGGGGACTTGTTGACAGTATATATGGTGCACCGCCAAGCATATTCAACGACCTCGTGGACCGTACAACCGGCGCGATAAGTCCTGCTTCCGGCATGCATCGGGTATACCGACACCTCGGCTGCATCTCCGTTGTGAAAGATCATCGGTGCCACATCCGGAAGGCGTGCCACCGGGCTTCGCAAGAAGCTTCGTGAGTAGGAAAAATGTATATATGTCCCACATCGGAAACATTGTAAAGGAGGGAGCCTTCCTTGCTTATAAATAGAAGGCTTCCCCCCTTAGATTTCTAGATCTTGAAATCCTTGGCTTTCCACACTTGTAACATTCCAAAGGCTTATTAGCCAATGTAGTACATTCTAAGTGGACGTAGTCGTGCCCTCCGGCGGCACGGCGAACCACTATAAACCCTGTGTTATTATATCTTTATTGTGCTTCTGTTAGGCTCTACGGATTCGGACAGAAACACAGCTTACGAAAGTGGTCACAACATATCTCTATGGGGATCAAAATTAAGAGATATACATGAGGATCCTAAACGGACTTCATCTATCCAAATCAAGTGGCTCTAGATCACATAAGTGTGTTTGCAAAAGAAATTGAAATGTTTACTAAAGTGACTACTTGATTGGGAAGACATTGGTGAATTATGCCCTTGCGTTTTCATTATGGATATACACAGACTCTCAATGAACTAAGAGATACTCTATGCATTGTAAATCCTAAGTTAAGAATGAAAAAGATCTTGAGAATACACAGTCTTGAAATGGAACTGAAGGACTGTAATGATGGTGACCATCCATCAATCGGCTTAGGCACTCTAAAGAATAAAGTGAGGCCTACATATACTCTCATAATCAGTCGAAGTCTTTACTCTAACAATAGATCCATTTTTCATCTAAAGGAAGATGACGAAAAAGTGTTGGGAAATGAAATTCCCTATACAAGTGCAATGACGCATGATTGTACTTAAACACAATACGTAAGACTCGACCTCTCATTCGATGAAAATTTGTAAAGCTATGTTTATCTCTGCGCCCACGCAACGCAAATGGTTCTTTCAAATACTTAAAGATATGAAAGATTTGGGCTTATTCAACCTCTACATAGAAGGTGACATGATAAATAAACTATCCACGTCATATCTAACTATGCGTAAAGAAAAACACATTAAAGGTAAAATAAGAAAATTTGTTATTACAGATCAATTTCAAATCTCTTAACGGTCCATCCATACTCTAGACGAAGTTATGACTGTTTTATTATATGAATGTCATACCATGAGTGAACCTGATGTTCAATATGAACCCATGTGTTCAGTTCATGAACAACTATATCCTCAAGATCAAAGTAAATCAAGTTGGATCTGAGGACGATGTGGCAAGATTTAGTTACTAAATCATTTTATCAAGTCATATTTGGAAAAACATGTGAAAATGCATAACTATGCTAATGTTACTGAAGCTCCCTTGATCAAATGAAAGAATCCGAGAGAATCCCATGATTAATGTAAAAATCAGGGGGAGGTGCAGACATCAGGGGGAGTCTAGCACATCCATGTTGTTTCCAAATGCAATAGGTGCGTTGTGCTCTTTTTGTCCTTCGACCAAAGTTTTATTTTCTCCCATTGGGTTTTTGTTATTTGCAAAGGTTTTAAATGAGGTGACACCACATGCACCATTTTATTTCTGACTCGGCACAAGGGGGAGTGTTGAAGGAAAAACATATTATGTGCCTTCGTCAATGTAACTGACGAGAGATAATTATGTACTCATTATTGTTATAAATGTATTTACCATTACCGTTGTAATACTCAACCTATATAAAGGGAATTATCAATGAAATGAGTAGACTACTTTCCAATTTCCTACAACACTATTATAATATATGTCATCTTAAATTTTATTTTTTCTTTTACTACGTTAATTTTTTTTTTAAAAATTGATTTTGATTTCTGTATTTTAATTTATTTTATATTTCTAATTTGTTATATATGGATATTTTGGTCATTTCATATCACTATAAAATCTGATTTTAATTATAAAATATTAGAGATGTGTATTACGTAATTAATGGAGTGTATTTAAAACTCCTCTTACTTTATAGTCCCCCAATTTACTTTTTCAAAAAAATATAATGCTATTTAGACCTCACTTATTTTCCTAAAATACCCATAGCTCCAAAAACTTAATAAAAATTTTCTTTTTAGAAGATTCTAAAGGAAATCTGTAATTAGTTCTTCTTCAATTTTTTGAACATCTAATTATCATATTTTCTCATCCATTATTAACTTTGTTGAGACTGTGAAGGTTGTTTGTTCATAATCGCAGTACAACTATTTCCACGTTTTTTACACTAATTGTTGATTATAACAAATGCATTCAAGCAAGCGAAACCCAAAAATAATCTTTCAAGCAACCGAAAAAAAAGAAGCTAAACTAATAAAAATTGCATAATCTTTCAAAATTTACATAAAATTTTACTTTATCGTTGATTGTGGATGATTATGAATGTATCGTTCTTGAATAACAGTAAGGTAATATATTAATTAATTAATTAATTAATTTTTGAATGGTGAGATTTTTTTTGGTAATGTGGATTTTTTTTTTGTAAGGTGCGATTTTTTTGGTAAGATGAGATTTTTTTGGTTAGATGAATTTTTTTTTTGGTAAGGTGAGTTATTTGGTAAAATGATTTTTTGGTAAATTCACATGTGTTGACAAAGTCAATACCAATTTGAAAAAATAGGGAGGTCCAAGTACTGTTTTTAGAAGTATGAATAGAAGCTCTCTTAGAAAATGTATAGACCTTTAAAAAAAATATAGAATGCGAGGATGGTGGAACCAACTGGATCTACCAGCATAATTCATCTCCAAGAACAGAAGTACATTTTCTGACCAGATCAAACTAATGATCCGGGCAATTAAAGAATAATTACCAAAAAAATTTCTCTACACCAACAACGATCATTGGAGTAGACAAAGGCGTACGAGTATCCATGTTGAAAAGCCTAAGCATCTTCTGCGTATAAGCAGATTGATGAACCAAGATGCCATCAACTCTATGCTCTAGTTCAAGACCTAGGCAGAATTTTGTCCTCTCAAGATCTTTCATCTCCAACTCAGATTTGAGGAATGATACTCTCTCTTCAATCTTATTAAGAGTACCGATGACATTCATGTCATCAACATAAACAACTACAATAATGAGAAAAAGATATCGTATTAAGAAATAATAAAATTTTAAAATTTCCTTAATTTGTACTATAAGTTTTATTTACTATTTATTTTATATTTCATCAATTACTAGTGTTTTTGTGGATATTAATTTATATATTCATTGGGACCAAATGGGAGTCTAAAAAAATTATTATCATATGCATTTAGCGAGGTTCATAGTAATATACACTGGTCCCGAATCGGGACTGGAGAAAATTATTATTTAATCGAGATTATTAATTTTTCGAACATTTATTTATCGAGGTTCAACTATAACTTGTTAACATATAGTCTAATTATATATATATATATATATATATATATATATATATATATATATATATATATATATAGTTCCTATCCAGAGTGAAGGTTCGCTTTGAAATTAACGTGTGAAGTTCTTTTTTTGACACACTTTTCGGCCACATTTTCACATCTCCACCGTTTAAATGTTAGAACTTAATGTATATATCATCTATGCAAAATTTCATCCAATTTGATGATCGTTAAGGTATCCAAATTGAATCAAATTAATGAACAAACCGAATATGTCAAACATGAACTGTTCGTGTATATCATCATAATGAAGACTCAGACGATCATTAAATTAAATAGAATTTTGCATAGATGATCTATACATTAGGTTCTAACATCTAAACAGTGGAGATGTGAAAATGTGACCGAAAAGTGAGTAAAAACAAAAAATTTCACACGTTAATTACACAGCGAACCTTTGCTCTACATATGAACTAATATATATATATATATATATATATATATATATATATACAGGCCGGATCTAGAGAGGACGTCCTCAAAATTGCGTTACAGTGTGGATTTTCATTTTTAACCCACTTTTCGATCAAATTTTCTCATATCCACCGTCTAGTATCTAGATAATATTGTGTAGATCATCTCTGAAAAATTTCAGCCAATTTGCTAATCGTTGAGGCCCTCAAAATTACGTTTTTCTGTTATAAACATGAACGGTTCAAGTTTGACAGAATTCATTTCGTCCATTTGTTTTTCGAGTTTGAGGGCCTTAACGATTACCAAACTGGCTGAAATTTTTCAGAGATGATCTACACAATATTATCTAGATACTAAATGGTGGAGATGAGAAAATTCGATCGAAAAGAAGGTCAAAAATGAAAATCCGCACTATTGGACATTTTGAGGACGTCCTCTCTTATATATAATCAATACTTAACTATAAAAATAAGTATAGGAAATAAGGAGACTGCTTCCAAAGTAAAACTTTCTTTAACATTAAAAGTATAAATAAGTATAAAAAAGCACAGTCTAACTATTTTTGTGCAAAGCTGAATCGAAACGAGTAGATGCATAAGAACCCTCTATTACGACTCTCGCATAAGCTAGGTATATACTTTCCGGCGAGCCGCCTTTTATGATAGTACTCAACCTTCTAATAATTTCAAGTCTTGTTAAAACTTGATGACCAACATACATATCATCAAGGTAATGCTTCATTATATTGGAACAGTAACGGGCAAGCGCATTAACCTTGTTCATCCAAGCCAGGTTTCCTTGCTATTGTGGATTATATACGTACTAAGATAGCTTCGAAGGTCGGATCAACAGTGTAACTTGACACATGTCATCTCCAATTTGGGAGGGGTGTGTTGATTTCTAAATCAAATGAGTCGTTATTATGTAGCTCATGGTGTTGTTCAAGATGCCCAATGTTGTTAAAAAATCTAAGAGTGGATTTGTCATTAAATGAAGTTGGATGGTTAAGTGCTAATTGTATCCCAACATCGGGATGAGGCTTCTAAGGCTGCTGAGGTTGCAGAGGCTGCGAAGTGGGAGAGCTCAACCAAAGTAGGTAGCATTTGTTGAAGAACCAAAAAGGCTAATTGTGCTAGTTAGGGATCCAGAAGGATATCGATGCTTAGCATGATTCAAACATGATTTGAGCTCGTCCACAATGTTTCTCAACTCCAAGATAGTGACGAAAGCGCTGCTGTGGAGCTGAAATAGAAGGTCGCAGTGGAGGTGAAAGACAAGGTCACAGTGGAGCTTGGTGTTCACTCAGCTGCCATTATTTCACCGGCAGCATTCTGGTTTGCAAAGTGTTTAACCGTTTGATTGGTGGTGGGTAAGGCGGTACGGGCGGCGGTGTGGCCGTCTGAGAGAGACTCTTTGATTTTGGGCTTGTAATGAACTTTAGTACACTTCCCCTCTTTGGGATTGTTGATCGTTTCCTTGTTGTTATTATAGATTCCCCTCTTTAGGATTGTTGATCGTTTCCTTAATAATCATGACCTTTGAAATTGCAAATCCTACTACTTCAACGTCTTTCACATATTAACAATAATATATCAAAATCATTTGTTTCGGGTGCCATGATCCGTATTACAAATTGTCTATTATTAACATTTTTTGAAGCTCAAATCCCTACTGGAAGAGAACTAAAACTAACATGTTGGAGGTGCATAGAATACAACATCATTAGTTTGGGTGAGTCCGAAGGATCAGGGACGGAACCAGCCCAAGGCTTACCTAGGCTGGAGCCCTGGTAAGATTTATAGGGGTAAAAAAAAAACTATCAACTTCAAGTAACATCAAGTATAAAAAAAATAAAAAAAATCTATTGACTAACAACTACTTAGTTTAAATATATACTTCCTAACTCAAATGTTCTTGTTCAAACTGAGGTCAGTTCCTTAAATGCCAACCCTGCCCTGTATGATGGTGTTGCCGAGATTCCTTGCAAGCTACTCTCAGCCATTCCCACATTTGGCTACATCATTTTCTAGCAGGCCGGAGTGGCCGTGCCCGGAACGACTCTAACCTATGTGACGGAAGATGAAACCTATGCATAACTGAACGTTTTGAGGTCGGTCGAGGGATGCCCATTGTACATTCGTGTTAATGGGGTTTCTATCTTGGTTTTCACTAGGAAGGTGTGTTCCTCCATCAGTAACTGGATATAGTTGTTTCAATCTAATTGGGCTTCTCGTACCACCCAATTTCAGATTAATCAAAACAAAGTCGAACGAGTCAAAAAGGTCGTGCTCGCCGTTTTTCGCGATATCGCCAGAGTACTCAGGCACCAATTTCTTAGCCGAGGCAATACATTCGACAACCTTGAAGACTCATTTGCTGTAAACGAAGACAATAACGTAGTGATTGTGAAGGGACCGCGGTCACCGGGCGGAGATTTCGGCGACAATATTTAGCAGCTTGGGGAAATTTACCAGAGTCACTGACCTTTTGGAAATCATTTTTTGGAATAAAAAAAACCAACAACACTCATGCGTTTAGTGAGGTTCCAAGACTTTATGAACACTGAGTATGACCAATGGAAACAATTGGGGTTTCATCAGGTTATGTTTGAATTCATGGCCTTACACCACCCGGCTGGTTTGAAGGAAGAGAAATTACTAATTCTATTCACCAATCTAGGACGGTTAGGGTGGAGAGGTTTTGGTCCCTCATTACGTGCATAATTAATACATGTAATTACTACTAAAACACTAGACATTAGTTAATTTTTAAGTTAATAATTACTCCTTCCGATTTTTTATATAGGTCGTTTTAGGAGTTTGCACAGAGATTAAGAAACAATTCTAATGACAATTTAACCCATATTTAAGACTTCATTGCTCTTAATTACATTTAATCTACCCATCACTTTTCTCTTTTCCTTGTACCTTATTACTACTCTTCACTTCACCAAACTCTTTCACATTCTCTATAATTATTGCAGCAATCCAACTTGAAAATTCAAAAACCTACTCCAAATCTAATAAAAATTGCCGGGGGAAAAATTTCAACTCAAAATTCCCTATGCCTCCATTCTAAAACTTGAAATTTCAACTCAAATTTTTTTATGTATCAAAACTTTCAAGTTTTAGAATGGAGCCAAAATGGAAAATACATAACTTCATTTGTCTATATAAGAAGACAAATCAAAGAGTATAAATACTAGAGAGACACACATCCATGGCTTCAAGCATTATGAATCAATCCAGTTACCTAAATTTTCCACCTACGAGAGATGAGGGAGAATTTCCATTTTATCAACATCATGCTGCTTTAAGCATTGAAGAAACCAATTTGGATATGGAGGATCCCGTTCCAATGATCATCAGATCTTCTTCTACTGGAGCTATAGTAATTGATTTAAATATGGATCTGAATCAAGAGTCGGAGGCTCCCTTACTTGAGATAGATATTGATCAATTGCGTGAAGAAGATGAACATATACCACAAGAAGATGAACATGTACCAGAAGAAGTTGAACATGTACTAGCTCCAGATACAGGTAAACTCGATTGTGTAGATGATGAAGGAGTGTATGCTCTGTTCTTTTCGTGTAGATGAATTTGGGTTTTTTAGGAAGTCATCTCTCATCATTCACTACCAGCTTTGACAGAATAGCCGACGAAATTTTATTCGTCGGCTATTCCTTCTACCGACGAAAATTTCATCGGCTATAATTCGTCGGTAAAACCCCGTCGGTAATACCAATGGCCGACGAAAAAAACCAATTCGTCGGCCATTCCAACCTTGGCCGACGAATTATGGCCGACGAAAATGATTTCGTCGACCAAAGCTTGGTCAAATATATTAATATTTTAAAGTTATAGCCGACGAAATTTGAATTCGTCGGCTATTTGTTCTGAAGTATAGCCGACGATTTGAGCTATTTCGTCGGCTATTTCGTCGAAATATATTAATATTTTAAAGTTATAGCCGACGAAATAATGTCAATTTCGTCGGCTATAACTGCATTTTGGGCAAAAAAAAATACCGGATCGGAGGAGGAGAAGGAGGAGGAGGAGGAGGGGAAGGAGGAGGAGGAGGTCGGAGGAGGAGGAGAAGGAGGAGGAGGAGGAGGAGGGGGGGGGGGGGGAGGAGGAGAGAAAAAAGGTGGGAGGAAGCGATTTAAAAGATTTAGAAGGAGAATAGCCGACGAAATTAATATATTTCGTCGGCTATACTTTGGAAAACCAACAGCCGTTGGATCTGAGCCATCCAACGGCGGACAATAAAAAGGCGCGGATCGCAAGAGTTTAGCCGACGAATTCAAATATTTCGTCGGCTATGCTTTGGAAAATCAGCAGCCGTTGGATCTGAGCCATCCAACGGTGGACAATAAGCGGATCGAAGGAGTTTAGCCGACGACATATACTTTTCGTCGGCTAAACTTAGAGAATAGCCGACGAATTACAATGTTTCGTCGGCTATTCTATGAAAACATACTAAACTGCCGTTTTGAGGCCCTAAACGAACTTGAAAGCCCGAAAAAGCCCACACGTTGTGGCAAAGCGACGAGTTTGATTCCTGGCGTCGTTTTCTTTTCGGAATGGTATCACAATCGTCATTCGGACGCCGGACGCCAAATCTGCAGTAAACCGGGTTTTGACTTATTTCATTATTTCAGCACACGGATTTTATCAGAATCTTGTCATTTTTCAACCGTAGACGTATTTCATTATTTCGGTCATATCTTATTTGACGACAAATTTGCATTTGAAGAGTGTACGTATAGTAACTATTTGAAACTATACATTCATTTAAACACTTAGTAAACAAGTTAAGGAACATTAGTGCATATGTTCCGATTTTGAATCTAAAAGTTTGGAAAATCTATTCCAACCGTCAGATATCACCGTTAAGATTAAATACATGATGAAAAAAAATCCAACTACATCTGACAACGTTAAAGGCTCGATCGGGACGGTCAACCGGGTGAGTCAACCCTTTAAACGCTTAGAAATGGTAATTGGCCTGTCTAAATGACGTTTTTTGGCCTGACCTTCAACAGATAATAGTTTTAAATCGATGAGACGCAACTAATCGTATAAAAATTTTCCTCAAAATATTTACCGACCGTCAGGCTACCCATAGGAAAACGGAAGTAAAAAACAGTTAACCGCAACATTCGACACACAGATTTTGTCGGAATCTTGTCATTTTTCAACCGTAGACGTATTTCATTATTTCGGTCATATCTTATTTCACGACACATTTGCATTTGAAGGACGAAGCAATGGTTTGTCGATAGTGATAGAAAATGGAAGCTGTTCTTTTTTTTTTTTTTTTTTAATCATAGCCGACGAAATCAAACCTAGTACTCGTCGGCCATACTTCCAAAAATTTTCGTCGGCTAAAGTTTCAGAGAAAGGCCGACGAAAATTCAAATCGTCGACTAAAATATGAATATAGCCGACGATTTTTTTTTTTACCAACGAAAAAAAAAATTCGTCGGCCATTCTAGGGGAATAGCCGAAGAAATTTTTTTTTTAGCGACGAAAATTTTATTTCGTCGGCCGTTTTTTTTTATTTCGTCGGGAAAAGCCTTTTTTCTGGTAGTGATTACCATCATTACTACTGCTTCTATCATCATTTGATTTTTTTTCTTCTTTTTTTATCAATTGGTGGTCTTATCTGTGTAGTAGTACAGTAGCTAGTAGCCTAGTACAATAGCTACTAGTCATTGCGTTGGACTTTTTTTAATTAGAATTGTCATAAACTTTCTTGACTTGGTAGTACAGTAGCTAGTATAGGAACTACTAGTCCTTGCGTTGGACTAATTGGAATTTTCTTGCATTTTCTTGACTTGTGTTTCTTTTAAAATATGCAGAAAATGTTGACATATCTCAAGTGAGACGGAGAAAGTTCTTATCAAATGAGCAACGATTGACGATCTATAATGCTTTGTTAGAGAAGAGTGTCAACGGAAAACTAAGAAAAAAAAACGACGACGGAAGTATCTGGATTATTTTCGGTAAATTTACGCACCGTACAACGGATTTGGAAGTAATAAAAAAAATACCCCAGTTGGAGGAGTTGTCGATGTGTCACATAGGTGAACAAAAAATTGTGGTCGGAAGAGGGTTCAAGTTGACTTAAACCGAGTTCATGAAGTTCCTTTACACCGAGGAACGACCTTGAGATCACTTGCCATAGCTTTGAATGTGAGCTATACAACATTAGTTAGACTTGTGAAAGAAGATCTTATCCGTCGTCACACCAATGCTATTAAACCATATCTAAAAGAGGAACACAAAATAGCACGTTTGCGATTTTGCATCTCTATGTTGGACCCGAGAAGCATGCCTCATGAGCCGAAGTTTGTTGACATGTACAATGTGATACACATCGACGAAAAGTGGTTCTATATGACCAAAAAAACTGAGAATTATTATCTACTCTCTACTGAAGAAGAGCCATTGCGCACATGTCAAAGTAAGAATTTTATCGGGAAGGTGATGTTCTTAGCGGCTATGGCTCATCCAAGATTTGACGCCGAAGGAATGAAGTATTTTCGGGGAAAATAGGAATATTTTCTCTTGTCACAGAGAAACCAGCTAAGAGAAGAAGTAGAAATAGAGAGGCGGGGACTATGGAGATAAAGGCGATGACTTCAGTCAAGAGAGAGACCGTACGTGCCTATTTGATTGAAAAAGTTTTACCCACAATTCGAAGAAACTGGCCAAGAGAGGATTCGAATAAAACTATCTTTATTCAACAAGATAACACAAAGACACACATCGATCCAAGTGATGAAGAGTTTCAGATTGCCGCCTCACAACATGGTTTCGACATTCGGTTGACATGTCAACCATCAAACTCACCTGACTTAAACATTCTAGATCTTGGATTTTTCAATTCCATTCAAGCATTGCAACACAAGGAGTGTCCAAACACAATACCAGAGCTTATCAATGCAGTTGAGAAGTCTTTCAACGAATACCAGGCGAAAAAAGTGAATCGTGTTTTTGTAACTCTACAACTATGCATATGAGAGATCATGAAAATTGAAGGTTCGAACAAATACAAAATTCCGCATGTGAAGAAAGATACATTGGAGAGAGAATGCCGTCTTCCTACACAAGTTAGTTGCGACTATAATCTAGTCCAAACTGTTAGGAATATATTAGGATAAGAGAGAAATTAAGAATTACAGTACATCATCTTATGTTGGTTTGTTATCATTTCACTCAGGTACAACTATTGCTTCTATCGTATTGTTATTTTAGTACTACAATTACTTTTTTGATGTCTATACTTCCATCTTAGTTAACTTTGCAGAAAGTGTTGTCATACCTAGCTATGTGACCAAAGAGGGTGACCATACGAAAGGAGTAGTAGCTATTAGCTACTAGTTATACAGATAAGACTACCAACTGAGAAAAAAAAAAGGAAAAAGTCATGATAGAAGCAGTAGTAATGATGGTAATGATGAGAGATAACGTACCCAAACTTTCAGAACTTAGCAAGACCACCCACATCTCCTTCACCATAAAAATAGAGCATACCACTCCTTCACCATCTACACAAGCTCGCTACACAAGTTTAGAAAAATTATGGATACATCACTTTCAATATGGTATGGATTAAACAATGCATCTCATGATCGGGATGGAGTTGCCCTTCATCAAAAGGTAACTTGTTCATATCAAGCACACTCGGATATATGCAACTGATTTCGCTGATTCTTTCACATTATCAACACTTGCATTAAAGATAAACTTTGGTGAAGAATGAATATGGTTCCTATCCATTGTAGCTAAATCTTGAACTGAATGGTCAGGAGATGCTAAAATATCTTTAATGAAGGAGTAGTAATTAGAAATAGTTGGAAAAACAAATAGCATGAGAATTGATACAAATTTCCACGATGGAATTCTTTTATCTATGTCATTTATTGTGGCTCAAGGATAAATTAGAAAATATAAACTAAAACGACTTATATATTGAAACAAAACTCAAAACCTAAAACGACATATATAAAAAAAAGGGAGGGAGTATATAATTAATATAGTTTTATTTTTTTGTAGGAAATAAGCGGAAATGTGGAAAACGATATAAATGGCACGAAATTCGAGCATAAAAGAAGAAATTAAAAAATGAGTTGTGTTTAATTAATTAATCATGATTAAATAGTTTTTGGAGTTCATCCGTCATCTCCATCACGTGCATGCTAGCATGGAATTGTTTTGATTGCTTCATCCAATAAGGTGATCATGGATTTATGGTATTCCGGTGATGGTTCAATCAAGGGAAAAATGCAGCCGTTCTGTGGCTGCCACTTGGCACCCCATCACCTTTCAGTTCCTGCCGAGACCACACACAAGTATATCACCTTATTCTCAGCTTCAATTGGATAAATACGCCGACCCCCTTCCCCTCTCCTCCATCAACCCAGCCGACACACCCCCTTCTCCATTATCCATTTTTTCCAAGTCACTCCCTCATTAAATTCCCACTAAATTTGGGGAAGATTAGCATTAGACTCTCTCACCAAAGCACCGAAGCTTCACCAATATAAGAAGATTGTAGTTTGGTAAAAGGTGGGAGCTCAATATCAAGTTATGTTCGTGTTTGCCTATAGCAAATTGTGAATTAGTTTACGCTTCCTCTCTCATCTATCCTCTTTTAATTTCTTATGTATTGAGTGATGTTTTTAGATATATGTAGTGAGTAGTTCCAATTTGGGAGTTAGGGTTGTGAAGCCCCTAACTTATCTTGCAAGAATGTTGATACTTTAATTTAAATAAATGCAATTCCTATTGTTTATTGTCACAACCCACCAAAAATAATAGAGAAAAAACACAAATTTGAAAGGGAAAAAGATAAGTAATGACAAGGTTGAACCAAACCTTCATTCTTGATCTCAAACGAGACTTTTTTTCTCAAGATGAAAAGTCATTAATTATACCTCAATCGGGAAGATCCAACCATTAGATTTTTCTGAAATTTAGGTACAAACTAAACATAAAAGTTGAACGGTGGAGATGTTAATATATATATGATAAAAAAGTAGGTTAAATGATCGATCCCTTAAAATAACCAAAATGAGGGATTCTTCATTGGAAGAGACTGTATATATATATATATCAGGCCAACTTGTTGATCACATTTTCACATCTCCACCGTTCAATTACTAAGTTTGTATGTTAGATCATTCCTGTAAATTTTTAGCCAAAATGGTGAGAGATTAAATCAATGGACATATCAAATCTGTCAAACCTGAATCGTTCATGTTTTTACTTGTAAATTACAATTTTAAATGCTCTAACGATTATTAAATGGGATGAAAATTTTCAGATATGATCTACTCAAATAAACATGAAAGTTGAACGGTGGAGATATTAATATATGTGATCGAAAAGTAGGTTAAATGATTAATCCCTCAAAATGACCAAAATGAGAGATCTCTCATCATTGAAAGGGGGATATATATATAGCCTAGGTTCCTAGTCCAAAGTTGTTACAGTAGATTTCGTTCGTGTAGGTTAAGTTTCTATTCTCTAAGTTTTCAGTTGTTAATATCGATCAGTCGCGTTCATTTGTCTGAGTTGGACCGCGCGTAGTCCTACTCCATCAGATTTGTAGTCCTATGTAGTGTGGAATATAAAGCCAACAACTCGGATCAAATCTTTTGGCAAGATATATAAAACCAACTTGGAAATTACTGAGTGCGACTTGAGCTAATTTACGCTCGTGGCTGCAAACCCTAATGAGAATAAGGCAGCCAATTTCGAGAGAGTGTTAGTGCATTCGTCTACTGGTACTACTGCACCAAAGGCCATGTATCAAGGGAATGATCGAGTACAAGTAGTGTCTCGCAAAGAAGAAGTTGCCTAGCTGACACGCTCCTTTGCTTTTGTAATGTATGATATTAGTTTGTTCGGTCAGTTTTTGGGTGTTTTGAATTGAGGTTTATGGATTTGTTGTGGTTGGTAAAGAATGCATGCAGTACGTAGTGTTCATGTTTATTTAATACACTCTTCTAAATCTATTCATGTTTAGTGATTTAAGGATTCCATGCTCAAGTCATCTGTAATTATTTGTGGAAGCTAGTATGAAAGGCGATCAATCTTTGCGATGTATGGAAGATGATTCATCACTCGCTCATCCACCAGCATTTCCAGCAGGGAAGTATGAGTGGTGCTACCTAGCTTGTAGTGAAAGCTAAGAATGCTGCACAGTTCAGGCTAAATGTGCTGGCTAAACCAAAACAAGCATTGAACTAATTAGTAATTACTTACAGTGGTGGATAGTTGAAGCAATTATTGTAAATGTTGTAGTTGAAAATTACGAGAGAGAGAGAGAGAGAGTGGAATAGAGTTTCATACGAGTTTCTTCTTTTAATTGGAATAGAATCCCTACACAGAATTAGTAAACCTTCATGATACCATCTGAACTAGAAATCTATATGATATGAGTTTCTTTTCTTAATTGAAATAGAATTAAAATTTTCGTCGGTACTTCCAACGAACAGTCGACGATTTTATTTTTCGTTGGTGGAAAAACAGTATCGTCGGCTATGGTTAAACTATGGCCGACGATTTTATTTTTTCTTTGGCATAAACAAAAAATCGTCGGCTATATTCATATTTCAGTCGACGAATTGGATTTTCGTCGGCCTTTCTCTTAAACATTAGCCGACGAAAACTTCTGAAATTTTGGCCGACGAAATTGATATTTTCGTCGGCTCTAACTATATTGAAAAATACATATTTTATTTTAGACAGAAAACGACAAAAGACTAGCCGACGAGTACGAGGTTGTCTCGCAACGGCTATGATTTAAAACCAAAACAAAAAAAAAAATGACCAGATTCCATTTTCTATTACTAACGATAAATCATTGCTTCATCCTTCAAACAGAAAAAAGTCGTGAAATAAGATATGACCAAAATGATAAAATACGTTTACGGTTCAAAAATGACAAGATTCCGACAAAATCTGAGTGTCGAAAGATGCGGTCAAAGATTTTATTCCTTCGTTTCCCTAATGGTACCTTCGGTAAATATTTTGAGGAAAATTTTTATACGATTAGTTGCATCTCATCGATTTGAAACTATTATCCGTTGAAGGTCAGGCAAAAAAAACGTCATTTAGACAGTCCAATTACCATTTCTAAGCGTTTAGAGGTTTGACTTACCCGGTTGACCATTCCGATCGAGCCTTTAACGTTGTCAGCTGAAGTTGGATTTTTTTTCATACATGTATTTAATCTTAACGGTGATATCTGACGGTTGGAATAGATTTTCTAAACTTTTAGATTCAAAATCAGAACATATGCACTAATGGTCTTTAACTTGTTTACTAAGTGTTTAAGTGAATGTATAATTTTAAATAGTTACTATACGTAAACTCTTCAAATGCAAAAATGTTGTGAAATAAGATATGACCGAAATAATGAAATACGTCTACGGTTGAAAAATGCCGAGGTTCTAATAAAATCTTTGTGCCGAATGTTGCGGTTAACTGTTTTTTACTTTCGTTTTCGTATGGGTAGCTTGACGTTCGTTAAATCAATTTTGTAAAATTTTTATATGATTAGTTGCGTCTCATTGATTTGAAACTATTATCTATTGAAGGTCAGGCAAAAAAACGTCATTTAAACAGTCCAATTACCATTTCTAAGCGTTTAGAGGTTTGACTTACCCGGTTGACCGTTCTGATCGAGCCTTTAACGTTGTCAGCTGAAGTTGGATTTTTTTCCATACATGTATTTAATCTTAACGGTGATATCTGACGGTTGGAATAGATTTTCTAAACTTTTAGATTCAAAATCAGAACATATGCACTAATGTTCCTTAACTTGTTTACTAAGTGTTTAAGTGAATGTATAGTTTCAAATAGTTACTACACGTAAACTCTTCAAATACAAAAATGTTGTGAAATAAGATATTACCGAAATAATGAAATACGTCTACGGTTGAAAAATGGCAAGGTTCTGATAAAATCTGTGTGCCGAATGTTGTGGTTAACTGTTTTTTACTTTCGTTTTCCTATGGGTAGCCTGACGTTCGTTAAATCAAATTTGTAAACTTTTTATATGATTAGTTGCGTCTCATTGATTTGAAACTATTATCTGTTGAAGGTCAGGCAAAAAAACGTCATTTAGACAGTCCAATTACCATTTCTAACCGTTTAGAGGTTTGACTTACCCGGTTGACCGTTCCGATCGAGCCTTTAACGTTGTCAGCTGAAGCTGGATTTTTTTCCATACATGTATTTAATCTTAACGGTGATATCTGACGGTTGGAATAGATTTTCTAAACTTTTAGATTCAAAATCAGAACATATGCACTAATGGTCTTTAACTTGTTTACTAAATGTTTAAGTGAATGTATAATTTTAAATAGTTACTATACGTAGACTATTCAAATGTAAAAATGTTGTGAAATAAGATATGACCGAAATAATGAAATACGTCTACAGTTGAAAAATGACAAGGTTCTGATAAAATCTGTGTGCCGAATGTTGCGGTTAACTGTTTTTTACTTTCGTTTTCGTATGGGTAGCCTTACGTTCGTTAAATCAATTTTGTAAAACTTTTATATGATTAGTTGCGTTTCATTGATTTGAAACTATTATCTGTTGAAGGTCAGACCAAAAAACGTCATTTAGACAGTCCAATTACCATTTCTAAGCGTTTAGAGGTTTGACTTACCCGGTTGACCATTCCGATCGAGCCTTTAACGTTGTCAGCTGAAGTTGGATTTTTTTCCATACATGTATTTAATCTTAACGGTGATATCTGACGGTTGGAATAGATTTTCAAAACTTTTAAATTCAAAATCAGAACATATGCACTAATGTTCCTTAACTTGTTTACTAAGTGTTTAAGTGAATATATAGTTTCAAATAGTTACTATACGTAGACTCTTCAAATGCAAAAATGTTGTGAAATAAGATTTGACAAAAAAAAAATACGTCTACGGTTGAAAAATGACGAGGTTCTGATAAAACCTGTGTGCCGAATGTTGCGGTTAACTGTTTTTTACTTTCGTTTTCGTATGGGTAGCCTGACGTTCGTTAAATCAATTTTGTAAAATTTTTATATGATTAGTTGCGTCTCATTGATTTGAAACTATTATTTGTTGAAGGTCAGGCAAAAAAACGTCATTTAGACAGTCCAATTACCATTTCTAAGCGTTTAGAGGTTTGACTTACCCGGTTGACCGTTACGATCGAGCCTTTAACGTTGTCAGCTGAAGCTGGATTTTTTTCCATACATGTATTTAATCTTAACGGTGATATCTGACGGTTGGAATAGATTTTCTAAACTTTTAGATTCAAAATCAGAACATAAGCACTAATGTTCCTTGACTTGTTTACTAAGTGTTTAAGTGAATGTATAGTTTCAAATAGTTACTATACGTACACTCTTCAAATGCAAAAATGTTGTGAAATAAGATATGACCGAAATAATGAAATACGTCTACAGTTGTGAAATGACAAGGTTCTGATAAAATCTGTGTGCCGAATGTTGCGGTTAACTGTTTTTTACTTTCGTTTTCGTATGGGTAGCCTGACGTTCGTTAAATCAATTTTGTAAAATTTTTATATGATTAGTTGCGTCTCATTTATTTGAAATTATTATCTGTTGAAGGTCAGGCAAAAAAACGTCATTTAAACAGTCCAATTACCATTTCTAAGCGTTTAGAGGTTTGACTTACCCAGTTGACCGTTCCGATCGAGCCTTTAACTTTGTCAGCTGAAGTTGGATTTTTTTCCATACATGTATTTAATCTTAACGGTGATATCTGACGGTTGGAATAGATTTTCTAAACTTTTAGATTCAAAATCAGAACATATGCACTAATGTTCCTTAACTTGTTTACTAAGTGTTTAAGTGAATGTATAGTTTCAAATAGTTACTACACGTAAACTCTTCAAATACAAAAATGTTGTGAAATAAGATATTACCGAAATAATGAAATACGTCCAGGGTTGAAAAATGGCAAGGTTCTGATAAAATCTGTGTGCCGAATGTTGTGGTTAACTGTTTTTTACTTTCGTTTTCCTATGGGTAGCCTGACGTTCGTTAAATCAATTTTGTAAACTTTTTATATGATTAGTTGCGTCTCATTGATTTGAAACTATTATCTGTTGAAGGTCAGGCAAAAAAACATCATTTAGACAGTCCAATTACCATTTCTAAGCGTTTAGAGGTTTGACTTACCCGGTTGACCGTTCCGATCGAGCCTTTAACCTTGTCAGCTGAAGTTGGATTTTTTTCCATACATGTATTTAATTTTAACGGTGATATCTGACGGTTGGAATATATTTTCTAAAATTTAAGATTCAAAATCAGAACATATGCACTAATATTCCTTAACTTGTTTACTAAGTGTTTAAGTGAATGTATAGTTTCAAATAGTTACTATACGTAGACTCTTCAAATGCAAAAATGTTGTGAAATAAGATATGACCGAAATAATGAAATACGTCTACGGTTGAAAAATGACGAGGTTCTGATAAAATCTGTGTGCCGAATGTTGCGGTTAACTGTTTTTTACTTTCGTTTTCGTATGGGTAGCCTGACGTTCGTTAAATCAATTTTATAAAATTTTTATATGATTAATTGCGTCTCATTTATTTGAAATTATTATCTGTTGAAAGTCAGGCAAAAAAACGTCATTTAAACAGTCCAATTACCATTTCTAAGCGTTTAGATGTTTGACTTACCTGGTTGACCGTTCCGATCGAGCCTTTAACGTTGTCAGCTGAAGTTGGATTTTTTTCCATACATGTATTTAATTTTAACGGTGATATCTGACGGCTGGAATAGATTTTCTAAACCTTTAGATTCAAAATCAGAACATATGCACTAATGTTCCTTAACTTGTTTACTAAGTGTTTAAGTGAATGTATAGTTTCAAATAGTTACTACACGTAAACTCTTCAAATTCAAAAATGTTGTGAAATAAGATATTACCGAAATAAAGAAATACGCCTACGGTTGAAAAATGGCAAGGTTCTGATAAAATCTGTGTGCCGAATGTTGTGGTTAACTGTTTTTTACTTTCGTTTTCCTATGGGTAGCCTGACGTTCGTTAAATCAATTTTGTAAACTTTTTATATGATTAGTTGCGTCTCATTGATTTGAAACTATTATCTGTTGAAGGTCAGGCAAAAAAACGTCATTTAGACAGTCCAATTACCATTTCTAAGCGTTTAGAGGTTTGACTTACCCGGTTAACCGTTCCGATCGAGCCTTTAACTTTGTCAGCTGAATTTTGGATTTTTTTCCATACATGTATTTAATTTTAACGGTGATATCTGACGGTTGGAATATATTTTCTAAAATTTAAGATTCAAAATCAGAACATATGCACTAATGTTCCTTAACTTGTTTACTAAGTGTTTAAGTGAATATATAGTTTCAAATAGTTACTATACGTAGACTCTTCAAATTCAAAAATGTTGTGAAATAAGATATGACCGAAATAATGAAATAAGTCTATAGTTGAAAAATGACATGGTTCTGATAAAATCTGTGTGCCGAATGTTGCGGTTAACTGTTTTTTACATTCGTTTTCGTATGGGTAGCCTGACGTTGGTTAAATCAATTTTGTAAAATTTTTATATGATTAGTTGCGTCTCATTGATTTGAAACTATTATCTATTGAAGGTCAGGCAAAAAAACGTCATTTAAACAGTCCAATTACCATTTCTAAGCGTTTAGAGGTTTGACTTACCCGGTTGACCGTTCCGATCGAGCCTTTAACGTTGTCAGCTGAAGTTGAATTTTTTTCCATACATGTATTTAATCTTAACGGTGATATCTGACGGTTGGAATAGATTTTCTAAACTTTTAGATTCAAAATCAGAACATATGCACTAATGTTCCTCAACTTGTTTACTAAGTGTTTAAGTGAATGTATAGTTTCAAATAGTTACTACACGTAAACTCTTCAAATACAAAAATGTTGTGAAATAAGATATTACCGAAATAATGAAATACGTCTACGGTTGAAAAATGGCAAGGTTCTGATAAAATCTGTGTGCCGAATGTTGTGGTTAACTGTTTTTTACTTTCGTTTTCCTATGGGTAGCCTGACGTTCGTTAAATCAATTTTGTAAACTTTTTATATGATTAGTTGCGTCTCATTGAGTTGAAACTATTATCTGTTGAAGGTCAGGCAAAAAAACGTCATTTAGACAGTCCAATTACCATTTCTAAGCGTTTAGAGGTTTGACTTACCCGGTTGACCGTTCCGATCGAGCCTTTAACGTTGTCAGCTGAAGTTGAATTTTTTTCCATACATGTATTTAATCTTAACGGTGATATCTGACGGTTGGAATAGATTTTCTAAACTTTTAGATTCAAAATCAGAACATATGCACTAATGTTCCTCAATTTGTTTACTAAGTGTTTAAGTGAATGTATAGTTTCAAATAGTTACTACACGTAAACTCTTCAAATACAAAAATGTTGTGAAATAAGATATTACCGAAATAATGAAATACGTCTACGGTTGAAAAATGGCAAGGTTCTGATAAAATCTGTGTGCCGAATGTTGTGGTTAACTGTTTTTTACTTTCGTTTTCCTATGGGTAGCCTGACGTTCGTTAAATCAATTTTGTAAACTTTTTATATGATTAGTTGCGTCTCATTGATTTGAAACTATTATCTGTTGAAGGTCAGGCAAAAAAACGTCATTTAGACAGTCCAATTACCATTTCTAAGCGTTTAGAGGTTTGACATACCCGGTTGACCGTTCCGATCGAGCCTTTAACCTTGTCAGCTGAAGTTGGATTTTTTTCCATACATGTATTTAATTTTAACGGTGATATCTGACGGTTGGAATATATTTTCTAAAATTTAAGATTCAAAATCAGAACATATGCACTAATGTTCCTTAACTTGTTTACTAGGTGTTTAAGTGAATGTATAGTTTCAAATAGTTACTATACGTAGACTCTTCAAATGCAAAAATGTTGTGAAATAAGATATGACCGAAATAATGAAATACGTCTACGGTTGAAAAATGACGAGGTTCTGATAAAATCTGTGTGCCGAATGTTGCGGTTAACTGTTTTTTACTTTCGTTTTCGTATGGGTAGCCTGACGTTCGTTAAATCAATTTTATAAAATTTTTATATGATTAATTGCGGCTCATTTATTTGAAATTATTATCTGTTGAAAGTCAGGCCAAAAAACGTCATTTAGACAGTCCAATTACCATTTCTAAGCGTTTAGAGGTTTGACTTACCCGGTTGACCGTTCCGATCGAGCCTTTAACTTTGTCAGCTGAAGTTGGATTTTTTTCCATACATGTATTTAATCTTAACGGTGATATCTGACGGTTGGAATAGATTTTCTAAACTTTTAGATTCAAAATCAGAACATATGCACTAATGTTCCTTAACTTGTTTACTAAGTGTTTAAGTGAATGTATAGTTTCAAATAGTTACTACACGTAAACTCTTCAAATACAAAAATGTTGTGAAATAAGATATTACCGAAATAATGAAATACGTCTACGGTTGAAAAATGGCAAGGTTCTGATAAAATCTGTGTGCCGAATGTTGTGGTTAACTGTTTTTTACTTTCGTTTTCCTATGGGTAGCCTGACGTTCGTTAAATCAATTTTGTAAACTTTTTATATGATTAGTTGCGTCTCATTGATTTGAAACTATTATCTGCTGAAGGTCAGGCAAAAAAACATCATTTAGACAGTGCAATTACCATTTCTAAGCGTTTAGAGGTTTGACTTACCCGGTTGACCGTTCCGATCGAGCCTTTAACCTTGTCAGCTGAAGTTGGATTTTTTTCCATACATGTATTTCATTTTAACGGTGATATCTGACGGTTGGAATATATTTTCTAAAATTTAAGATTCAAAATCAGAACATATGCACTAATGTTCCTTAACTTGTTTACTAAGTGTTTAAGTGAATGTATAGTTTCAAATAGTTACTATACGTAGACTCTTCAAATGCAAAAATGTTGTGAAATAAGATATGACCGAAATAATGAAATACGTCTACGGTTGAAAAATGACGAGGTTCTGATAAAATCTGTGTGCCGAATGTTGCGGTTAACTGTTTTTTACTTTCGTTTTCGTATGGGTAGCCTGACGTTCGTTAAATCAATTTTATAAAATTTTTATATGATTAATTGCGTCTCATTTATTTGAAATTATTATCTGTTGAAAGTCAGACAAAAAAACGTCATTTAGACAGTCCAATTACCATTTCTAAGCGTTTAGAGGTTTGACTTACCTGGTTGACCGTTCCGATCGAGCCTTTAACTTTGTCAGCTGAAGTTGGATTTTTTTCCATACATGTATTTAATCTTAACGGTGATATCTGACGGTTGGAATAGATTTTCTAAACTTTTAGATTCAAAATCAGAACATATGCACTAATGTTCCTTAACTTGTTTACTAAGTGTTTAAGTGAATGTATAGTTTCAAATAGTTACTACACGTAAACTCTTCAAATACAAAAATGTTGTGAAATAAGATATTACCGAAATAATGAAATACGTCTACGGTTGAAAAATGGCAAGGTTCTGATAAAATCTGTGTGCCGAATGTTGTGGTTAACTGTTTTTTACTTTCGTTTTCCTATGGGTAGCCTGACGTTCGTTAAATCAATTTTGTAAACTTTTTATATGATTAGTTGCGTCTCATTGATTTGAAACTATTATCTGTTGAAGGTCAGGCAAAAAAACGTCATTTAGACAGTCCAATTACCATTTCTAAGCGTTTAGAGGTTTGACTTACCCGGTTGACCGTTCCGATCGAGCCTTTAACCTTGTCAGCTGATTTTGGATTTTTTTCCATACATGTATTTAATTTTAACGGTGATATCTGACGGTTGGAATATATTTTCTAAAATTTAAGATTCAAAATCAGAACCTATGCACTAATGTTCCTTAACTTGTTTACTAAGTGTTTAAGTGAATATATAGTTTCAAATAGTTACTATACGTAGACTCTTCAAATGCAAAAATGTTGTGAAATAAGATATGACCGAAATAATGAAATAAGTCTACAGTTGAAAAATGACATGGTTCTGATAAAATCTGTGTGCCGAATGTTGCGGTTAACTGTTTTTTACTTTCGTTTTCGTATGGGTAGCCTGACGTTCGTTAAATCAATTTTGTAAAATTTTTATATGATTAGTTGCGTCTCATTGATTTGAAACTATTATCTATTGAAGGTCAGGCAAAAAAACGTCATTTAAACAGTCCAATTACCATTTCTAAGCGTTTAGAGGTTTGACTTACCCGGTTGACCGTTCCGATCGAGCCTTTAACGTTGTCAGCTGAAGTTGGATTTTTTTCCATACATGTATTTAATCTTAACGGTGATATCGGACGGTTGGAATAGATTTTCTAAACTTTTAGATTCAAAATCAGAATATATGCACTAATGTTCCTTAACTTGTTTACTAAGTGTTTAAGTGAATGTATAGTTTCAAATAGTTACTACACGTAAACTCTTCAAATACAAAAATGTTGTGAAATAAGATATTACCGAAATAATAAAATACGTCTACGGTTGAAAAATGGCAAGGTTCTGATAAAATCTGTGTGCCGAATGTTGTGGTTAACTGTTTTTTACTTTCGTTTTCCTATGGGTAGCCTGACGTTCGTTAAATCAATTTTGTAAACTTTTTATATGATTAGTTGCGTCTCATTGATTTGAAACTATTATCTGTTGAAGGTCAGGCAAAAAAACGTCATTTAGACAGTCCAATTACCATTTCTAAGCGTTTAGAGGTTTGACTTACCCGGTTGACCGTTCCGATCGAGCCTTTAACCTTGTCAGCTGAAGTTGGATTTTTTTCCATACATGTATTTAATTTTAACGGTGATATCTGACGGTTGGAATATATTTTCTAAAATTTAAGATTCAAAATCAGAACATATGCACTAATGTTCCTTAACTTGTTTACTAGGTGTTTAAGTGAATGTATAGTTTCAAATAGTTACTATACGTAGACTCTTCAAATGCAAAAATGTTGTGAAATAAGATATGACTGAAATAATGAAATACGTCTACGGTTGAAAAATGACGAGGTTCTGATAAAATCTGTGTGCCGAATGTTGCGGTTAACTGTTTTTTACTTTCGTTTTCGTATGGGTAGCCTGACGTTCGTTAAATCAATTTTATAAAATTTTTATATGATTAGTTGCGTCTCATTTATTTGAAATTATTATCTGTTGAAGGTCCGGTAAAAAAACGTTATTTAGACAGTCCAATTACCATTTCTAAGCGTTTAGAGGTTTGACTTACCCGGTTGACCGTTCCGATCGAGCCTTTAACGTTGTCAGCTGAAGTTGGATTTTTTTTCCATACATGTATTTAATATTAATTGTGATATCTGACGGTTGGAATAGATTTTCTAAACTTTTAGATTCAAAATCAGAACATATGCACTAATGTTCCTTAACTTGTTTACCTAGTGTTTAAGTGAATGTATAGTTTTAAATAGTTACTATACGTAGACTCTTCAAATGCAAAAATGTTGTGAAATAAGATATGACCGAAATAATGAAATACGTCTACGGTTGAAAAATGGCAAGGTTCTGATAAAATCTGTGTGCCGAATGTTGTGGTTAACTGTTTTTTACTTTCGTTTTCCTATGGGTAGCCTGACGTTCGTTAAATCAATTTTGTAAACTTTTTATATGATTAGTTGCGTCTCATTGATTTGAAACTATTATTTGTTGAAGGTCAGGCAAAAAAACGTCATTTAGACAGTCCAATTACCATTTCTAAGCGTTTAGAGGTTTGACTTACCCGGTTGACCGTTCCGATCGAGCCTTTAACCTTGTCAGCTGAAGTTGGATTTTTTTCCATACATGTATTTAATTTTAACGGTGATATCTGACGGTTGGAATATATTTTCTAAAATTTAAGATTCAAAATCAGAACCTATGCACTAATGTTCCTTAACTTGTTTACTAAGTGTTTAAGTGAATATATAGTTTCAAATAGTTACTATACGTAGACTCTTCAAATGCAAAAATGTTGTGAAATAAGATATGACCGAAATAATGAAATAAGTCTATAGTTGAAAAATGACATGGTTCTGATAAAATCTGTGTGCCGAATGTTGCGGTTAACTGTTTTTTACTTTCGTTTTCGTATGGGTAGCCTGACGTTCGTTAAATCAATTTTGTAAAATTTTTATATGATTAGTTGCGTCTCATTGATTTGAAACTATTATCTATTGAAGGTCAGGCAAAAAAACGTCATTTAAACAGTCCAATTACCATTTCTAAGCGTTTAGAGGTTTGACTTACCCGGTTGACCGTTCCGATCGAGCCTTTAACGTTGTCAGCTGAAGTTGGATTTTTTTCCATACATGTATTTAATCTTAACGGTGATATCTGACGGTTGGAATAGATTTTCTAAACTTTTAGATTCAAAATAAGAATATATGCACTAATGTTCCTTAACTTGTTTACTAAGTGTTTAAGTGAATGTATAGTTTCAAATAGTTACTACACGTAAACTCTTCAAATACAAAAATGTTGTGAAATAAGATATTACCGAAATAATGAAATACGTCTACGGTTGAAAAATGGCAAGGTTCTGATAAAATCTGTGTGCCGAATGTTGTGGTTAACTGTTTTTTACTTTCGTTTTCCTATGGGTAGCCTGACGTTCGTTAAATCAATTTTGTAAACTTTTTATATGATTAGTTGCGTCTCATTGATTTGAAACTATTATCTGTTGAAGGTCAGGCAAAAAAACGTCATTTAGACAGTCCAATTACCATTTCTAAGCGTTTAGAGGTTTGACTTACCCGGTTGACCGTTCCGATCGAGCCTTTAACCTTGTCAGCTGAAGTTGGATTTTTTTCCATACATGTATTTAATTTTAACGGTGATATCTGACGGTTGGAATATATTTTCTAAAATTTAAGATTCAAAATCAGAACATATGCACTAATGTTCCTTAACTTGTTTACTAGGTGTTTAAGTGAATGTATAGTTTCAAATAGTTACTATACGTAGACTCTTCAAATGCAAAAATGTTGTGAAATAAGATATGACTGAAATAATGAAATACGTCTACGGTTGAAAAATGACGAGGTTCTGATAAAATCTGTGTGCCGAATGTTGCGGTTAACTGTTTTTTACTTTCGTTTTCGTATGGGTAGCCTGACGTTCGTTAAATCAATTTTATAAAATTTTTATATGATTAGTTGCGTCTCATTTATTTGAAATTATTATCTGTTGAAGGTCCGGTAAAAAAACGTTATTTAGACAGTCCAATTACCATTTCTAAGCGTTTAGAGGTTTGACTTACCCGGTTGACCGTTCCGATCGAGCCTTTAACGTTGTCAGCTGAAGTTGGATTTTTTTTCCATACATGTATTTAATATTAATTGTGATATCTGACGGTTGGAATAGATTTTCTAAACTTTTAGATTCAAAATCAGAACATATGCACTAATGTTCCTTAACTTGTTTACCTAGTGTTTAAGTGAATGTATAGTTTTAAATAGTTACTATACGTAGACTCTTCAAATGCAAAAATGTTGTGAAATAAGATATGACCGAAATAATGAAATACGTTTACGGTTGAAAAATAACAAGGTTATGATAAAATCTATGTTCCGAATGTTGCGGTTAACTATTTTTTACTTTCGTTTTCCTATGGGTAGCTTGACGTTCGTTAAATCAATTTTGTAAAATTTTTATATGATTAGTTGCGTCTCATTGATTTGAAACTATTATATGTTGAAGGTCAGGCAAAAAAACGTCATTTAGACAGTTCAATTACCATTTCTAAGAGTTTAGAGGTTTGACTTAGTGGTTTGACCTATAATTGAGCTGACGAAAATTATATTTCCTCGGCTAAACTCTTGCGATCTGCGCCTTTTTATTGTCCGCCGTTAGATGGCTCAGATCCGACGGCTGTTCATCTTCCAAAGTATAGCCGACGACATTCAAAGAATAGTCGACGACATCTTTTAAATCGTCGGCTAAACTCTTGCAATCCGCGCCTTCTTATTGTCCGCCGTTGGATGGCTCAGATCCGACGGCTGTTGATCTTCCAAAGTATAGCCGACGACATTCAAAGAATAGCCGACGACATTCAAAGAATAGCCGACGAAATCTTTTAAATCGTCGGCTATTCTCTCTGCTATAAAAGCTGAGGTTCGCTTTCAGCCCGACTTTTTCTCTCCTAAACCCTAAAAAAAACTCCGCCGCTCTCCTCCTTCTCCGATCTGCAGCGTCCTCCTCCTCCTCCTCAAATCGGCGCCGGCGTCCTCCTCCTGCTCCTCCTTCTCCTTCCCCTCCTTCTCCTTCTCCTCCTCCTCCGGCCTCCTCCTTCTCCTTCCCCTCCTCCTCCTCCTGCTCCTCCTCCGCTAGGTATTTTTTTTTTTTACAATTTATTTTAATTGTATAATTTAGGTATATAATTTAGATATTTAAGTGTGTGTTAAATTGTTATATATATTGGTTATATATATAAATTGTTAGATTAATTATATATATAAATTTGTAGATTAATTATATAAATTGTTATATATTTGTTAATATATACACATATTTGTATATATATATATATATATATATATTAATGTATATTTTAATTGTTATATATAAATTCTTAAATTAATTATATATATAAATTGGTAGCCTAATTATATAAATGGTTATATTTATGTTAATATATAAATGGTTATTTGTATGTATATATATGTTAATGATGAAATATAGTTATATTTGTATATAAATGGTTATATTTATGTTAATAGTTAGTATTATTTAAAATTAGTTAAATTATAAATATTAATTTGTTAGTATGTTTTAAAATATGTTAGTAAAAGCTGGGTTATTATATTTGTTGACAGTAGCCGCAGAGGCTACAGCAGGCCTACAGACCCGCAGCAAGTGCCCCAGCACCCGGCCCAAGGCTCGGGACCGGATCACCAGCACCCGGCCTCGGGGTCCAGCACCCTATCCTGCCTCTAGGGACCCCGGGGTCGGGGGCGCCAGCCTGTCAAAGAGGGCATCAGAAGTTACAAACAGAAGGGAACCAGTCCCACATCGAAGAGTAAGGCCAGCCCTTACCCCCAACCACCTATATATGGGCCCCAACTACCCTCTTTATGAGGTAACTTATCTCTCTCCCTGCTTACATACGTGCCTTGGTTATATATATTCCAACTATACTAACTTAGGCATCGGAGAGGAGAAGACCGGCCCGCCCGGTATTCCCCTTAGAGAGCAGGATTGCAGGAGATCGAGTTGGATTCATCAAGTATCTACTAGACCCCCGGGTTTAGGCAGAAACAATTGGTGCCGTCTGTGGGAATTCGTACAAAAAGTTGTGTTGCTCTATTAATCCTTTGGAGAAGAAGCTGCATCCTTCAGTCTGGAAGCTATGGAAGGGAGGAAGATAAAAGCCAGCAGGGAAAAACCGAAAGCGCGAATTCAGTTCCCCGACCCGGCCCGTAACATAATGGCTGAGGTCGGTGCGAGGTTCGCCCTTTCTTCCATCAGAGACGGAGCTCATAATCACCGGGAACCAGAAAACACCGACCAGAAGGGTCCGGAAGAAATACAAAAGATGAAGGCAAAGGTCGAGCGCTTGCGAGCAGAGGGCGATCAAGATCGACTAAGAGCGGAGGCCCGATGCCAAGAATTGAAGGCAGTAAACATCGCCCAATTAGCGGCCCTGGAGCGAGAGGGTCAACAGAGCAGTCCTCAAACAGCACCGCGGTCAGCAGGCAAGGCTAGCGAATTCCCACATCTTGAGGTAGGGCAGGCCACGAGAAGAAGAAAGACCGTGCATGTGGCCACGCCACTCTTTTCGGAAGCTCTAAAAAACTCAGGCCCGGCCGAGCCCCCGTACCGTACGGGCCAAGCGTCAACCGAACAAGAAAGCTCTACCGCTCGAACGCTCGAGGCGCTCTCTGCCTCGGTGGCGGACATGAAGGGCCACATGGAGGCCAGCGAGAGGATGGCGGGGCGACAGCAGGGTGGCGCGCGGTTCACCGAGCGTATTGGACCTTTCCCGCGCCGAATTAGGGAATCGGGAAGATCTAGAAGCCAAAGGCCTCTAAAGTTGACCTATTCAGGGGCGGGCTGTCCGTACCAGCACCTGGATAGTTTCAAGTCACAAGCGGGGGTGAGGGGCTACTCGGACGCCATGTGCTGCAACGTATTCCAAGAAACGCTCTCGGGAGAGGCGTTGAATTGGTTCTACGAGCTACCAGTTAATTCAGTCGAAACTTTCGAGTGGTTGGCAAATAAGTTCGTCGGCCGGTTCATTCTCAGAGCCAGGACAGCCCAGGCATCCACAATCCTTTTTGACTGCATGCAAACTGACAACGAGCCGCTACGCGCCTTCGTTAACCGGTGGCAAATTGCCACGGCCGGGGTCAGGAACCTGGACAAGCAGATCGCAGGGATGGCCTTCAAGCAGGGTTTAAGACCCGGGGAACTTTCGTACGACTTACTAGTACAGGAGCCGCTGGGATACGACGAGCTGATGACCGTGGCCGTCAGGCACGCTCAGGCAGAGCACGAGACATATGGGGACAAGGCGCCCAAGCGAATAGCGGACGACCTACCACCGTCCCGTGGAGGCAAAGCCGGATGGCTAGATCGCAGCCGAACGCCCGCAGCCACCAGGAAAGCAGAGATGCGGGCGGAATGGCAACCCCGGCGGAGCGATGGCGACGGTTCCCGACCAGGGAGAAGACCGCCATTTGTGCGTTCGGCGCAGCCTCTGGCAGCTACGCCAGCAGAGCGACCACCGCGGGCCTTAGCTATTTCGCCAGCAGGAAAGCCCAAAGATCTAGCCCTTCGGACTGATGACCGAAAACCCCATATAGCGGTCGTGAACGACCAGGCCCGCCCAAAGGACCCCACCAACGAGCGACCGCGACCTCGGCAGGTGGGAACTATAAGCACCCATACTCCCGGGGGGATCGAGGTACACGGGAGCATTAACATGATACACGGCGGGGACCGTATAGATCGGCTTACCCAGAGCTCAAAGAAGCGGTGCCTAAGATCGATCCGAGGGAAGGAGGTGTACGCCTTCGGCGAAAGAAGCGGCCATGCCGCTAAAACCGGATGGAAATCGGTCACCTTTTGCGAGGAGGAAGAGCCGGAGGATCTGATCCAACCGCACAACGACCCCTTCCTCATTACGGTCCAAATAGACCACTGGATAACCAGTCGTATGCTGATCGATACCGGAGCCTCAGTCAACGTAATGTTCCGAGACGCATACAAAGGGTTGCAGAGAGGAAGAAACAAGTTATCCCAGGATAACGAGCCGCTCATAAGCTTCTCCGGTGAGGTCGTCCAGCCTCTGGGATCGGATTACCTACCGATCATCTTCAGCGAGGGAGACAGAACGAAAAAGGAGCATTTGGAGTTCATCATTGTCGACTGTCTATCATCGTACAATGGCATAATCGGTCGGCCAGGGTTATGGAGGCTTAAAACGTTTATAGCCGGCCATATGTTAATGCTGAAATTGCCTTCACCAGCTGGAGTTATTACCATACGTGGGGACCAAAGGATCGCCCGCAAGTATTACACAGAAGCCCTGACCCATGGGAGGAAGCGGACCGAGGTCTTCACAACCACTCAGCAGGCGCCCGCGCCGGATCTGAACATTGACCCACGTGATGACGTCAGGTCAAAAAGAGTTGGGCGGTTCATTGAAAAGCTGGAGCCACCTTCGGCCGTGGAAGAAACCGAAGCAATTTGCATTTCGATAGACCACCCGGAGCGAACTGTCGTAATAGGGACACGGCTCGATCCGGTTGTCAGGCAAGAGCTCATAGCCTTCCTCCAGGACAACAGTTCGGTCTTCGCCTGGTCCTATGAGGACATGCCAGGCATATCCCCGGAGATAGCCGTGCATGAGCTAAATCTATTACCCAACGTTCCCCCGGTAAGGCAGAAGAGGAGGTCCTTCAGTCCGGCAAAGTATGACGCGATCAGAGAGGAGGTACAGAAATTGAGGGGTATAGGTTTTATCCGGGAAGTCCAGTACCCTCGCTGGCTCGCTAACGTGGTCATGGTACCGAAGAAGGGAACCGGCCAGTGGCGTATGTGCGTGGACTTCACTAACCTGAACCGGGCGTGTCCAAAGGACAGCTTCCCGCTCCCTCGGATTGACCAGCTTATAGATTCCACGTCCGGTTTTAAGATGCTCAGCTTCATGGACGCTTACGCCGGATACAATCAGATCAGGATGCACCCGGATGGTGAGGAGCACACGTCATTCACAACCGACCGAGGTACCTACTGTTATAAGAGGATGCCGTACGGTCTGAAGAATGCCGGGGCCACCTACCAGCGAACGGTAAACCGAATGCTGGAGCAAGAAATGGGTAAAACCGTAGAGGTTTATGTTGATGACATGCTGGTCAAAAGCTTGACTGCAGGGGCCCACGTCCAGGATTTGGCCGTAGTCATCGGCAAGATGCTCAAATTCGGAATGCGCTTAAACCCAAAGAAGTGTATTTTCGGAATTTCAGAGGGCCTATTCCTAGGCCACATCATTAGCCAGCGAGCGATAGAAGCCAACCCGCTGAAGGTCCAGGCGATTTTAGATATGGAAACGCCAGGGGAGAGAAACCAAGTCCAGATGTTGACCGGTCGGTTAGCCGCCCTTGCCAGATTCATCTTCTGCCTAACCGACAAATGCACCCCGTTCTTCAAGCTGCTCAAGGCACAGCAGACCAGGAAAATCCACTGGGCAGCGGAGCATGAAGCGGCATTCCAGTCTATCAAGGCATATCTGTCGGCAGTGCCTCTCCTATCCAAACCAGTGCCGGGCGAAATGTTATACCTCTACATAGCTGCATCCGCAACGGCCGTCTTCGCGGCTCTCATTAGGAAGGAAAACACGCTCGAACTCCCGGTGTACTATGCGGGAAAGGGACTCACTGGAGCAGAGGGCCGGTACCCCGACATAGAGAGATTGGCTCTGGCCCTGATTTTTAGTGCCAGGAAGCTCCGGCATTATTTCCAGGCTCATTCCATCACCTTGTATACCAATCACCCTCTGCGACTGATCCTACAAAAACCAGAGACCAGTGGTAGGTTCGTACGGTGGGCAGTTGAACTGGGAGAGTTCGACATTACTTACGCCCGCGAACGACCATCAAGGGACAGGCAGCTGCGGACTTCATATGTGAGCTCACCCCTATGGCGGTAGAAGCGCACCCCGCCCGGTGCGAGGACACCGACGCAGTGCGAACCATAAAGACCGAACCAGGCCTCCCCACCGGTTGGAAACTTTTCGTGGACGGCTCTGTAACGACCAGGCGGAGCGGCGCCGGTGTCATGATAACCTCGCCCGATGGCCAGTCATACGAGTATGCCTTACGGTTTCTTTTTAGCACCTCCAACAACGCTGCCGAGTATGAGGCCCTCATAGACGGTCTGCAATTGGCCAAGGAGTTGGGAATCTCGTCCATGGAGATATACAGCGACTCTAGCCTAGTGGTGAACCAGATGAACGGGGTGTTTGAGGTCAAGGACCCCCAGCTGTCCTCTTACCAGGCTTTGGCCAAAACCCTGATCGAGCCGTTTGAGGGAGCCACGATCCAGCACATTCCCCGAGAGGAAAATAGACATGCGGATGCCCTCGCAAGGCTGGCAACCGGAAACTACCCTCCAGAGTACCGGAAAGCAAAAATTGAAACTCTCCAGAAGCCGAGCATCAGCAAAACCATCTCCGAGATATTTGCGGTAGAAGAAGCGCCACCAAGCTGGATGGACCCAATAGTAAAGTATTTGATTGACAAAACCAGCCCCCAGGATGCCATGGCGGCCAGGAGGCTACACCTCCGGTGCGCTCGGTACGGTCTCCTCAACGGCCAGTTATACCGAAGGGGGCACAGCTTCCCCCAGCTGAGGTGTGCGACAAAAGAGGCAGGAGAGGCTATCATGCGAGAGATCCACGAGGGAGTATGCGGTAATCACTCCGGCGCAAGATCATTATCCCACAAATCGCTCCGAGCGGGGTATTTCTGGCCAGACATGGCGGCAATGTCAAAGAAAAAAATCAGGCGGCTGCCACAAGTGCCACATGTACGCCTCTACACCTCATGCCCCGGCAATCGCGTTATCAATCCTGTTGGCACCGTGGCCATTTGCACAATGGGGATTGGACATCATCGGCCCTTTCCCAACGGCTGTGGGACAATACAAGTATGCCATCGTGGCAGTAGACTATCAGACTAAGTGGGTCGAGGCAGAACCCATGATAAAGATCACTGAGGAACGGGTTAAAAAGTTCCTATGGAAGAACATATACTACCGATTCGGGGTACCGCAGACTATTGTTACGGATAATGGGACACAGTTCAATAATGCTGATCTTATCCAGTACACAGCCTCTATGGGGACCCGGATGTTGTTCGCCTCGGTGGCACACCCACAGACCAACGGCCAAGTAGAAGCGGTCAATAAGATTATCAGGACCCTTCTCAAAAAGAAGCTGGATGCCAAGAAGGGATGTTGGGCCGAAGAACTCCCCGCGGTGCTATGGGCCATCCGGACAACAGCAGCAGAGGCAACAGGAGAGACCTCGTTCTGCATGGCATTCGGGAGCGAGGCGGTACCCCCTGTAGAAACTGGTATACCCAGCGGCAGGGTCGAAAATTATGACGCCGAGACAAATGCAGAGGGGCTATTGCTCAACCTGGACCTCATTGAGGAGCGCCGCGACCAGGCGCATATGCGCAACCAAACCTACAAACAGCGGATCGCCCGGTACTATGACAGAAGGGTCCGGGAGAGAAAGCTCCAGGTCGGAGACTGGGTCATGAAGAAGGTCCAGAAAAAACCGTTGGCCCTAGAACCAACGTGGGAAGGGCCCTACCAGATCACTGCGGCCGTGGGACCGGCAACATTCCACATTATAGACACCGAGGGCATCTACTCCACCCGGCCGTGGAATATCGAGCACCTACGGTTCTACCCTAAGTAATAGTGGTCACAGAGCGACAACAGTGTATTTAACATTAATATTGCAATACGCAGTTACGGCGTCAACAAATAAACTACAGCAGTTGCAAGATGTGCATGTACAAGGTAAACAGCTAGCTACCGCCCCCGGAGCCCCCAATCCCCGGCCCGCCACCTTTTAGCGCTTGCTCCTGCTCCACCATCTCAGTCAAGGCTATGTCAGCCTCCATCTGCTCGGCATCAAGCCATCCTTTCTCCCTCCACTCTAGATAAGCGTCGCTAATGCCCTTCTCCCGGGCCGCGTCCAGCATCTCTTCAAACTCCACCGACTCCCGGAAGTCGTCGACAGCCTTATCGGCCACTTCAGCAAGCTGGGATTCCGTGAGCTTCTCCCTTCCTTGGGCGACTGCTGTAACGTGACTCTGGAGCTCCAAAACCCTTGCATCCAGCTCTGCGATTCTCCCTTCCCGGGCAACAGCCTGGGTTTGCAGCTCCAAAACCCTCGCCTCCAGCTCCGCGACACTCCCTTCCCGAGTAGCAGCTTGCCGATCGGCCTTTTCCCGCTCCTGCTGCAGGTCATGGCACAACCGACCGGTTAGTTCTTTCTCTCGCGCGAGCTCGGTGCCCAACCGACTAACTTCCTCTCTTTCCTCCGCAAGCTTGGCTTCCGCCACGTCCGCCCGCACGCTCAGCTCCTCCACCCGCTTCTCCAAACCCGCAGCAGCCTCCCCCCTGGGCTCCGCGGCATAAAGGCTATGAACCAGCTGCCAGGCGTAAACTAGCAAACATTAGCTCGTGTCGCTCCAAGAGAAAGGAAAGAACAAAAACACTTACCCGAACGGCTAGTTCCACGGGTTTCGCCCTGTTGTCGCCCGATTGACCAGTCCCAGGATTCTCCCGGTCAAGCCCCAAGGTTTCGATGGTAGCAACCACGAACCTGCCAATTCCATCACCAGAGCTGCGACTGGCTTCCGGCACCTGAGTCCTTCGACCAACCACCTCCGCGACCGGAGCCACCGCCCGCTCGATTGGCCCAGCCGAACTTGACGCCCCAGCATCAAAGGTCCTCGCCCTTTTTGCCGGAGCTTCACCATGGCCGCTTCGACGGCGCCCGAACACTTCTGCCATTTCTCTCTCCCGCGAGGTCCGAACAGCCGTCGGTCGCGCCACAGGTCCTGGACCAGGAGGTCCCGCAGACCGCCCTTCCCGAATAAAGAGCGGGGAGTTATTCCCACCGCCCGGTAGCCTTCCATAGTAAGCATCTGGAAACACAAGCGGTACTGGCTTGTCATGATCCCTGCGTCTCTGGGTAGCCGTATCAATAACGGTCTTCGCGGCCACCTCCCCGGTCTCCGCCAATCTCGAGACTACAAGCTCTTCATCCGGTTCGATAGTATCCTCAACTTTAAGCGTGAGCCGGGGGGCATTAGCTGCAAACCGATAAGTCGAGCGGTCTGAACACAAGCAACCATGCAAAAGGATGAAATTGTGCAAGGCACCTTACCAGGTTTTCTCCCCATCTCGCATATCTCCAGCACGTTCCATCGGATGAAATTGTAGGAGCTCCGACTCAGCTGGTCCCAGCCATAGAACAGCCGGAATATCCGTTGCTTCTCCAAGTCCTCCAGCTGGAACGACTGGTCCCCGATCGGCTGATAGGCCCCGGGCACCTGATAGCCCCTCTAGTTACGCTGCCACCTGCCACCGGCCAGCACCACCGACTTCCTCCAGACATCTGAAACCGATGACGGCAGATGCGTGATGGCAGCAGCATGGTCCCGCGCGGCAAAATTCACACAACCGCTACACTGGGCCTTTCTGCAGTAAGAAATCTTGTACAGCGCCCGAAATTCATTAACCGTGGGCCAGTTCATGTGGCTCAGGCTAAACAGGCACCCAAGCCCAAGCAACTGCCTCCACTGATTACTCGAAAGCTGGGCCGGGGAAAGATTTAGTGAGCTCAGCGTATACTGAACAAATTCCGGCAGCGGCAGCGATAGTCTGTGTCGGAATTGATCGTCGAAAACAGCAACCCAGCCCGATTCCGGGTTACAGGCCAGTTCCCCAGGACGCAGGCCTTGAAGTTTAACAGAAGAATCGATGTCCCACTTCGCTCGAAACTCCCCGATCTCTCTTTCATCCATGCTTCTGACTGGCTCGTCACAGAGAATCACTCTGTCACCATCCAGCAGCTCGTGCCTTCTGGGCCCGCGGCTTGCGCCGCCATGATGCGCAGATCTCCCAGACGCCATAATCCTAACACAGAATAATTCAGATATGCAGCAAGGTGGACAAGGAGAGCAGAAGGCAAAAGGTTTAGGCAAACTGTGGTAGGAGGTGAGCAGAGTGGACAATAAATAGGGCAACAAGAAAAGCAAGGCAACCCCAGCCGTGGATTCCCTCCATCTCAGACCGCTCTCTGTCGACACGTGTCCCAGCATGGATAAGGGATCCCATCTGCCATAACTGATGGGACTGATGGGCTCTCCCCTTCATCGCATGTCCGCCACCTATCCCACTTACCAGCAGTATTTAGGGAGATAGGAGCGAATAACGAGGCGTCCACTCCCCTCGTTCCCCCAGAAAGTCAACTCCGAGTCAATCCGGCACCATGGCGGTTCACGAGTATGATCATTCAACCGGCTGCATGGCTTCTTCATTGTATATCTTGAAGACCTCTCACCGCTTGTGATTTTTCCAACCGCTTCGAGAGCATCTATCCAGGTATGCACCCTCCTTTTAACACCATCTTCGTTGCATATCACTGGGGGACTCGTCTCGATATGGCATGTCGCCCGGTCGAGATCCACCCAGCACTATGACATTCCACCGGCCCTGGGACATTTAACCCACTCTAAGGCATTCTACCGGTTGTCACCTTCCTTCGCCTACGGGCAGGAACGAGCCAACAACAAAGGCTTCTAAACGCATGGGCTTTATAAACCCGGGCGAGCTTACATCTAACCCATGTACTCTTGTCCAGCAGGATAAAACCCTGCATCACACTGAACTGTGATACATTTGGGGATACATGGCGAGACTCGTTATCTCAACGCCACTCCACTGGGCAGATTGTTTCTCTAACACAGAACAAGTCTCCCCGCAGGCTAACAAACCTGCACATTACCTCAACGCTTAACCAACAAAAGCTGAGAAGAACTAGCAAGTGTTAACCGATGCCTCGGTACGGCCGTAACACTCTCCGGGATGCCTGTTGGCCTAGTCCACGCACCAACAGGCCCTCCTGTAGGCTAGCATGTTCATCCGGGACTCGTCTCGATATGGCAGGACGCCCGGTCGAGCTCCCGAGAACTCCAGTACTATCTATATTATAAACGCACTTATAAAAATTTTTACTTACCGTCAGCAACAGGTACTCACCTCGGTCACGCCCAATCTTTAACGCGGACTTGGGGGACTGGACACCGGTAGGTTGGTAACCCTGCGGGTCTGCAGGGCAAGAGCAAGACAGAGTTAAGTCCCCATTCAAGATTGCACTTGACCGGGAACTTGGGGGACTTGTTGACAGTAGCCGCAGAGAGGCTACAACAGGCCCACAGACCCGCAGCAAGCGCACCAGGGCCCGGCCCAAGGGTCGGGACCGGATCACCAGCACCCGGCCTCGGGGCCTAGCACTCTATCCTGCCTCCAGGGACCCAGAGGCCGGGGGCGCCAGCCTGCCTAAGAGGGCACCAGAAGGTATAAACAGAAGGGAACCAGTCCCACATCGAAGAGTAAGGCCAACCCTTACCCCCAACCACCTATATATGGGCCCCAACTACCCTCTTTATTAGGTAACTTATCTCTCTCCCTGCTTACATACGTGCCTTGGTTATATATATTCCAACTATACTAACTTAGGCATCGGAGAGGAGAAGACCGGCCCGCCCGGTATTCCCCTTAGTGAGCAGGATTGCAGGAGATCGAGTTGGATTCATCAAGTATCTACTAGACCCCCGGGTTTAGGCAGAAACATGGCATTATGCCAATATTTGATCGATGAAATGTATTTTCGTCGGTGATAACTTTGGAATGGCCGACGATTTCGTTATTGTCGTCGGGTATATTTTTACCGACACCGTTTTATCGACGAATAATAGCCGACGAAATTTTCGTCGATAGAAGGAATACCTGACGAAAATTTTGAATAGTAGACGAAATTTTTTTCGTCGGCTATTCTGTCCGATCTGGTAGTGAATCATATTGGGACACACATTAGTTCATTGCCTCCATTCTATCTGAACTCGGGACGGTTAATTAAGAACACTTGATCACTTGATCGAATTATGGCTGGCTCTGAATCTGGGGGAGAAGAGAGGGAACCAACACAAGCCAATGCTGCTTCGAGGAGGCCACGGATTCTACTCGCTGCTAGTGGAGGTATAGCTGCCATAAAGTTTAGTAACCTCTGCCATTCTCTTGCCAAATGGACAGAAGTAAGAACGATTGCCACAAAAGCATCTACGCCCTTCATCGATAGAGCAACACTTCCTAAGGATGTAATTCTTTACATGAATGAAGAAGAAGCGTCCGGTTGGAACGAGTTAGGTGACGGCGAGCTTCAAATTGAGCTACCCATTGGGCTGATATCATGGTCATTGCCCCATTGTCAGCAAACACCCTAGCCAAGATTGCCGGCGGTTTTTGTGACGACCTACTCACTTGTGTTGTGCGAGCGTGGGATTACAAGAAGCCTTTGTTTGTTGCACCAGCCATGAACACCTTGATGTGGAAGAACCCCATAATAGAGCCACACATCAGGTCCATTGGTGAACTTGGAGTTTCACTCATCCCACCTGTCTCAATGAGGCTGTCTTGTGGCGATGATGGGATGGGTGCAATGGCTGAGCCTTCTGTGATCTCTTCTACCGTGAGAGACTATTCTATGAGGCACGAGTTCAACAAGGTGGCAATCTGATATTCCGAGTATGAAGCTTCCTGGGGTTATTGTCTTTGTTTTCAGACTTTTCAAAACGTTTTGTTATTGTGATATTATTTTTGATTACAGAATTTCAATGTTTCAAGTCCTCTGGCAGGCAGAACCCCACCTCCTTAGTTAACTCTTGACATTCATTTTGGGTAGTCCGAACCGCAAATATAAATCTCTCTCTTTAATTTCTCACCCATTTGCAATTGCCCCCTTCTTCCTCCCCAACTTCAGTACGGATCCAATTCCAAACGTTTTTATTGAAATATTGTTTGTGAGAACATGTTAAAAGGACTATAAGTTTTTCAGTGACAAAAGCACAGTTAAGCCTGTCCTTAATTATCTCCATTCTCCACCCTTCTCCTTCTGTTGTCCCCAGAAAATCGACACAGAACAAAGGAACAACCCGGATTTAAACCTGAACAGCATCCTTGAACTCCACCATTTGTCTCAAGAGGTCTAGAAATCTAGATGGCATTCAGTATCAGTACCACCAACATGCAAAGATTTATTGACTCCTCCGAAGTCTACATATCAATCCCTAATCGGTGCTAGGGTATTGATTTCCGATAGAATCTCCACTCAGATTTATGGGAAATTGGTAGCCCAGAGAATATTGGGCGTTGAAGTATCTATCTCAACATGTTCCTTAAAAGACCAAGCATTTGTTTCATATAGGAAAGTGGATTTGTTTTCACGGTATCATTTCACCAACCTTGTTTGCCTTTAGCGGCTGTATAAGTATAGTAACAATGAACCACTACTAACCTTGTTTTTGAAGAGAATCACTAACCTAATGTGAAGCACTCTAAAAGAGAATCGACCATAGCCTGTTGAACCACTACTGAATACTGATCTCCCATTAATCGACACTCCCTCAGGACTTTCAGCAGCAACGCCACAGAGACATGCCAACAGGAATAGATGTGTTAATACAAAAAGTATCAAACAAAATTGACATCACAAGTCCAGCTCAGAACTGCTTGCATAGATGTACAACTACTATCAGTCAACCACGAACTAATATCAATTAGCCAAATCAATTCAGCAACTCAAGACACATCAGATATTTTATAGCATTTCAGATGATCTAGTTTTTCTTGGCTTCAAACTCTCAGACTTGCTCTTTGTATCTCATTCTTTGTCTCTTTAAACAACTTCTTATTCCTTCCCTTCCTTTAGCCGAACTTGAGACAATAAGCTTTTTCTCTTAGACCGCCACATCTTGTCTGTACGGGGGATTAGGAGTAAGTTGACAGGGTTGAACAATGTTTGAAGAACTCATACTCAGAATCTCACATATAGTTGGTGTCATATAGAGCACACAACATATTAACAAACTAAGGCGGTGGTTGGTCATATAGATATAATATAGCTTAAGCAATTAACAGCATAATTATAATTTAAACTGTACTTTCTAATTATGATGATAGATACCCAGATCAAAAGAATGTGACTGTTCAAAACAGAGGATAATAATAAATAAAGATTCTTCCAATTTGTTTACTATCCTTGCACTTTGTTTCTATAGTTCACCTTCCAATCAATCCCAAAGATTTATAAGATGTATCGAGGATGATGTTACTTTTGAACCTAAATACTGAGGTTTCCATCAATATACTATTCTCAACTGACCATTTAGAACAATGACAAAGTTTGAAAGAAGGGTCCTAATGATTTCTTCCTTTAAAAGTAGGACATTAAGATTGAAGTAACAAGAAATGACATTATCTAAAGACTCATTTTGTAAACGACATGACAGGTAAAGAACTAAAAATAAAATACAAAATTGAGGGGTGATAATATTATAGAAGCACATAAAAAGATTAAAACTAAACCTTTATGATTGATTAATATAAGATTATTTTTACGAAATGTAATCATACTTTGCTAAAGTGGATAAGAATGGTTGTAGGATACAGTCTGCAGACGTTTGATTGGTGTTAAGAGCTGTAAATTACGGAACATATAGGTTTAAGCCAGGAATGTATAAAATAATCTCACTTATCTAAGCTTCACGCAAGTAATATAAGAATCTGTATAGCATGCCAAGTTACCTGATGGACAATAATCAGGCATGTTTGAACATCTTCATGCTGAGCCAGTGAAAATATACAGCGACCACAAGGACAGGGAGAGTCAGTGGCACCAAGAAGCAATAATACCTATTGTAAGCAAACTGAATTAGTAATTTAAAGGAAGAATAGGAAGTTACATATATTACAACTGCCAATGAAAGAAATCACAATATAGTTCAATAGATTCAATGATCATGTTGAAGTTGATTTTCAAGATCAACTTCATAGGTCAATACACTAATTCACTTACTCATTCTTGAAACAAATAAACCAAAGCCAACCAGTACTTCATGGTAGCAAAATAATAATAAAAATTAGAAGGAAAAAAAAAATAAAAGGAACCAAGTCATAGTCGAGAATTAATGATAGTCGCCTGTACTACGAATATTAAGCAGATATCATACACCTATGATCACACAATGCACAAATCCCTTGCCATGAGTAATTCAACAAACCAACACAAAGCACAAATACATAATGAACACATAAAAGTGATGTTCAAGGGCAGAAGAAGTTCAAAATTGACTAATCTAAAGTCATAGTAACAAGATTGAATATGTTTTGTCTACCCTCCAAGCCGATAATTAGTTTTCTGCACATGCTGGTTACAATTCACAACCATGTGCCTGAGGTTGGGTTAGTTTTTGTGGATTTCTAAGGTTCAAGAAATTCTTTGAGAAGCTAAAAATCTTCTGTATCTTGCTTTTCTGAAGGATGAGAGACAACAGTAATTTCAGTCCCACCTAGTTAACCAGATCATTGGAACCCTAATGATGGATGCATGTTCTATCCTCTTTTAAATCTTGAATCTTGGCTATTATGATTCATGAGTGACTCCATAATGCCCCCTCTGATGCCTATGAGTTTTAAACAACTCTAGTAATCATTTTCTTTGACCGCTACACACTTCCCATACAATTGAAACCCCAGTTCAATTAAACCATCAAGACCCTGTTAGTCTAAACTAGCTTCTAAATCAAGACATTGCAAGCCCATAAAAATCTTGGGCAAAAGGAGCTCGTAATTAGAAATACCAGAGAGAACAAAATGTTTACATTGCAATTTTGATATAGGGACATCGAGTCTAATCTCTTGAATATGAAGCAGAATATAAATGAGCAAAGAAAACACATTGAATAATCAATAAAAGTTTGGGGGATGAAAAAGAAGAGGGATAGAGTGATAGAGTGATTAGTGATTGTTTAGAATGGTGGAGATGATGTTCATACTCTGAACTCATAATCTGTATCTCAGTTATGGTTGGTGTCATATAGATTATAGACAACAGATTGAAAAACTAAGGTGGTAGATGGTTATTTAGATCATCTTGCTCGAGTAACTAAGAGCACAATAATCGTTTTAACTTTACTTTCTGAATAATGTTTGATATGCGTGATACTTTACTGAGGTTTCCATCAATATGCTATTCTTAACTGACCCTTTAGAACAATGAGAAATTTGGAAGGCTAGGTCTTATTGCATGCTTCCATCAAGATTAGGACATGAAAAATTGAAGTAGTGCAAGAAATGACATATTTAAAGAACCATTCTGTAAACAACAAGAGGGAGAAAGAATCACACAGTAGACTAAGTTGATTTATAATAAACTCAAAAATGCCTTTCCTCTGATGCCTATGATTCTTAAATCAAACTTGTATTCTCTCCTACAATACTATCTGACGGGATCAGACTTCCCAATACAATCAAACCCCGCTTAAATACAACATATGTGAAACTAGCATCATTGCAAGACTAGTGCCTCATTGAACAAAAATTCCATGGCAATCTTTTGACTATTCAACCAAAACCCAAAAGAAAATGTCAGATTAACTGAAATTTAAATGTGTTATTAGTTATCAAAATTTGAATGAGTAAAGAAAACAGAGTAAATATGAATCAAGTATTACCGGTCGTTTTGGATAGCGGAGAGGATGGGATTACCGGAGGGGGGAAGAAGCTTGGATAAGACGGTAGCGTAGAGAAACCCTATAAAGAAGAGAGACCCCGATCCAATGAAGAACCATCCCCACAACCAAGAGCTCTGTTGTTGCATTTCCCCCGAAACGGCGTCGTCTCCAGCTCCGCTCTGAACATCCATTTCTCGAAGCAAGAGCTTCTTATTTAAATCATCTTTATTGAACTTCCCAAATTGCCCTTGCTCTTTTTAGTTTTTGTCTTGCATAGTTGTATGATTTGGGGCCATTGTATTTTCACTATTTTATGATGTTATTCTTAAGGAAAAAATTCACCCATGGTACCTAAACTTACGTCGCTATACAAGAAAGGTACCCGAACTTGAAAAACGATCACCATGGTACCCAAAGTTTTAAATCCTATTATAGAGGTACCTAGCGTGTTTTGACCGGCTGGCTTCCCGGTTTTTGATGACGTGGCAGTTCGCATTTTGATTCCGAGGGGCAAATGTCCATTATAACCCCGAGAGCCGTCGTTCCTGAAAGGCCAAACTTCACCACCCACTAGCCACAGCTCCATCTCTCTCTTCTTCTTCTTCTTCTTATTCATTCCTCCTCCTTCTCTGTAAACACACATAATCACTACTCCAATGGCGAAAGAGAAGCAGAGCAAAGAAGAGAAGAAGCTCTACGTTGGCATCGTCTGGCACTACACCGCCGAGCTCAAGCTCCTCCTCACCGCCCTCCTCATTCTCTGCACCCTCGCCACCATCCTCCAGTTCCTCCCCTCCCATCGACGTGGCGGCCTGGGCGCGATTCTCGGAGGTGCCGGACTAACGTAACGGGGCCGAATGCGCCATGTCGTTTAATCGCGAGATGGTCTCGTCGTGCGACCCGTCGTTGGTCCACATCGCCATGACTCTTGACTCCGAGTACCTCCGTGGCTCCGTCGCTGCCGTCCACTCGGTTCTAAAGCACGCTTCTTGCCCCGAAAACGTCTTCTTCCACTTCATCGCCGCCGAGTTCGACCCGGCTAGCCCTCGGGTCCTGACCCGGCTCGTCCGATCCACTTTCCCCTCCCTCAATTTCAAGGTCTACATCTTCCGCGAAGACACCGTCATCAACCTAATATCCACCTCAATCCAGGTCGCCCTGGAGAACCCACTCAACTACGCCCGTAACTACCTCGGCGACATTTTGGGCCAGTGCGTGGATCGGGTCATATACTTGGACTCGGACGTTTTAGTCGTCGACGACATTCACAAGCTCTGGAACATCTCCCTAACCGGGTCGCGGGTCATCAGGGCCCCGGAGTATTGCCACGCCAACTTCACAAAGTACTTCACGGACGGGTTCTGGTCCGACCCGGTTCTCTCCCGGGTCTTTTCGACCCGGAAGCCTTGCTACTTCAACACCGGCGTCATGGTCATGGACTTGGTGCGATGGCTGGAAGGGAACTTCAGGAAGAAGATAGAGAACTGGATGGAGTTACAAAGAAAGCGAAGGATTTACGATCTGGGTTCTCTGCCACCGTTTTTGCTAGTCTTCGCCGGAAATGTGGAAGCTATAGATCACCGGTGGAACCAACATGGGCTCGGCGGCGACAATGTGAGAGGGAGCTGTAGGTCTTTACATCCTGGGCCGGTGTCTTTGCTTCATTGGAGTGGGAAAGGTAAGCCGTGGGTGAGATTGGAAGCTAAGAAGGCTTGCCCTTTGGACCATGTTTGGGAGCCTTATGATCTCTACAAGCACCGTAACGTTGTAAAGTATCAATCTTTCTCGTCGATTTCTGCTTCTACATGAGTCCTCAGAGAGTGAGGGAGTGGATTGCTTACCATGTGAGGCTATTTGGGCCCAGATCTCATTTTGTGATCCATGATGCTGGTGGGATTCATGAGGAGGTTTTGGAGGTGTTGAAGCCATGGATGGAGTTGGGGTATGTGACTTTGCAAGACATAAGAGATAAGGAGAGATTTGATGGGTATTATCATAACCAGTTCATGGTGGTGAATGATTGTTTGCATAGGTATAAGTTCATGGCTAAGTGGATGTTCTTCTTTGATGTTGATGAGTATATCTATATGCCTCCCAAGAGTACTATCAAAACTGTGCTGGATTCTCTTGCTGAGTACACTCAGTTCACCATTGAGCAGATGCCCATGAGCAACAAGCTTTGCCTGCTTGAAGATTATCACAAAACTAACAAATCAATAGAGCAGAGCGAATAGATCATATACAGTACTGTATATATATATTAGGAAGCCGAACACTGATCGTTTGATCATGATTCATTGAGTCAAGGTACTCTGCACAGGCAATATCTTAAAGCTCGTAGTTTGTTAGGTGGAGATTACAGATTTGCCCTTCGGAATCAAAATGCGAACTGCCACGTCATCAAAAACCGGGAAGCCAGCCGGTCAAAACACGCTAGGTACCTCTATAATAGGATTTAAAACTTTGGGTACCATGGCGATCGTTTTTCAAGTTCGGGTACCTTTCTTGTATAGCGAAGTAAGTTTGGGTACCTTGGGTGAATTTAATCCTATTCTTAATTCTTCTAGGGTTTCGACTATGATCCTCTGGGAGCTTCGATCAGTTGAAGTCCACAGAGTGATGCCAAACTCTTGAATGTTATTAAGGAGCGCCTCCACAATCTTCAGAGCACAATTGGAAGGGAGGACCCGAGACGATCAACTTGTTCGGAGTCTTCTATTCAGTTCGGGTGGTTTCTGCCATGTACACAGACTCGGAAATGATATCCCTCTTTGCCAAAGAGAATCCAGAGCTCATTATGGGACAGCCGGCCGGATTTGAACGACAAATGCTCTCTGAGGATATTGTTGAATCCTTCAAGTCGCTCACATTGCTGCCTCAAAATAAAGATTGGAATTTATATCTCCTGACTATTGAAGGGGTGAATCTTCTAAACATTGGTAGATTATCCGAGGGGCCAAAATTTATTTAAAGTTGTGTGCTCACACTGTGCACACTACTACAGGTAAGAATCGAAGCGACGACTTTAAAGTCGTCGCCTGAACATCCTGCCGACGGAAATAAGTCGTCGCCTCACATTAGTCGTTTAAATTCCGAGCGACCAATAATGATTCAAAAGTTGTCGCATCATATATCTATGCGACGACTCCAAAAGTGGTCGGTCAGAAGAGAGCGACGACTTTTGACGCGTCGGCAGAGACCTTTAGCGACCACTTTAGACGCGTCACTTGCATTCTGTTGCGATGAATTTTGACTCGTCTCTTCAAAATCCATACGATGTATTTTGGGTTGTCGCCCCGTACTTGTGGCGACAAAGTTTGGCTCAAAATTGGTCTCTTTATTTCATTTTGAATAGGCATGGAGCGACGTATTTTGTTGAATCTTCGTCGCCTCACTATAATCTAAGCGACGAACAATGATCAATGTTCGTCGCTTCAATATTTGTTACAGAGACAGAATAACAGAATTCTGGTATGGTTTCATTCACTTCTGAAACCTGCATTTCATTCAAATCACATATCCAACCAACATTTCATTCAAATCACATATCCAACATAACACAAACACTATAAATACATAGATTTCATTCAAAACTATAATGTGTTCTAACAATGATGTACATATGTTCCAAGTACAAACTAACGAAGGGTCCTAATCTAAGTCTACGTCCATTGCCCCCATACCTTCAGCACATGATGATTTATCGGCAATCGTCAGAGGGTTTGCGGCGGCGGCGGGATTGGCATCTGGATTGGTCGACATGCCGATGGCAGCCTCCATCCTTGCAATACGTTGCAGCATCTCTTCTTTTTCGATTCTGCTTTCTTCTTCCTTGATTCTGCTACATTCTTCGTTGATTCTGGTACGTTCATTGGCGGCTGCTACTTCTGCCCTCAACTTCTCAACCTCCGAATCGTTGCTGGACACGCGTGCACCGCCTCTTGGTTTTGCCGGGCGCCTTAATGCACCTCCTAGCCCTGTAAAGATGGTAAAACACAAAAAATTATTCAAATTAAATTCTCTTTCGTATCTAAAATAGAAACTGTTATTTTATGATTTGTATATACTTCAGACTCTCGTCCCCGGCTTCCCACCCAGACACTCGTCCACTACCGCTATCTGTTCTTCGAGGGTAGTGGGGCCCGTCACTTGACTGCCGCTCTCCACATCACTGGCTCGGCTAGCACAGAGCTCATCCATCTTCCTCTTGACCGCTGCCTGTAAAAAATATTATCCAATAAGTTTGTGTTTGTATAGTTATAAATTGTAAAAAAATAAAATCAGAAGCTAAAAACTAGGAATTCTTGCATCTAACTCGTCAGGAAACTCACCACTTTCTCCTGCGCATTCTGCGATCGCGCATAAACATCGTAGACTGTCTGAAGTATAGGCGCCAAACTGCCTTTCGCCTCATTCGCAACAACCCGGTAGCTATAGGGAGTGGTGCCAGAGTGGTGGTTGACTGCACACCCCTTCTCCTTTACTTTGTTCCGGTTTGCGGCGTTCCGGGCACACATCCTCTGCAAAAATATGCACGAACTATTAGAATCAAAATCTATTATATGAAATTTAAAAACCTCTAATTACTTTCCGTTACCTTATAATCGTCGTCCTCAAAGTGAACTTTGAGGTACTCCCACTGCTCGGGTCGGTGGATGAACTCTGCAGGCGTCGCCTTTGACACTTCGACGTAGTGGGTGTGGCAGTCGTACTTCTAGTCCTTGTAGATCTTGGCAGCGGTCTCGTCGATGCATCTCCACATGCCTATCTCGGTGGGAGAGAGGTCGTAGAACATCTAGTAAAAACCATTTCAAAGAAATCATTAGAAATAACATATTTCAATATATATGACTGAAAGATAGTTTTTTGAAATTATTATGAAATTGTGTTTTACCTCCATATAAGTGCTCAGTTCATCTCGGTGCTCCTCAGCCAGCTCAGCATATGAAGGAGCAAGCATGGGCACTTTGCTCCGGATGGCGCTCCCGATGTCTCGGGACATCAAAGTCCTCCACTTCAAGAGGCTCGGACCCCTGTGCTGTTCCGAGTAGTCAACCTTCAGAGGTTTCCCGCCGTTCAGCGACACCAAATATTGGGTCTTCGTACCGGTTATGATGCCAGGCTTGTCCGGGTTCCGTCCATTCAGCTTCTGACCCGTTGTCGATCATATCAACAAGCTCTGCCATATATATATATAATTATAATGAAAATGACACTGAATATTATGAATCATAAAAGCCTAACAATATATTATACTAAATTAGTTCATTTGTATATCAAATTGTCAATTATTACTTTCATCATCACGTTCCCAAATAGACAAGGGTTGTCGACATAAAAGTATGGAAATTAAGAAAAGCAAAACGACTATTTATGATAACGATTAGGGAATAGGGAACGGAGCAGGATAACGATTCTGCATGCAGTTCTGATTCTACTACATCAATATGAAAATCAATACAGCAAACAGATACTTTCTAACAATTCTGCTGCACTAATGTTCCACACAAAAGCATCTAAACAATTGTTCTTGTTTTGTTTTCCATCTGAAGGTGTTCTCCATTTTCTATTAGAGATTTGTCTTGTAACTTAGCTGCTTTGTAGTTACAAGGTAAAGATTGGCCATACGAATTTTGCTGTTTTGTTTCATCTGAGTTTTAGATGAAACAAACTCAAGTTTCCTCCTCCTCAATAAAAAAAAAATAAGTGGTCAATTCTAAATGACGCACACAATGTATTCATAGTTTTCTTTTGTTAGCAAATCCTATGTCAGCTTGTGGGATTCACTTTAGAAAAATAGTAAATAATTGAGAATTTTAACTAATATTAAAGATAACTTATATCCAGTATTGCATGCAATAACGAGATGTATAGGTAGTCTAGGACCGAGGAGAATATATCATCTTAAAGGACCTGGAATGACTATATTTTTGTTTATGCATGAATTTCTAGTGGAAGAAATGTTGATGTGTGGATGTTAACATGCATGACAAGACTATCAACAGTTCAACACAGGTAAGGATTAATGCAGCACAGAAAGCACTGAAGGCATGGATATTGACGAGTCGCCTAAGCGAGCATCAAGCAATAATAACCCTACAATCGTTAGTAGTATAGACATAAGTAGGGATCGTTCTAGGCCGGGGATTAAGGGTACCTGAGATATGAAATTGTTAGACAAACACATATGCACATATATACATTGAAAACGTCACATATGGGGGAATAAACATGGATGGGCAGCCATAGGGCTGCCCTAGTACTACATACGGCATTAAAACAGAAAATAAAAAGAACCTAAGACTAATATTTACAAATGATCATCATCTTTCACAAAACATTTAGCACAAAAGACTCTTTAACATGTAGACTAATATGCAAGAAGGTAAGGAACAAGTATGAATGTTGTTTCGACCTAACCAATTTCGATCCCAATTAGAGCCTACGAGGTCATCTAATCGTTGATTACTAGAGTCTTAAGATTAACTACGAGTATAATCCTAAGGTATGTGTTAACCGATTTTACTGGGCCAACAATTAAGCACATGAATCACAAATCGAAGACAAGCGAACAAGTAGGGTTGTCAATCCTCTTATTATCTTGCAAGTTCTAAGGTATTTAGACCTAGTGAGCACATGATTTAAGAAAACTACGAGTATGACTCAACCATGAACTCTATCACATGAAACCTAGCACTTAGAATTACATGTCAAACAACAAATGCTTAAAACAAAACTAGTGTGTCGATTTATTGCCCTAACCTTAGATTACTAATTGAATTAAGTTCTCAAACAACATCGCATACCTATTGTCCTAGTTATCAAACATAAAAATCTACAAGTCACATATCACAAATCAACATGCAAAACATGCAATTTATAAAAACCAAAATCAATTCATACATAGACATACAAATCTTCACCAAAAATTCATGAGTGTTTCATAGACAAAACTTAAACATAACTAGACAAAAATACTAAACCGAAGAAGGGAGTGGATCACACTTTGAGACACCTTGAGAGCTTCACTTGGTGTGGATCCGGCGATGTATGGAAGATGGAATGAGGCTGCACGGCAGTAAGGTATGTCGGCAGGGTATTTTTCCAAGTTTCGGCAGAAACTTGGGTGGTGGTGGTGGTGGTTTTCGGTTTAGGGTTTTTGTCTAGGATCTTTGGTGAATTTTGGTAGAGTTTCGGCCTTGTGTTTAGCTTGAGATGAGATGATTTTATTCTGAAATTCGTTGGCCTTTATATAGGAGAGGGGTGCCGGCTGCCCTAGATGCTCAAGGAAGTCAGAAAACCAAGTGGATTAAGGAATTGAAACCTTCCTTTTCAAAGTCTAATTAGGTTTTCTTTTTCTGATTTTTCTTCAAGGCTTGGGCTTCACATCATCATGGACTTCTTATATGGTCTTGGACTTCAATTGATAAGCTTTGATCCACCAAAAATGCATCACATTGCCGGCAGCTTGAAGTTGCATCCAATCTGCCTCAAATCGGCAGCTTCTCCTAGTTTGACTAGGAGACTTGATTTCTTCATGTTTTTCTTCGATGCCATGGCCTAGTGTCTTCCTCTTCCCTTCATAAAGCTTGGACCATCTTTACGTATGCATTTTTACACCATTTGGTCCGTCAAAAACAGAAAACACAAAAAGGGGGCAGTAGGTTCCTGGAATCGGCAGATTTGACCTTGCTGTAGTAATTCCGGAATATCTCCACTCTCGGAGCTCCGATTGATGCGATTCCAAGTCTCAGATAAACTAGACACATATCGCCATCTCCCCATAAAACAGTTTGATCAAAATCCTCGTGAGTCGACGGGAATGATTTTTAGAAGTTGGGACACAGTCCCAGGAAAATCCTGGAAGTCCCTGGATTGGAATGCTCGGACTGCCGTTTTGCAGCCATCTTTTGGGTGACTTCCCGAACTCCGATTGATCTGAAATTTTAACACAACATTCCTCAACATATGAATATTAAGCACACCAAATTTCATAGAATTTGGACAAGGATAGATCACAGTTTCATTCATCTCAAAATCGCGAAAAAGACATATTTTACAATATTTTCCAGATTTCTCAAACTTAGTCATTTTTCGGATCATTAAGCTCATATTTCCAAAACTCCACCAAAACAACACTAAACTAACTTACGAGTCTATCTTAGATAAATAAGGGTTAAACAAAGCATAAACGAGGGCATAAACATGTAATATCGTCGCACATTGTGCTCCTATCATATATGCACGTAGTAAGCCATGTTTGGACCCTTAAATTGATGGTATACACTATACAGTGCAGTTTTGCATTTACTGGGAAATCTAAGACAGCGTAGAAGTTAATTTCCTCTATTTCATTGGGAGAATGAAATTTTGTCATTCTACATACATCAGATGGAAATTTGGGTGGGAAACTGATACATAAATAGCCACCCTAAGATGCATTTACACATCAAATTTTAGGACTCCAACTTAGAAAGCACTATAGAACTTGAGAAGAATTCGTTTTCATGCATAATTAAAACTTAAGAAGCCAACTGACTCAAACAAAGCCCTATCAGACATTGCGGTATCTACTGAATGAAAAGAAAATAAGCATTTTGCATAAGCTAATAAGCATCTACTGAATGAAAAGAAAAGCAGCATTTTCCTCCAAGATTTCATCTCTGTTCTTATGAGCTGGCCTTTTTCTCCACTCTGGCTTCCCGTTAAATGCCAAACTGGATCGCATTGGTGAATTCTCCTCGAACCATTTCCGATGCCCTTCATAAACAATTCTCCCACAAATATGCTTCGCCGTCAGCTCATCTAGACAAATTGGACATGCCTTGTACCCTTTCACCGTTGAGCCCGCAAGCATCCTTAAACCAGAAAAGTCACTTATAGTACACATCACCGCTGCCTTCATCGTGAATACATCATTGTCGACTCTGTCAAAAGTATAGACTCCATTTTCCCATAAATCTATGAGCTCGTCGATCAATGGACAAATGAGTACACTAAGACACTTTCCTGGAGACTTAGGGCCAGGAATCAACACGGCCAACATATTATATTCCTTCCTCATACACATATTAGGGGGTAGATTATATGGTATCACAACCACGGGCCACGTACTATGCTGGGTTGTCATTGTTCCAAATGGACTGAAACCATCAGTTGCCACTCCAAGCCGCACATTTCTTCCCTTAATGTCGTCGAAACCTGGAAATGTCCTGTTAAAATGTTGCCATGATTCTCCATCAAATGGGTGCCGAAGGGTACTTTCATCTTGTCGCCTCTCCTTATGCCATCGCATATGCTTTGCTGTGTGTGGGGACATAAATAGGCGTTTCAACCTTGGAGTGATAGGGAAATACCATATTATCTTTTTTGGAAGGTCATTCGTATCTGGCTTATATCTTTGAGGACTACATATTGGACAAGTCCTACGAGTTTTATTTGCAGCCCCCCTGAATAGGTAACAGTTGAACTCACAAACATGAATTTTTTCATATCCAAGGGAAATATCCTTGATGATTTTTTTAATTCTCGAATAACTCACAGGAAAATTATTGACTTTAAAAAACTTATGCACCCATTTACATAATTTATCAATACTCGTATCCGACCATCCGTTTTCAACTTTAATTTCCATTGCATGTAATGTGGCACTTAATACAGTTTCTTCACTCCCTTCATACAATGGGGTTTGCGACTCCTTTAGAAACCTTTCATACTTAGCATACTCATCATCTATCATGTCATTGAACTGAACTTCAGCGTTCTTCAACGACATTATGCGGTGCATCTGCATGGTATCCAGGATAGTATGGAAATACATCTTGTATAATCTCCACAGGCGGGATCACTGAAGGACCGGCAACACTGGAAGCCTGGACTCTGTCTTGAAGCCACTGTCTCCGTTTACTGATCATTGCCGGTTGACCAGAAACTTCCCCGTGTAGGTGTCAAACTGTGTAAGTCGGATCCAAACAATGGTGCAAGCAGTGATGATAAATCTCTATGAGTTTCTTATAATAAGGACCATTTCTGCAAACTGCGCACGGACAAGGGAGAAATTCGATTCCAGCAATGCGAGTGGAAACAAAATTGATGAAGTTAACTAAGCCTGTGCTGTAATCAGGGTGTGTAAAGTGAAGATTCATCCAAGATTTGTCGGGGACATCATCCATGTTTCCTATCATAACATAAACATACAATATGCATAAGGTTAGCACACAACATTTATGATACAATCAAAATCTGTCCCAACACTTCTTCTCCTTATGCCTCCAGGTTGGGTCCTATCCCCTTCAGGAGAACACGAGTTTGTTGATCCTTTTGCTATTCATGTGGTTTCTGCTACAGTTTTAGGAAATTTCGGCAGCATCTCCCTACAGTTCCTCAAGTGCACAAAAATCTAAACAACCTAATTTGCACTCGAGGAACATTGTAGAGAGACACTGTCGAAACTCTATCCCAAAACTACAACGGAAACCACATGAATAGCAAAAGGACCAACAAACTCGTGTTCGCCTAAAGTGTCCAAAAAGGGACAATTCGAGAATCAACAACTCATCTCGATCAACTAGTTGAGTTGTTGATTCTCAAACGGGAGTTCTAAGCTGATAAACACCACAATTATATATAATACGAAACAATAAATTTACACACGGCACCACACTCCCTCAGTAAGCCACTCGCATGTTTCAGAAACCCTAACTACCACAATCCACACACAACACAAACCAATTACATCGTTAACTAATAATTTCAACCTAATCTACCATAAAATTCACAAACTTTCAATAAATTGCACTATTTCAAGCCATTTTAGTTTCACTCAATTTGGATTTAACTAAATTTCACAATTTCACTAAATTACACTAAAATTCAATGTCACTAAAATTTCACAATTTCACAAACTACCCTAAAAAATCTCAATTTCACCAAAATCAACACCAATTCTATCATATATTCAAACACCTAATCCTAAAAACAACAAAAAAACACATTATAAACCAAATCCAACTCAAGATATCAAACACTAAATTCAACAAATCAAACCCAAATATGGTGATTACAATGAAGAGGAGAGATTATACTAACCTACAAAGCAATTGGAAGAGAAGACCCAAGGAATTAGACCCCGAAATTGACGAAATCAGCCGATCTGCCCTTTTTTTCGCAGCTCCGGAACAATTTTTTTCCTCAAACTTCAACTTCTGAAATCTGTTGAAGTCGAGGGCTTTATAATAGATTTTAAAACATGAAGCGACGACTATTGCTCAAAACTCGTCGCTTCGTTCCATAAGTCAGCGACGAATATTGAATTTTCGTTGCCAGAGATTACAAACTTTGTTCGCAGGCGACAACATTCCTATTTTCATCGCTTAAATGATTTGTGAGCGACGACTATTGATCAATAGTCGTCGCTCTTGTTTTTGAAGCGACAAATCCTATCTTGGTCGCTTCGGTGTGTTGAGGCGACAAAGTTAGTGTTTCCCGTTACAATATTCGTCGCTTCAGTGCTTGTTTCCAGTAGTGGCAGAGGGGTGAATCTAACACCTTCGGAAGAATAATCAAGAGACTTTTGCCCAATTTTGATGTGTTTCCGTTTTATACAAATGGTGTTTCATTTGATCCCACTCAAGATATCATTCCCAGGTTGGCTGGTCCCAAGGTTGATCCTATTGTGGTCACCCTCAAGGACAAAGTCTATGTTCTGGCAGGCAAGTACTGTGAGGGATGCATGGATGAAACTGCATGCTCCCTACTTTGAGGTTTTTGATCCCATTCATTTCAGTTGGGATAGACTTCCTGATCCCTGGCCCTTTCTATCGCTGAGATTCTCCTTATAGGGCAGCGAAGATAGTAACTTACGTACTATGCATAGGGCCATAAGCTTGTTGTATGTCTTTATGGGTCCTCATGGTTTTTGACATCACTGAAAGTAAGTGGATCGAGTTTTGAAGAGGACATGCATGTATGGAAACGAATTGAAAAGAAACTACCTGTTCTGGAATGTGCTGCAGAATTTGAAGGTACGCCCGTCTACGTAGAGAATATTGTACGTAGCTTATAAGCTATCTTCAAATGATTACCTTGAATTTCATCAGGAGCTAAACGAGCTATATTTCACAGTGGCTTACGCGTTTTGTCGGGCTTTATTGTCCAGTTTGGTGATGCCAACATATACTGCTTCATCTATTCGGGTGTAATGTAGGGAGTGGAAGTTTCGGGTATGTGTAGCCAAGAGTAAAATATTGGATATCGAGAAAATATCGACGTTTCAAAATATGGATATTTCGATGAAATATCGATCCATTAGAAATTTTGACAAAAACGACGGAAACTATAAGAAATACATGAAAATTTGAATTGAAACTTTTTAAAGTTGTTTTATGTTATGTCATCGATCATATGTGAGAAGAAAATATTGATAAACTCAAATAGATATCAATTTATTGAAATGTTATATGAATTACTATGTGAATAAAGCTGATATTTATTAAAATATGATTTAATATATATAATTTATGCTTGAAACCTAAAGGGAGGCTAGACCATCACACCCTTTAACATTATTTGTACATAATATTTCACAAAAACAACTACATGCAGTTTTTAAAATCATACAGAAGACCGATGAGGTTCGAAATTCGCACTACCTTCTTCATCGTCTTGTATAGAGTCATGGGTGAACTGCGAAGAACATTCGTTGAATGATTGTTCTCCTATAAAATTCTGCATATATTGACTTACATGCCAACCATATGGGTCAAGTGGCGATCTTTGAGGGTTTTGGGACTCATAGTATGGACCATGCGTTGCTCCATGATTATCAGCATCTGAGTTAGTTTGTGTCTGTGACCATGAGCTATCACTGGATGACATATCATAAGGTAGGTAATATGATGGATACAGTATTGTAAAGTTCTGACCATGATTGTAGGGTTGATAATTGACGTGAGCCGAAGCTCGCATGCAATAATAAACCCTGCAATCGTTAGTAGTATAGACATAAGTAGGGATCGTTCTAAGCCGGGGATTAAGGGTACCTGAGATATGAAATTGTTAGACACACATATATACATATATACATTAAAAACGTCACATATGGGGATGGAATGGATCGGCAGCAAGCTGCCCTAGAACTAGGTTCGGCACAAAAATTGAAAGAAAAGAAACTTGAAACAAAAGATCCTAGGTTTGGCAGCAATAGGCTGCCTCTACATCATGCATAAAAACAGAAATTTAAAGTCCTAAGTTACTATATACAAGTTTGGTCGACACTCTTCCACAAAGCACTAACACAAAAGCAGTCAAAACACATAACAAACAAGCAAGTAAGATTCACGGCAAAGCATTAAAGCGTTCTAGACTCAACTTAACTCCGACCTAGTTAGCTCCCTATAGGTATTACTAACCGATAGATTTCATAAGTATTCAAGATTAACTTTACGTCTAACCCTAAAATTGTACTAAACATATTTGAGAACTCCTATAGATGAAAACAAACATGCATAGTAATTGAGCACGAAATCTTTTTAGTCGGAAACAAGTTAATGGAGTAAGGTTGTCAATCATCTCCTCAACAAGCATGTTCTTTAAATTACTCTAGCCCTTGTGAAAAACAACACAAACAAAGTAACTCGTTGATTACTTTAATCCATATTAAATTTCGGCTAATGAGATTAATAATCTAAGTACTGCAGTTACATAGGCTATCAATCTTTAAGCACACGAATTTAAAGAACAAGTCAAGAAAACCCTAAAATCAATTTAACACATGTTCTTGCTGAAAATCCTAATTACTAATTCATCATATATTTTCCTTACTCTTTAGCATGCAATCCAAATTCTTACGTCTAAAACATTACTTAAAGAAAAAGAAAATAAATTGACATGCAAATCATAAAACCAAATTTCAATCCAATTCATACATAGACATAAAAATTGAAACCAAGAATTCATGCTAACTTCATAGACAAAGTTTAACATAGCTACAACAAAAATTACAAAGCCAAGAGTAGGGAGTGGATCACACATTAGAAACCTTGAAGACTTCGACTTGTATGGATCCGGCGATTGGTGGTGATCGGATGGAGGCTGCTCGGTAGTGATGATATCGGCAGCAAAGAAGCAAGGTTTCGGCAGGAAACTTTGGTGTGGTGGAGGTGGTTTTGGCTAGGGTTTTTGTGTAGGATTCTTGGGGAAATTTAGGTAGAGCTTTGGCTAGATTTTTGCTTTGGAATGTGACAAGTTTTTCTGTGTAAAAGTTGGGTATTTATAGGGAGAAACTAGGGTATTGCCGGCAGCCTCTTCATGTACAAGGAAAAAGAAAACCAAATGGGAATAGGATTTGAAACCTTCCTTTCATAGTTCAATTAGGTTTTCTTTTTCTGAATTTTTCTTCAAGGCTTGGGCTTCACATCTTTATGGACTTCTTGTATGATCTTGGACTTCATTTGATATGTCTTGGTCCATCGAAAAATGCCCCAAACCGGCAGCTCTTCACTTTGGCAGAAATCTGCCCCATTCGGCAGCTTCTCCTAGTTTGACTAGGAGAACTTCTTTCTTCGATTTCTTCTTCAATGCCATGGCTTGGTGTCTTCCTCTTCCCTTCTTAAAGCTTGAACCATCTTCATAAATGCATTTGTGCACCATTTGATCCATTAAAAACAGAAAACACAAAAAGGGGGCAGTAGGTTCCTGGAATCGGCAGATTTGATGTTATTGTAGTAACTCCGGCATATCTCCATCCTGGGAGCTCCGATTGATGCGATTCCAAGTCTCAGATAAACTAGACACATATGGTCATCTCTCCATAAAACAGTTCGATCAAAATCCTTGTTAGTCGACGGGAATGATTTTTCGAAGTTAGGTCAAAGTCCCAGGAAAATCCTGGAAGCCCCTGGATTGAAATGCTCGGACTGCCGTTTTGCAGCCAACTTTTGGGTGGATTCCCGAACTCCGATTGATCTGAAATTTTAACACAACATTCCTCAGCATATGAATATTAAGCACACCAAATTTCATAGAATTCGGACAAGGATAGATCATATTTGTACTCGTCACAAAATCGCGAAAAAGACATGTTTTGCACTATTTTCCAGATTTCTCATACTTAGTCATTTTTCGGACAATTAAACACATTTCACCAAAACTCTACCAAAATTGACACTAACTATATTATGACTCTATCTTAGACAAATAAGGGTTAAACAAAGCATAAACAAGGGCATAAGCATATAATATCGTCGCACATTGTGCTCCTATCAATAATTACCGTGATCCATACCTATTGAGACAAAATTAATTAGTGGACAAATAATCTTCTGCAATTCTTGATAGACTCTCATCAACCCTTTGTCTTGGATTAAAGTTACCTCTTGTGGCACCTCCACTGTATCCATGACCTACTCGTCTGTCACTATGGTCGTCATCTTGACTTGCATGTGTATAATGTTGTTCCTTAGTAAAATACATTTGTTGCCTTCCATTGTAATCATCATTTCCACTACCACTACCAACAAGTCTTATGTCATTTATTCATGTATCTCCCCCTCTAGTGCTTGATGAGCTTCATGATCTCGTATCAGATGAACTACACCACACCAAAGAAGAATGGGAAGCATGTGAACTTCTAGACTTTGGATTGGGTAAAATATTATCTCTGTTCATGACAGCTTCAAAGGAGTCATTCCCATCATTATCTCCAATAAACTCTTCTTGAATAACTCGCTCGACATTTATTCCTTCATCACGGGCTGCTGCAGCAATTCTCTCTGATGGATTTTGATCTTCATCATCCAAATGTAGTGGTCTGAATCATTGATAAAGTTGATCTCTCTCTTCATCATCAAATTTTGTACCAATATCAAACACATCCAATGGATCTTGGACATCAATGTTATCTTGGTCTGCTTCTTTGTCACGGAGTTGAAGCTTCATATTATAGTAACAAAATACCAATTTTTCTAGCCTTTCACATCCCAAGCGGTTTCTTTGTTTTGTGTGAATTAGAGCAAATTAGGTAGGTTATTAGTTCTTGAAAGGTAGGTTAGTCAATTTCGGAAATATCGGAAATTTCGTGGAAATATCATAAATATCAGCGAAATATCGGGAAATTTCGACGAGAAAATGACAGAAGTGAATCGATATATCGATGGGGTGGAAAAACGATAATATCGGCGATAATATCGATTTTACATTCCTTGTGTGTAGCTAGGACTGGGCGCGGGCCGGGCCGAGCCCAAAAATCCCAAAGCTCGACCCAAAACCCGACCCCCTCGGTCCGAGCCGAGCCAGACTTTTTCCCAGACGAGGACCGGCCCAAGACCGAGCCCGACGAGCCGAGCCGAGCCCTCGGGCTTTGGGAGTGAAGAGAGAGAGACGGCCAGGGGCGACGACGGGGACAAGGGGCGGCGACGGGGAGCAATCAAAAGAGAGAGAGACAAAGAAGACTAAGCCCACTCATCGATGCAGCGATCTGAAGAGAGAGAGAGAGAGAGAGAGAGAGAGAGAGAGAGAGAGAGAGAGAGAGAGAGAGAGAGAGAGAGAGAGAGAGAGAGAGAGAGGGGCGCGGTGGTCGGGGACACGGGGCGGCGACGGGGACGGAGAGTTGGTGGCGTCGTGGCGAATCGCACGAAGAGGGCAGGAGGCGAGGAGGAGAAGGAGGACAGGAGGCGAGGAGAAGGAGGACAGGAGGCGTCCGAGGCGAGGAGCAGGGCAGGAGGCGAGGTCGACAGGACTCAGGAGGCGAGGACGCGAGGTCAGTCGTCTCTGAGATTAAGACATTAGGTCTCAGCCTCTCAGGCACTCAGGTTTTTTTTTTTTTTAATATATATATTAAACAATTGGGCCGGGCCGAGCTTTCGGTCCCAAAAAAACAGGGCCCGAGCTCGGACCGAATTTCCTATTTTCGGACCGGGCTTTTTTCGGGCCGATCTTTAAAAAAGTTGGGCTCGGCTCGTTTCGAGCTTTTTTCGGGTTTTCGGGCCGGGCTTTTGGTCCTTCGGGTCCAAACGCCCAGCCCTATGTGTAGCAGTGTTTCAGTAGAGAAAAGAAGACATCCCTGATGATGGTCGTTCAAAGCTAACTGCAGTTCTTGAGAGTCGGCAATTTTATGAACATGGGGGTTGTCTGGTTATTGAATATCTTTTGTCATGTACGATGATCTGCATATGCACAATCTTGAAGCTGATGAATTTTTCGAAAGGCCAAAAGATTACCGGAAGTATAGGCAGCGATGCACTTGCAAGTAGGGGTGGGCCCGGGCCGGGCCGAGCCCAAAAATCACAAAACCCGACCCAAAGCCCGAAACCCTCGGGCCGAGCCGAGCCGGGTTTTTTTGAAGTCGAGGACCGGCCTGGGCCCGAGCCCGACGGGCCGAGCCGGATTTTCGGGCTTGGCGTGGCCAGAGAGAGGCGATCGGAGAGGAGGCGGAGCGGGGGGGCGCCACGACGGGAGGGTCGGCGGAGACCTGGAGTTGGCTGGGGGGCTGTGCGGGGAGGAGATCGGCGATGCGGTCGGAGGAGAGGTGAGGTCGTCGTCGGGCTTGAGACGAGGAGGGGGTAGGGGTTGAGAGAAGAAGAGGAGGGGGGCTGAGAGAGAAGGGAGGGTGGTTGAGAACAGAAGAAGAGAAGAAAAAGGGGGGCTGAGAGAAGGAGAGAAGGGAGGGTGGTTGAGAACAGAAGAAGAGAAGAAGAGAAAAAGAGAAGAAGAAGAAGAGGAGAGAAGGGAGGGTGGTTGAGAACAGAAGAACAGAAGAAGAGAAGAAAAAGGGGGGCTGAGAGAAGGAGAGAAGGGAGGGTGGTTGAGAACAGAAGAAGAGAAGAAGAGAAAAAGAGAAGAAGAAGAAGAGGAGAGAAGGGTCGTACAGAGAGAGAGAGGGGGGGCGGCGGCTGTGGTTGAGAACAGAAGAAGAGAAAAACTTTCTGATAATTTTTTTTATATATATATATATATATATATATATACAAAGTCAGGCCGAGCCGGGCTTTCGGGCCTAAAAATATTCAAACCCGAGCTCGGACCGAAAATATCATTTTCGGGCCGGATTTTTATCAGGCCGGTCTTAAAAATTTTCGGGCTCGGCCCGTGTCGGTCTTTTTTCGAGCTTTTGGGTCGGGCTTTCGGGCTTTCGAGCCCAAACGCCCACCCCTACTTGCAAGTGATCTCTTCAACAATTTCAGCTACAATAGTAAAATTTACGATTCCTGTTTTACAGTTTAAGTTGTGTCAATTTTATAGGAATTTCAACCAAGACAGATATTGAGGACGGTGGATTACAAATTACAGTGTGAAATCTCTCTACTGGGATACACATCTTGACCTGAAAGTACTTGATACAATTCTACCAAGTTGAATTGTTGGATGGCATTCTACTACCATTCCTGCCTTTGGTATTGTAAAATTCGACAACCAACTTAAATCAACGAATTGCTATTCTTGGTACCAAATACTTAACTATGTATAAATTTAGTGGCTTTTCCTTCCAGCTATCCACAAGTTGATGGCATTGTAATTCAGAGTCCGTATTCGGAAAAAAGGTGCTAACTTATGGGCTTATCGCTACACCATTGCCGGCTTTGTATGTGGATACATGCTATAATATACATGTACACAATGAATGGCATACAATAATTAACACCAAATGTTAATACAGCTCTATCCAAATGCTGGACAACTCGTCTTTGCATGCATTTTCTCAAGGGGTGATGGGTGGCTAATTGTTGGAAACCCAATCATTTACAACCACTAACCTAATCAATCTTTCAATCACTGTCCAATATGGACCAAACTTGCCTGTAGTTCCAGTTTTATGGGGTCATCGAGCACCTGCCTCGGCCAACCTTTCTTGGCCCCGAGCAACAAGCAACTCATAGTCCTGCAAATTTCAAAACATGGAGAAACTCAATGGTAACATATTTACAACAAGAAATAATACAACTTCAATGGTAAATGATGCAGGTCAAAGTCTAGCAATGGTAATCTTGCCGAGTAGAACTAATTTAGAAATAAGATCAGATTCATTATGGCATATAAATTAAAACTCTGCTTGGAAAGTACCTGTAAAATTGCCTGTGCACAAAGTTTCCCTGATAGAACGGCACCTTCCATAGAGGCTAGATATTTTTGTTTTGTATAGTCACCAGTTAAATAGAAACCCTCCAAGGGAGATCTTTGCAATGGACGGCAAGGTTCACAACCTGGTATAGTTTTGTACACAGACCTGACAGACAAATCATTGATAAAGCAGTTAATGTACTAACATCCATAAAACTCAACCACAGGCATGTCGAGAAGCAGTCTAATGGTTATTCCCTCCCAGATCCAGGGTTTTTTTTTTTTTTTTTTTTTTAAGTTGGACTAAAGGTATAGTTCATCAGTTGACTCCTAAAATAGGAATGGAAAACCTTAGAAAGGGGTAGCCCCATCAACACCAAATCGGTTTTCTGGCTAGTGAAAGGTCTAGCTAGAGATATATGATCAATTTAAGAAATGGGTATTGGACAGTTTGTTGATATTTTTGGAAAAAAAAAAAAAAAAAGACAGTATGTGGATATTTCTCACACAAGTTTATGTGTAACAGTGATAAGACAAAGAACCCTAATAATAAATTCTTTTTTTTACAGCTATGAAATCAAACCTTGGTGTTTTCACAACATGGTACTTCAAAATCTTCGCTTTGCTTTGGTCTGCAGCTATCTCATCGGGAAACAGCTTTGCAAGTTCTTTGAGTGTAGCATCAATAATTTCTGAATCACTGCTTGAAATCCATTCTTCTGCTGGTGCAAAAACCAATTCCAGCATAGACTGGTTTGGATTGTAATACTCCTGCAATGAGTATTTGATGAATTATGTCTCAGCCCAAAAGAAAAACTAAATACAAAAAAAATAAAAAAATAAAAAAATAAAGAAACCTTTCAGTGAGTGACGTGTTACAGATTCAAATCAAGAATTATTTTGGCACGCAGGTGAGAGTGTGTGACAGTATCTGTAACTTCTGATAAGCACTCGGCGTTTTGTTCTTTTGTCTCACTATGTTGTTTAAATCAAGACTCAAACCTAAGACTTCCTCAACCCCATCCCACTGCCTACTTCAGCCCAGGGTCATGGCAAGAATCCCATTAATAAATCAGTAAGTCAGGATCAGGTGCTTCAATCGTAGTGTCCAACAAGACCAGAATTTTTCATTCAGTAAATGAATAACATATTTCTGATTTGCTAGAGTGACATGTCGTTTACTTAGATGTAGAACCAAGAAATATCTAAGAAAAAGGTACAGATCCTCTTATGCTTCAAAGGACAAATAAAGCCCTATCATATATCTCAGGGACGATGAAGTCTTATGTAGTCATACAGAATCAGTCTATTTAAGACGATATTTTTTCTGATGTATCACAAACAATAACTAAGAATACAGAAAATTAGAAAAGGTAGCATGCATGATGCACCCAATGTCCAGATATCTTTATATAATGGCAGCCAGGATGGGGAGAAAACAAAAAATTCTACTGAGCTCAACAACCAAATAAAATATATTACCTTACACGTTACTGACATATCAGCATACACACTTAGAAGAGGACTCCTGCATTGAGGGGGGAAAAACCATGTGTCACATTAAGAATCAATAGTAGCAGTAGAAAAGAAAAGCATGTCACAGGAAACCGGAAGCAATAGAAGCATATGGATAACTCATACACCAAATAGCCTGTGTATTTTCTTGAAACTCTTTAATGCAAATTTTATATATCAGTCCAAAGATTGTTGCTAACAACATACTCCATTTTGGATTGCACGTACATCAATACTCAAGTTTGATTTCCGATTATGCGGAGGAGGCCAAGTATGTTATGGCAGAAGGATCAACTTAGCATCAAATATCTACTTCGAATGTTTTCGCCTGGGAGGCATGTCTTAGGACCTTTACTTGGCCTTTCAATTTTTCCAGGGAACCTTCAGTTACAGTACTTTCTTGTGCATATGCTCCATGGTTGAATCAATTGTTTAATACTTCATACAAGGCTAGCCAGAAGAACAAGATTCTAAACAGTGCAACAAAACACCTAATGGTATACACAGTGCCAGCAAGTATCATCTGCCAAAGTAAACATAAGCTATGAGACAAACCTGCTAAAAAGTAGAGAATCATATGTGTTCTTCAATTTTCTGTCAAACCTGCAATTGAAGAAGATCAGTTACATTGGTTTACTCTATATATCAATAACCAGTACTGCAATGCAGCTAATACCAATTTTATTACAGAGGGACAAAACACACAGAAAGGAAGAAAAGAAACAACGAAAAATCAAAGAGAAACTGAGCTAAATAAGTAAATCAACAGACGTTCAACATTACAATAGTAACATTTTGCCACATATGTGGGTCAATGATTTAGCACCCTAATGGAAAGATGCCATAGCCAATCCCAATTTCTTGGGTAAAGAAACCAAAAAATATATATATATATATATATATAATAAAGAATAAAACAAACTTGTGTTCTACTTAAGTAGCAAACTTGCAATCAACCTCCTAAACTAAAAGAAAAATAACAAATAAAAAAAAAAAAATTGGCTCTTAGCTTATAAATAAAATTTCTTCAGCAGTAAATTCCATAGAATGTAATCCATATATTAGGAAGCTTGTCAATACAGACCATATAGTTCTCAAGGAATGAACATGTCCAGTGATAGAGAAAATATATGCAAGACAGGGAGAGCTATATTCATTATTTTTAAGATAGACAACTGACCATATGTGTACGTTGATGACTGGAACTCCAACTAGTTTGTCCAATTTCTTGAAATAAGGAATCTCTTTCCAGTCTTCAGGCACTAGAAGCTTCAAGATGTCAACTGTATGGAAGAAAATGCAATAGCCACCTTAGGGAAACCGATATATACACATGCACCAACTGTACATTTTAAAGTAAAGTTTGTGCCAAACCTGGAGCGGCAGATACATAAGCATCCGCTTCAATCACATTGTTATTATTTAGTACAAAATTCTTCACTGTTCCATCATTATTTAGTTCAATCTTCTGTAATCGGGAATTAAGTCGGACTTCACCGCCCAATGACTGGATATGATCAACGATTGGTGAACAGAGTCTCTCGGGAGGACTTCCATCAAGGAAAGCCATCTTGGAACCGTGTTTCTCCTATTCAAGCGTTTACAGAATCTACTTATCAGTAAACAACAGATTGCAATAAAAACTTTTTGAAGTACTGATCATATATATCTAATAGTTTTACAGAGATGGAACTCATCATACATAAAAACTGTAGATCTTTCACAAGGAATTCTACTCTAGATATGCTGCTTCTCATATCTGAGTCATGCCCATGCACACACAAGGATACTAAAAGCTACAAGGTTCTGAGATTCATTAATGATGCACATGAAGCCAAACCATGATATGAAGAGTTGTTTCATCTTTTTTTTTTTTTTACTTGTCGTTCCATACAATCTTAAGAATAATCAAGATAAAAGCATTCAACATACCTGAAGAAATCGATTTAAAGCAATCAATATGCATTGCATTGAGAGCTCATCAGGATTAATGAAGTTAAGAGCCTTTGACATGGCAATAAACACCTCAGTAGTTACTCGATCGGGTATCCCCTGAAAGAAAAGAAGTTACTGTCTGAGAAAAGTAAAACTAGCTTCACTAATTGCAGTATTCAATCCTATGAGCTTATAATACTTATGGGCTTCCGTACTCGGCAACTGCACCCTGTCTTCTATTATTCATTTATTCAAGACTGGATTACTGTAGTTAGTTAGTTCTCTGGCATTGTGCCTCCTACAGTAGTCTTGTTCCTAATCTTATATGACATAAGTTGCATTGGTCTGAACCAGAAATAATAAGGCCTAAAGCATATACCCATACAACTTAGGGTGGTATAGGTTTTAGTACATGTCATACTAAGTTACTAACTAATCTACATAAGTTGGTTTCTTTGTTTCTTTGCATGCAATGATAACTAGTGCTTGATAAACTAATAACCGGAAAGGGTGTGCTTTTCATAATAGCATTGTCTAAAATCACTTTTATAACCATCCTACATGATTCGTTGAGATGAAATAGAAACTTTACCATAAATGGAACAACAATACAATAGTGGACTCCTCATCTAGCCTAAATACTTGATACTAAGAAATATAGGAAGCTGCAAGATTGCAATATTAATCAAGACATTCATAAGGGTAACTGCGAAAAGTTTATTGGTTAGTTAGTGACCAAGTGAACACTACTGCATAATCCTATATAAACAAACATTTGAACTTTCAAATTGTACTTGATCTAAGATACCTGTTTATATTAACGAATCCTTTGATCATTGTCATTGTTTTGAAAAGAAACGGTTTTTCATTCCAAAGAGAATGCATAATACAAAGTACCTGTTTTCTCATCCACTCCTTTACACTCAAGCCATCCTGGGCTTCAACATAAGCCTGTCCACCAAGAATTGCTGGCACAAGTCCAATAGCAAACTTCACTTTTTCTGGCCATGTCAGCATCTCATTGTTCTTTAATATGGCCCATATTCCTGCCAACCAAAATCACTAAAGCTTAGGAAAATCACAGAAAGAAAGCTTCTTTGACAGAGATCCCATTTTTTGCATTATACCGATTCCATCGGTTGGCATGACTGGTAATCAATCAACCAGCATAACTTTAGCATGTTTACTTTATATCCCTTTTAAGGCTTAGACCTTACAGTATAAAGTTAACTCTCACGTTTAGCCAGGACAGTGTCAAACTTTAGGATTTCGATTTCCACACAATAGCATCACATCAAACTAGCGGATAGTAAATTATATGTATTGGTATATTATTTGTATATAACAAAGAGAGTCATATAATCGGAAAACAAGGTATTGCAGTACTTCAAAATAATAAAGAATACTTTTTTTATGTTTCTGTATAACATGCAGCCAATTTCATCAACTATTTCTGTTTATGAGCCAAATGAATTGCAGTACAGAACCAATGTAATCTCATTCCTCAAGAGGGTGGTTATAATATCTCACCATTTAAGGGTGCTGGCAGAACTTCAGGGAAATCAAACCGGCTGAACTCTCCTGGCTTGTTTGGCATTGCAAATATCATAGAGTGTTCTTTCCACTGCAACCGATCATTGATACCAAGCTCTCCAAACAAGTTCTGAATATTTGGATAAGCCCCAACTAACCAAAACAACAACAAAAAAAACTATCTTCAATAAATGGATTTCAAAGAAATATTTAAAGGAAATTCAGAGAACCAGTTTCATTAAGCAAGAAGAAGATAGTGCAGATTCAAGGATAGACAATGTAAACAGCTAAACTGGCTATATAGTACAAGAAGACTACACGTGATAACATAAGAGCATACCGGAGACAAGGAAAAAACAAAACACAGCAATAATTAACCAGATATGTAATCTGATTCCTAGGCAATGGATTTTTCTAGTGAGGACAAGACAGCAAGTGATAACTAAAAGGATTTAGCATGCATTAGATGCTTAACTGTGTAATAATGAAGAGTTCAAGAGAACTTCCAAATAACATCATTTTATAAGTAATGGTATGAACCATTTTAAAAATACTGAAACTTTTTGTTTGGATCTAACTTTCTTACATGTCTACCTAAAAACAGCTACTCCTATTCCTTTTAAACTCTGTTGCTTATACGCTAAGAATTTTACGGTCAAATAGTAAAATTTTTGCAAGAAAATACATCTGTAGAGACTCTATTTCAAGTAGTTATCTTTTTCACTGCAACTTATCCTTGCAATTATATAATCCTGGCGGTGTAAGTTCCTCAACCTTCAATAGTCTATAAGAGCTTTCTCATCTATAGACTTTACACAGCATATCAGACTTGACAGAATCTAAGATAAAGAATGGAAGGATATTATTTAGGCAACATACACATGGAATCTCCTTCCCCGATTAATCATAGATCTCCAATTTTAGCCAGCCATTTGTAAGCATAAATAGTAAGATCACCAGTTCATTCAGCTCATTAAAAACAGTTAAAAACAAAAAAACAAAAAAGGAACTCCACCTACAAAATATATGTAGGCCTGTCTCGTACCAGTCTCCATCTTTATCTTTCCATGCTGCAATCTTCAGAAAAATTCAAGACGTCAATTGAGCCCTCAACTCCATCCTTATGTATCAAGGACTAATTTCTCTAAAGTAAAAAAAAATTCAAACAAAGAGCAATCTGGTGTCAAATAGAGATAAAAGTTAGAGCAGAAGAAAGACCTTTCCACCTAAAACGTCTCTTGCTTCCAGTACTATCGGTTTATGACCTGCATCTGCCAAATACTTTGCAGTTGACAAACCAGCCAAACCTACAGAAAACACATTCAAAATTTGCACTTTCAATCATAGAAGAAAAAGGCACATAATACAGAGAAAAATTGTACTTTTAACTACAGTTCTGGTTCATTATCACACAAACGCTCACATTAGATGCTTACAGCCATAGAACAAACAAACCCAATTCAAAGATGTTCTCAAGTTTAATGACAAGACTATCACCTGCACCAGCAATGACAACCTTGAGGGGCTTAGCCGGGCGAGGAGAGCCTCGAAAAGATGAAGACAACAGCGCAGCTTCCAAGTAATTCACAGTATTGTCAAGGTCGGGTCTTGGATAGTCCACACAAACCACCTACACCCATCACAGAACAAACCAAATCACTCCCATTTCTAACAACTTATCAACTAGAAACATAGCACACAGTTGAGATAAGCAAAACCTTCAAAGGAAGAGCACCCCTCCTCAGCCTTTTACCAATAGTAGTAGTTGCTTGTGAGCTCAGAAACCGAAAATTCCGAGCAACAATCTCACTGCCGTGGAAGGAAAGATTGGTGCTTTGTGGGTTCTGGGTGTTGATGAGTTTGGGTTGGTAGCTCAAGTTGGTGGCAGAGACAGAAGCCATTTTGGGCACTAGAGTTTGAGAAGTGGAGAGGTTTCGGAGGTGTCCAATGTTAATGGGGGAGAATTAGATAGTGGTTGTGGTGCTGAACACATGAGCTGATGCTGCTTCTTGTTTTGTGGGAGGCAAAGTTTGCCTTTCATCTCGTCTTTTTGTCCAACTAAAGATGCACAATCCGTTAAAATTCGCATTTAGAGATTGAGGGTTTGGTCAGCGTTGGGAATATTCTAGTTTTACTTTGAGATTGTAAGTACATTAAATTGTGAGGTACTTAGAGCAACTCGTCTTTTGCCGGATGGAGGCCCAACAGCTATTAGAGCAAATGCACCATTTTAGATGGGTTGGACTAATTCTTAGCCCATATTAATATACTATTCATCCATATCAGTCATTGGTGCTCTATTCAATAAGATCAATCCAAGGACTAATTACTATTCACATTAATTTGTTATTTTTTTTCATTCACAACTGAAAAGTGACAATTGTTATTAAATATGTGCCATAAGATCTTGATCTGATGGCCCATATTAAAAGTCCAGTAACAAACATGTGCAAGTGGCACCCATGTGTAAGTGAAATATATGTGCAAGTGGTCTCCGTGTTTCAATTGGTCAGGACTAAGAGCTGGGTGGAGGATTAACCCATGGATTGGCCGGGTTAGACTGATCCACGTAGGACCCACGTCTAACTCAGTTTGATTTTCTTCTGGTGGATGCATTTTCTTGGCCCAACCCTCAATCCAACCCACCCTATTGGACCATTGCAGCATCTGTTCTAACCCAACTGTTATATCCACGTGGATTTGACCTCGGCTGTCAAATTTGGCAGCGCCCATAGTTGTTGTCTCTCTCTCTCTCTCTCTCTCTCTCTCTCTCTCTCTCTAAATTTTCACCCATCTCATTCACATCCTCAATCTTTTTCGCCAAAAATTTCCAGAAACAAGAACCCAATCCCCTTAATCTTTCTCGCCGATATCGAAAAACCAAGACCTTTTTTTCTCTGTACATCTCTCCAATCGTTTAAAGTTGAATATGGAACTTAATTTTTTCGATTCATCCTCAGATGCTGCTGATGAGGAATTTTGGAAACTTGTCGAATCATCTTCAGATGAAGAATTGAACCAGCTGATTATTGCTCTAGAAGAACAACAAGAGAGTGGAAGGAGTAGACGTCTTGGCTCGGTTCATCACTTGGCTAGGAATCAGTAATTAAGTAGATGTTGCTTGTTGTAGTTGTTTGTATTTTGTTTCAATTGAATCAGCAAAACTAACTTGAGCTTCGTATTTTCCCATATGTTTTAATATGTGAAATTATCATTTTTCTCAATTGTAGATTCAGTGTTCTATATTTTTTTGTTAGAGTATGAATTTTCTCGCTGGTTTTCTCGCTGGTATTTTCTTGTTATTTTTTATTGCAGCATCGCAAGGTACTTGATAGTTTTGTAGAGAACTTTGCTTCACACCTTGGATCTTCTGATCACAGAAACTGGTTAAAAAAGTAAGCCCTTGATTCAGCATGATTCTCCTTGTTTCACCTTGATTCTCCTTGTTTTACCTTGATTCATGATTCAGCTTGATTCTTCTTGTTTCACCTTGATTCACCTTAATCTGAAGTGAGCTAAGCAGCTTGATTCTCCTTGTTTCACCTTGATTCATGATTCAGCTTGATTCTCCTTGTTTCACCTTGTTGATGGTGAACGTTAGTTGTGTTACTTCCTATTTCAAGTTATTGTTGTAAGGCTAGCTATGTTGGTTTTAGTTGTTGTTTTGTAAGGCAAACTATTCAAGCTGTTGTTTTGTTGTAGCTGCCATATTTATGATGTATAACGATAGATAACAGAGCAGCAATGTATAACAACAACTCAGATCAATTCATTTGTTGTTTTCACTTTTTACTGTCTAAATAAATGTTTTTAACTTCTTGGTAAATATTCAAATTTGACATCTCCATTGGAGATGAGATTAGTCATATTAACTTCTTGTCATATTTGACATGTCACATGTCAAAATTCAAAATTGACAAAAAAATTTGACCTCCCTAGTAGAGTTGCTCTTAGGTTGGAGTAACTTTCTTTGTAAGTTCAACATTTTGTAGATGGTTTGTTAACATTCATGTACAAGTCATTTCATTACTGGAGAAATAGGAAAACAAGCTGTCAAAGTGCCTCAAACTAAATGCATAACCAGAATTGTAATTTGTAAGTTTGTAACTTGTGCTGTAATCCCTTGTTTGTCACGTTCTCCTTTACTTCATTCACCAACACCAACAAACTTAACTCATCAAAATCTCAACTTGTTTGTTCGAAGTCATCTGCGTAAATCATAACTCAGCAAAACTCATTAGTTAACTTATTCTATCAACGTATCAGATTATGTAGATTGAAAATTCTTAAATTTGACCCAAGAAAAATTCTTGATATCCTTCAATTGAAAATTCCTAAATTTGACCCCATAAAAATTCTTGATATCCTTCTCCATTCTCTACCCAATGACTAGTAATGACCAGCTAATGATTACACATGAATTCACCTAAATGTCCCAAATCCATCCATCTCAGTAATCACATGTATAATCCACGTGCACGTGTTTCATTTTTTTATGATCCGGATCCGGGTACCCGAATCCGAGTCTAGATCCGGACCCGATAGCACTGTGCTCGTTCTCTTAATTTATAGGCAGGAATATCACTTTGGTCATCGAACTTCGCTTTGCTCGACACTTTGGTCATCCAACTTTTAAAAATTTCATTTTGGTCATTCAACTAAACCACCGTTTATCATTTTTGTCACTCCGTTTCTTTTCTCTGTTACTATGTCTTTTTTCTCTGTTAACTCAAGGGTAATTTAGGGATGAAGAATTAGTCAACTAAGGAGTTCAGTATTCGAGACGGAGAGACCTTTAGTCTCTTTACTCTATCAGTCTCTCCAACTTGCTGATTTAGCTGCCACCAAAACTGTTTTCATCTCAGCAATTTGTGTTGCCACATCCATGTTGGACCATGTCCTCCATTCGGCAATGAGCTTAAAACTTTCGCTCAAGAGCAAGTCGAATACATGTTAGGAGAAGACGAAGATACACCATTGGTCAAGGCAGATGATGAAGTCAGATCTGTGACAAGAATTACTTTTCCTATTTAAAACTTCCCAATTGGAAGAAAGGAAGAATCTTGATTCTTGGATGTGTAGAAAGATTGGAACTTTGAATTTGATATGCCAAATAATTTAATGGGGAGTTCATGAATCAATTGGGTTTTCATGAATTAGTCATCTTTTGCTAGAAACGTTTTCGAGTTCAATTCTGAGGTCCATTTCTTAATTTGTGTCTATAATCATTCACAGCTTATAGTATTAGTATGAGTATTGAACATGAATTATTATGGTTGAGCAATTGATATCTGAGCTTTGTTGGTTTTGTTGATTGAGAATTTGGGATACCACTTTGTAGCTGCAACTGTCTTCTTTGTTACTAGTGGATGTAATTTAACTTCTTAGTATGTACTAGGTTTGATGGCATCATGAATTCAGTAAAATCCATTGTTAATCAATATTGAAGAAGATTGTGGTCGGTTCTATACACATTCGATAATAGTTTAGATGTATGGAACTGTATGGATCAGCTATTCTAGCTGCAAAGCACTTAGTATATTTTCCTCATTAATGCATATCATGTTGTTTTGAGATTAGATGCTTTCCAACAGACCTGATCTTTCAATGTGTAATTTATTTGTACTTCTTGTAGAATTCATGTGGATTGACGGACTGCTTACGTCAAATTGTAATTTTCAATTGAAGAAAGTGTGCTCTTTCAATTGCTTAAAGCATGAACCTTGTTGCCGCACATGGACAGAGCTTTAAAAACCAAGCCTCGCATACTTGGTGATCAGACTACCAGCGACGTTGTTATTTGCTTGAAGGATAGAGAAGGACGACACCAACAGTTTTACTCCCACTCATCTGTTCTCATAAAAAAGAGCAAATACTTTGCTGAACGGTTGTCTAATCCAAGCCCTAGTAATTCCATTAATGTTCATTGCTCTGAGGTCAACTATGATCACCATGTCAACCTGTTGAGGCTGCTCTATCTTCCAACAGAGTTAATTTTGGACGCATTAGACTCTGTTAAGTCTGTCATTGGTGTTCTTCAGTCAACAGTAAACTTCAAGTGCGACGAGATTGTGTGCTGCTGCATCCAGTACTTGGAGGCTGTTCCTTGGGAGGACAAAGAAGAAGAGCACATCTTAAGAGCAGTATCAAAGTTGGGTCCGGTAGCTATGCCCATAATAGCTAGGATCCAACCTGCTGATTTAGCTGCCACCAAAACTGTTTTCATCTCAGCAATTCGTGTGGCCACATCCATTGTTGGACCATGTCCTCCATTCGACAATGAGCTTAAAACTTCCGCTCAAGAACAAGTCGAATACATATTAGGAGAAGACGAGGATACACCATTGGTCAAGGCAGATGATGAAGTCAGATCTGTGACAAGAATGGGTCTGTCACATGTATGTTCAACATTTGAAAAAGAATTGTCTTCCTTACTTTTGGAACTAGACCTTACACGAACAGTAAAATTAATCAAGAAACCAAATTTACCTTCATATGTGGGTGCGTCTCCATCAATTAGAAAATATCTCTTTGGTCGACTTTCCATTGATACAGGGAGAGAGAGAGAGAGAGAGAGAGAGAGAGGACCCTATTTTCCTTCTGAACTCCTTAATTGACTAATTCTTCATCTCTAAATTACCCTTGAGTTAACAGAGAAAAGAAACAGAGTGACCAAAGTGATAAACTGTGGTAGAGAGAGAGAGGACCCTATTTTCCTTCTGAACTCCTTAATTGACTAATTCTTCATCTCTAAATTACCCTTGAGTTAACAGAGAAAAGAAACAGAGTGACCAAAGTGATAAACTGTGGTTTAGTTGAATGATCAAAATAAATTTTTTAAAAGTTAGATGACCAAAGTGCCGAGCGAAGGAAACTTCAATGATCAAAGTGATATTTCTGCCTAATTTATACGTTACAACTGGTCTATACGTACCAAGCTATTAAATTTTTCTTGGATCTGATTTCTCTCTAATCTCTGTTTGCCCATACATTCCCAGAAGGTTACTCTCTCTCTCTCTCATTCTCCCTCTGCTAATTTTCCAGATCTCAGAAGCTTCTTCGTTTTCGGTTCTGGATCCTTAAACCTTGAGCTCCATCTTCTCTTTAGTTTTTGATTTCAATTCTGTACTCACACGCTGGAACTTGTGCTTTGGTATTTGTAATTCGTTGTTTAGATTTTTGATCTGGATTGATACAATTTGAATTCTCTATGTGATCCTTGTGCTTATGAAAATTGAATCCGCGGCTTGAAGGTGAATGTAGTAGCAGATCGGTGATGTACATTTGCCGATTTCGTTTCGGAGTTGAATTCTCATCTGAATTTGTGTGATTGAGAGTAGATTTCAAGGTGCTTTTTTTGTTTTCGATTTAGAATTGTTAGTAATTGTAGCTGTGACTGGTAGAGAAATTATTCACATTTGGAGTTGACTAGAATACGAACACTTGGATTTATGTGCCTATTAGCTTGTGGAAGTATGAACTCACACACTTTCCGATTCAGTTTATGTGCCAAATATTGATTATTATCGCGATAGTAGTTAAATGTGAAAATTGTATCTGTGGTTATGCTGCGTACCGTAATGTTTTGTTATCTTTCATAACCTCAGAAATAGCTAAATTATATGTTTGTATTAGTTTTGGTATACTTGAGATGTTCGAAGTAGGATTATGATGATAGAAAGTAGTCAGAACGTAGCTTTTTACTTTTTCAATTTTATTTTTGCAGAAAGCAATTGAGAAATGGAGAAATCTTGTAGTCTGCTCGTTCATTTTGATAAAGGAACACCTGCAATAGCAAATGAGATCAGGGAAGCTCTTGAAGGCAGTGATGTAGAGGCAAAGATAGATGCAATGAAGAAGGCAATCATGCTTATGTTGAATGGTGAAACATTGCCTCAGCTTTTTATCACCATTGTTAGATACGTTTTGCCTTCTGAGGACCACACTGTCCAGAAACTACTGCTGTTATATTTGGAGATAATTGAGAAAACTGATGCAAAGGGTAAAGTCTTACCTGAAATGATTTTGATCTGCCAAAATTTGAGGAACAACCTACAGCACCCCAATGAGTATATTCGTGGTGTAACTTTGAGGTTTCTTTGTCGGTTGAACGAGACCGAGATAATTGAGCCATTAATCCCTTCTATATTGCAAAATTTGGAGCACAGGCACCCTTATATTAGGAGAAATGCTATATTAGCTATGATGTCCATATACAAGCTACCACAGGGTGAGCAAGTTTTGGTTGATGCTCCTGAAATGATCGAGAAGCTTCTTTCAATGGAGCAGGATCCATCTGCTAAGCGGAATGCGTTTCTCATGCTCTTCACTTGTGCCCAGGAGCGTGCGGTTAATTATCTTTTGACCAATGTTGATAAGGTTTCTGAATGGGGTGAATTGCTGCAAATGATTGTGTTAGACCTGATACGGAAAGTTTGCAGGACAAACCGTGGAGAGAAGGGGAGGTACATTAAGATCATTATATCCTTATTGAATGTGCCCTCAAGTGCAGTTGTTTATGAATGTGCTGGGACACTTGTTTCCTTGTCATATGCCCCTACTGCTATTAGAGCTGCTGCCAACACCTACTGTCAGCTTCTTCTTTCTCAGAGTGACAACAATGTGAAGCTTATTGTTCTTGATCGGCTGAATGAGCTAAAGTCTTCTCATAGAGAAGTTATGGCTGATATGTTCATGGACATTCTTAGGGCACTTTCTAGTCCAAATCTTGACGTCCGTAGGAAGACCCTAGACATTGTTCTTGAGCTGGTTACTAACCGGAATATAAATGAGGTTGTTCTTACTTTGAAAAAGGAAGTTGTTAAGACTCAAAATGGAGAGCTAGAGAAGAATGGTGAATACAGACAGATGCTTATTCAGGCCATTCATTCTTGTGCAGTAAAGTTCCCAGAAGTTGCGAGCACAGTGGTACATTTGCTGATGGATTTCTTGGGAGACAGCAATGTTGCTTCGGCTACTGATGTGATTGTGTTTGTTCGCGAGATAATTGAAACCAATCCTAAACTAAGGGTATCTATAATAACAAGGCTGCTGGACACATTTTACCAAATCCGAGCATCACGTGTTTGTGCTTGTGCTCTTTGGATTATTGGAGAATACTGCCTATCACTTTCTGAAGTTGAAAGTGGACTCGCAACAATTAAACAGTGTCTTGGGGAATTGCCTTTTTACTCGCTCTCAGAAGAAGAAGAAGGCAATGATTCTTCAAAGAAGGTTCAGCAAGTAAATTCCATGACTGTGTCTTCTAAAAGACCAGCTATTCTTTCTGATGGGACTTATGCCACACAGAGTGCTGCATCTGAAACTACTTTCTCCCCACCTACCCTTGTTCAAGGATCCTTAGCATCTGGGAACTTGAGATCCCTGCTTCTCACTGGTGACTATTTTCTTGGGGCGGTTGTTGCTTGCACACTGACCAAGCTTGTTCTCAGATTGGAAGAGGTCCAGCCATCTAGGGTGGAAGTGCATAAAGCATCTACACAAGCATTGCTGATTATTGTCTCTACGCTGCAATTAGGCCAATCTCCAGTCCTTCCACATCCAATGGACAACGATTCATATGATAGGACTGTCCTCTGCATACGATTACTATGCAATACTAGTGATGAGATTAAGAATATATGGCTGCAATCCTGCCGTGAAAGTTTTGTTAGTATGCTTGCAGAAAAAAGATTACAGGAAGCCGAGGAAATTAGAGCAAGGGCTCAGATTTCTAATGCACAGCCGGATGACCTTATTGACTTCTACCATTTAAAGAGCAGGAAGGTATGACTTCTGCATTTATTTAACTAAGTACTTCTATCATTTATCAGTTTCTATCTGGTATACCGGCTACATCTGTGGTTACTCGTCTATTTGTTGACTACTTAATTTGAACACAGATCAAAATGTATTATATGGGCATTTAGTTCCTCATTTTCTGCTGGGCCGATATTCATTGAGTAATGTATTGATTATCTTGATATTATCTACATAAGTATATTCCGCTTTTTGTTCCATCACGTATATGGAATTTGGTGGGATTTTATTTAAGCAATCTATCGTCAGAATTGTGACAAAGTTTTTAACTTAGTCTTTTCATAAACATTTACTTTCTGATTGTTTGCAATAGCTAAATATTATGGTATTGCATATATGATTGATAAATTATTTCATTTAATTTTCTTGTGTATCTAAATTGAAGGGTATGAGCCAACTGGAACTTGAAGATGAGGTCCAAGATGATTTAAAACGTGCTACAGGAGAGTTCATCAAGGAAGGGGATGGAACAAACAAGCTCAACCGAATTCTCCAGCTCACTGGATTTAGTGACCCAGTGTATGCCGAAGCGTATGTGACTGTTCATCATTATGATATTGTCCTTGATGTCACAGTTATCAATCGAACTAAGGAGACCTTACAAAATTTGTGCTTGGAGTTGGCGACTATGGGTGATCTTAAACTTGTTGAGCGGCCACAGAATTATACTCTGGCTCCTGAATCTAGTAAAAAGATAAAAGCCAATATCAAGGTGTCCTCAACTGAGACCGGAGTCATATTTGGAAACATTGTTTATGAGACCTCGAAAGTGCAGGAACGAACAGTTATCGTCCTCAATGATATTCATATTGACATCATGGATTACATATCTCCTGCTATTTGTAGTGATGGAGCTTTCAGAACCATGTGGGCAGAATTTGAGTGGGAGAACAAGGTATATATTCTGGCATTAAAATTAATCTCATGAGTATCCTCGTAATACTAGATTTTAGGACTTTACTGGCAGTACTGTTACAGTCTTATTAAGTTCTCAGTTATATTATTTTTTGGTTTGGTAACTTTCTCCTGCCTTCATTGCATTCCCCCTTATAAACAATCTAGATCCTTTTTGTAATGTTTTGGTTATCCAAAACTCCATATGTATCTTCATAGGTAACTGATTTGATTACACTAGAATCATGGTAAAAATAATATCTTTAGATCTTTTCATTGTATTATCAGTGTACCATTGGGTCCATGCTTAGTTTGTAGAAAACTTCCTTTAGGAAAGATATCGTTTAGGCTAAAATCAGTTTCATGACCGTTCCTTTTCGGGAGCTTTCACAAGTAGGAAGACAGGGAAAAGAAGAGTTCAGTATGCAGGAGACCTTTTGGTGGATAATTGTCTAGAAGCTTTAGGTTTGACAAAACAAGTGAAGTTTGTAACTTTTTCTTATTCAATTCGAGCTTATTTCTGTTAAGAAGCTTAAGGTTTAAGTTTTCTGCGGCAATACTATGACATTATACAAGTTTGGAAAAATTCTTTCCTCACCTATTTTGTTTTGTTCTTGTTATTTTTGAGTCTATATTGGAATGCATTTTTCTCTGGAATATGCAAAACACAAATACCCTGCAAGTTCTGTAACTAGTGTAGGTTTATACACAATTACGTAACTGAACAAAGATCCTACAAGTTAAAGAAGAATGTAGTTTAAGGATTCTGGTTATAGAGAGTATAGAGTATAGACATGTATATTATTTTTCTTTGATGACATTTAACAGCTAAAGCTGACTTAATGCTGTTTTTCTCTAGTAAAAGCACCAAGCCATTTGTGCAAAATTTTTCTTTCATAATCTTCAGTTAACACTGATGCCTTATATCTTCAATATAGTTATTCTTGTTTGCTTTTACCATGTATCTTCCATATAGTTTTTGCATCTTTGTACAGCCTTAATTCTGACATCAAATAAGAGTATTTTAATTTTGCTTGATATACATAGGCCATATGTCTTTGACCCTGTTCTTACATTGTTATCTTTGTGTTTTTAAAGCTTTCCCTCAATTTGTAGTCTGGTTTAGCAACCATTTTCTTTTGCTGCATGGACATTACTGCCACTTATCTCAATATTGATGAGGAAGTTTATCCATTTCAGGTTGCTGTCAACACTGTAATTCAAGATGAGAAGAAATTTCTTGACCATATTATGATATCAACTAACATGAAGTGCCTCACTGCACTGTAAGTCATTTTGTTTTGCTGGTTACAATTAAATTGCACAGTCGAGTGAAAAGAATGTCTGCATTGCTTAAGATTTTACAATCTCAACCCAGTTTGGTGACACTGGCAGCTTCTTTGTGAAAACCACTTAGTTTATAACCATTTTACGACTCAAACTTGTGGGCCCATGCTAAGCATGTACTGGATTTCATATTTATGTTTCAAGTAAGACAGAGGACATAAACTAATGGAATATGTTCAATGGTAGAAATGCATTCGAATCCATTGCTTTATGCTGCGCTGATGGTTGAGTGCGGCTTTTTGAATCCATTGTTTTGTTTAGATAGAGATAATTAGATAAATAAGGAGGACCATTTCCGTGCTGTTCTGAACTGCACATTGCAAAAAGTTACCGGACTTTACATCCTTGGAGCATACCTTCTGAAATTTATGCATTGTTTTAAAGTATCTCCCATTACTTTTTTTCTTCGTTTTTGGCTTTTAATCTTTGTCTTTGTTATTGAGTTCCAGATCGGCGTTGGCTGGTGAGTGTGGATTCTTGGCAGCTAACTTATATGCAAAGAGTGTATTTGGAGAGGATGCCTTGGTGAATGTGAGCGTTGAAAAGCAAGTGGATGGAAAGCTTAGTGGGTACATCCGGATAAGGAGCAAGACCCAGGGAATTGCCCTCAGTTTGGGTGATAAGATTACTCTCAAGCAGAAGGGAGGCATTTGAATAGATATATCTCATTGAATCATACTATACTGATACTCTTCTATCTAAATCAAACTAGAGAGAAACGAAGAACAACTTATTCAAGCTGTTGTTGTAATGATGCTCTGAACTCTTGTCTCTCCTCGTGACTGCAACTCATGTTCCTTTTTGCTCTGATGGTATGTCCTAAGCTGCAATACGCGCAACTGCTTTTTTTCAAGTTTTAAGGAATTAAGTGAGCCAAGATTTTGTTTGTTATATATTAGGCATTCATTTACATTTATTGGCAGCAAGAGGTTGCTAGAACCATTGATACCTTGTGGTTCTATTCAGATGAGTTTATATTGACATTCTTTCATCAAATTCAAGTGTGTAATTTTCACTCTAATGCTTGTTCTGAATGCTGTAAAAACCATTACAGCACTTTGTGAAATTATTACATTCAAATTTTCAACTCGGAAGATTTCTGGGCACCTACTATTTTTGAACCAAACTATTAAGTCATTTTCCTCTCCTGTCCTTCCATTTCAGAATTGTGCAATGTTGTCGGGTTAAATCAACCACCCCCATTAGGTTGATTACAGTGTTCATTGCTGCTGTTCATGGTGTACAATACCGATGGAAGCCTTTATATGCAGGTATCGAAATTGAGCTCGAAACCAGAAAAAGGATTTTGATAGAAGCAACTGTATTTCCTCATCAATACAAACTATCAAACAGTGCTTAGTCAACTGCTTACTCTGGGTAATCATAGTCAACTACGGAACTACCCATGACACTAAAATATTCAGACACGAGTCGAACATGATAACTTTTTTTTTTTTTTCTTCCAGATTCATAGCTCTCTTATTCATCTTCTCCATAACTTCCTTCGTTTTTAATTTAGGTGGATCTTGGGTTATATACCTCCATGCAAACCGGAGGGCCCTCATCCCGCCCCACCGGCGGCAAGTTTGAAGGGAAGATGACGCCCATCGTTGTCGTCTCATGCATAATGGCTGCCGCCGGAGGTCTCATGTTTGGCTATGACATCGGTGCTATAGGTGATGAACCTTTCCTTTTCTTTTCTTTATATTTTATATGTGATGTATAACCCTTGCTAAGGGTAGTAGGTGTAGAATATACTAGGATATTTACTTTCCTTGTATGTATAGGTATATTGTTCTATGTAATCTTTAGGATATATTTCCTTGTACATATAAGTTTGTATCACTTTATATACCTCCTCTATGGAGAAGAATAAATCATCAAACTATTAAACCCAAAATCATATTCTTATTTTCTAGTTGGTATCAGAGCCAACACAAAGCAAAAACCACAAACCCTATATATCATCACAAATTTTATTTCCGCTGCAAATCATACCCAGCAAATTATCACAAAAGCAAAACTCAAATCCCACAAAAAGCATAGCACAATCCTCACACCAAAACTCACAAACACAAAGCAAAAACAAAAAAAAAAAAGAGAAAGAGGGGAGCAGCCGAGCCAGCCCAGCCGACCCAAGCCGAAACCCTGTGTATCACAATTTCCCGCCAAATTTCCTCCACAAACAGCCTGACCTGCTCTGTCCCCTTCCCTGCTTCCACAGCAGCACGTGGCAACCCTCTGAGAGACAAGACAACCCTTCCCTGCTCCACAGCAGCCGGCTCCATTCCTCCCTCTCTGAGAGCGTGACCTCACTAGACAAGACCAGGACCCTCTGATTGTTTGTCTCCTAGGCACGTGCTCCACTCGAAATAACAACACCACAAGACACAATTTGTTCCGGTACTCCAAGTTTCTAATGGCACAAAACAGAGTTATTTCGCAGAGTTCTTGGATAATTGATACTGGTGCATCAGACCACATGACAAATGACCCTAGTCTCTTGATTACAGTTAAACCTTCCTCTCAAGATGTTGTGTCTACTGCTGATGGTACACCAACTACAGTTACTGGAGAAGGTTCTGTTACCTTATCTGATACATTAACTCTTGAATCTGTCTTAGTTGTTCCATCATTAGCACATAATCTTCTGTCTGTTGGTCAGATCATTCTAGCTCTTGCATGTATTGTTACTTTTTATCCATCATTCTGTGTGTTTCAAGACATTCTGACCCGTCAGATCCTTGGTTATGGTGTACGAATAGGAAAATTATATTATCTGGATTTAACAGAGACTGGAGAAAAACATAAACATTTTTTGGGACAAGCTAATCAGGTTCATGGTGTCATGAGTGGTCGGGATGCTGTGTGGCTTTGGCATCGTCGCTTAGGTCACCTCAACTTCCATTATCTCAAGAAGCTGCAACCTCAGTTATTTTCTGGTGTCAATGCTTCAGATTTCCATTGTGACACTTGTGAACTGGCTAAAAGTCACCGTGTGTCATATTCACCAAGTCTTTACAAAAGTCCGGTTCCTTTCCTGAAAATCCACTCTGATGTATGGGGCCCAGCGAAAATTCCTTCACTATGTGGCGCTCGTTATTTCGTCACTTTTATTGATGATTGCACGCGAATGACTTGGGTGTCTCTCCTGAAGAACAAAAGTGATGTTTGTCTCAGGTTCAAAGAATTTCACAAGATGGTGTCTACACAATATCAACAGACTATTCGTGTTTTCCAATCTGACAATGGTGGAGAATATGTTAATGGTCTTATGCAAGAGTTCACACAGTTTCATGGAATTCGACATCAAACTTCAAATTCTTATACTCCTCAGCAAAATGGATTGGCAGAACGGAAGAATCGGCAGTTACTTGAAGTTGTTCGTGCCTCGCTGTTTGGCATGAATGTGCCTCGTGAATATTGGGGAGAAGCTGTGAAGTCTGCTGCATATCTCATCAATCGCACTCCTTCTCGAGTAATTGAGTTTGAAAACCCTCAGCAACAACTCTTCAAGCTTCTTTCAATTCCATCAATGCCTAACTTAGAGCCGCGTGTATTTGGTTGCACAGTATATGTTCATATTCCCAAGCCACAACGGAGTAAACTCGATCATCGTGCAAGAAAGTGTATTTTTGTAGGTTACGCAGAGTTTCAGAAAGGTTACAGATGTTATGAACCTCACACTGACACAATACATACATCACTTGACGTTTCATTTCGTGAATCTGAGCCTTATTTCTCAAGTGGAGTTTCAGCGTCTTCTCTTCAGGGGGAGAAAGCTAATGAAGAAAATCCGCTGAATTTATTCGAAGAATTAGAGGCATTGGAATTAAAGTTTGGCGTAGGAGAAGTTGAAAATCAACAGGAGAAGGCAGACAGGCCCAGCTGCCTTGAGCAGCTGAATGAAGCGACAAACCAAAAAGAAGACGAGCTGACACCTGTCCCTGCTGCAGTCCATGCCACTGACCCACGTGCTGCAGTCCCTGCCGAGCCACGTGCTGCTCCTGCAGCATCTGCCGACGAGCCACGTGTAGCGCCAGCTGCTACTGCCGAGTCTGCCAACGAGCCACGCGTCAATCCTCCTCTTCCTCCAGCCAAGCCGAGCCGCGCGCCGCATCTTCTAGCCGAGCCAGCCGTTCCTGCTGCACCTCCTGCTATTAGTTCAGAACCTCCTGCTGACGTGCCACAGACTACTCTTCCAACACAAGTTGCATCAAACCACAGAACACCTTCCGAACCAAGTACAGTTTTGGGTTCCTCATCTACATCATCAATTGAAGAATCTACTGTGAATGTTCCTCATCAGGTACCATTATTTTCCAATGAACCTAGAAAATCACATAGAGCTACTAAGGGTGTTCCTCCAAAACATTATGAGCCAGACATCACAGCCAAAGCAAAATACCCTATAGCCAATTTTATGTCTAATCATAAATTGTCTGGGTCACATGCATTTGTTGTCAATCAATTATCTTCTGTATCTATTCCAAGTAGTGTACAAGATGCGTTGGCAGATCCCAAGTGGAAACAAGCAATGAATGAAGAACTTGAAGCCTTACAGAAAAACTCAACTTGGGATATTGTGACTATGCCACCTGGAAAGAAGACTGTTGGATGTCGTTGGGTGTATACAGTGAAACTCAAAGCAGATGGGAGTATTGACAGATATAAAGCCAGACTGGTTGCCAAAGGGTACACCCAACGCTATGGAATTGATTATGAAGAGACATTTGCACCTGTAGCAAAGATCAACACTGTCAGAATATTGATCTCACTAGCAGCAACTAGAGATTGGCCCCTTCGCCAGTTTGATGTGAAGAATGCATTCCTCAATGGAGATTTAGAAGAGGAGGTTTATATGGATGTACCACAAGGAGTCAAAAATAAGCCTTGCGATGCAGGCAAAGTTTGCAAATTGAAGAAGTCATTATATGGCTTAAAACAATCACCCAGAGCTTGGTTTGGAAGATTTTCAAAATCAATGAAGGCGTTTGGTTATAGACAGAGCAACTCAGACCATACTTTGTTCATTAAGCATAGTCAGGGTAAGATTACTGCCCTGATAGTATATGTTGATGATATGATTGTCACAGGAGATGACCCGAAAGAGATGGAGGCCCTGCAGAAATATCTTTCGAATGAGTTTGAGATGAAAGATCTTGGACAACTGAAGTATTTTCTTGGGATTGAAGTGGCAAGGTCCAAGAAAGGAATTTCTTTGTCCCAACGCAAGTATGTACTTGACCTGTTAGCTGAAACAGGGATGCTTGATTGCAAACCAGCTGATACTCCAATTGAGATGAATCACAACCTTGCCATCTATCCGAATCAAGTTCCAACAGATAAAAGAAGGTACCAACGTCTAGTAGGGAGACTTATTTATCTTTCTCATACTAGACCTGATATTGCTTATGCTGTGAGTGTGGTTAGCCAGTTTATGCATTGTCCCAGTGAAGAGCATATGGATGCAGTATATCGGATTTTAAAGTATCTCAAGAAGGCACCTGGAAAAGGTTTATTGTTTGAAAAGAAGAATGAATTAGAGGTCATGGGATACACAGATGCTGATTGGGCAGGTGATAAGACTGATAGAAGATCTACATCTGGATACTTCACTTTTGTTGAAGGAAATCTAGTGACTTGGCGTAGTAAGAAACAAAAGGTGGTTGCTAGATCAAGTGCAGAAGCAGAATTTCGAGGTATGGCACATGGCGTATGTGAATTGTTATGGATCCGAAATGTGTTAAAGAGCTTAGGTGTCAAACTCAAGAAGCCTATGGACTTGCATTGTGATAATACGTCAGCAATTGAAATTGCCCATAATCCAGTTCAGCATGATCGAACTAAGCATGTGGAGGTGGATCGATTCTTTATCAAGGAGAACTTAGACAGGAAAGTCATTCGATTCCCTTTCGTATATACAGAAAACCAGTTAGCAGATGTTCTTACAAAAGGAGTATCAAGGAAAGCATTTGACGATTCAATTGACAAGTTGGGCATGATTGACATCTATGCACCAACTTGAGGGGGAGTGTAGAATATACTAGGATATTTACTTTCCTTGTATGTATAGGTATATTGTTCTATGTAATCTTTAGGATATATTTCCTTGTACATATAAGTTTGTATCACTTTATATACCTCCTCTATGGAGAAGAATAAATCATCAAACTATTAAACCCAAAATCATATTCTTATTTTCTAGTGTAGGGTACCTCTGACCTTTCACTTTTTATAAGAGTAAAAAAAAAAATAATTAACAAAAACGAGTGATGGATGGTAAATTTGATGCAGGAAACGTTACGTCGATGCCGAGTTTCTTGGAAAAATTCTTTCCGGTTGTGTATAGAAGAACACAAGAGCAGGGACTGAACACCAGCAATTACTGCAAATATGATAACCAAGGCCTACAGCTCTTCGTATCATCACTCTATCTGGCTGGCTCAACAGCGACGTTCTTTGCTTGCTACACCACCACTAAGTTTGGGAGAAGACCTTCTATGTTGATTGCTGGATTCTTCTTCCTAGTTGGTACAATTCTAAATGCTTCAGCTCAAAACCTTGCCATGCTCGTTATTGGAAGGATGTCCCTTGGCTGTGGAGTTGGTTTTGCCAATCAAGTTACTTTTATTTTTTTCCTTTGGTGGTAAAATCACTAAAATGTTTTTTAGTTTTTGTTTTTGTTTTCCTGTGATAGTTAACTTATATGCATGCCAGTTTGATTGAAAACTTGATCTTTGATAATAAAAGCTTGAGGAAAGCATAACTAGTCCACTGGAATTTCGCCCTTTGCAGGTTTTTCAAATGTGCAAAGTGAGTAGAAATGTAGAATAAGGTCCAACGTCCTTTTGTTGACTCTCTCGAGCTAAACCTAGGGTTTCCTCTGTGTATGTACAAATTATGCAAAATGAGAGATACCATGTCATGCTCGATTAACATGTGCACTGATTTTGACACAAATGATGCTGCAGTTCAGCCCTGACTGCCGGTTTGATATTACTCAGTTAGTCAGTTTATTTATGTTTTGGAAAGATGGAGAGGCTTACATCTTTGATACTTGGGAGTGAAAGGCTTTGAAATCCAATAGTGCAAAGACTGGAGTCATAACTCGAGTTTTTAAAGTTGTGCTTTTCAAAATGCTTTACTAATTTTTCTCCTTTTTGATCATTCATGTTAGTATGTTACTTACAGGTTGTGCCATTGTTCATTTCTGAGATTGCACCTACTAGAATCCGAGGAGGCCTAAACATACTATTCCAGCTGAATGTAACCGTTGGCATCCTATTTGCAAGCCTGGTCAATTACGGCAGTGATAGGTTAGTTAGCTCCTCTCTTTTGCTTCATGTTGTGTATGTATTTGAATTTTGAACTATTGATTCCTTCACATTATATGATTGTTTGGATGAAGGAGTTATTTGTATCACATAATTAACAGAGAAAGAATTCTGCATGTTTAGATTCTGTGGCAGCAACTTGTACTATTGTTAACTTTATCCATGGAAAAACATTAAGCAAAAACTAAAATTCTTAGGTTATTAGAACATTGCTTATTAAGTTCATGCATATTGAATTGGGTGACTGAAATGTGTCACACAATAAGTTAAACAGCTGTTTTGAGCTGAGAAGGTTCGTGTTCACTTAGAGCACTTGGGGTCTTAGCAGGTGCTTGAGTTTGCCCAGGTGCAATGGTGAGCTCTGTTTGTTGAGGTTGTCAATGATAGTGGCAATATTCTCTGGATTCAACGTGTGAATCACTCTATACAATAACACTAAAGTTTCAAGAAAGCACAAAACTAGGCAAGCTTTGAGGTATTCTCGCATTGGACTCACTTGGTTGGTGTCACAGTATCATTCTTATAATGAGTTCTGGACTATGGCTTGCTAGAGATCGATCAAGAATTTAATAAGAGTATTCTGATGTGGTTTTTTTTGTGGGAATCTTATCTGCATTTATTTTCAAACAATGGTATTGTTGTGATGGTCTTTTGAAAGTTTAATGAGAAAATCTGTTACTTAAAGAAAGTACTTTCTTATTCTCTTTGAAAATCAATAATATTACTTAATAGGGGCGGCTTATTAGATTTGATCAAAATTGCAGCATATAATTTTCAGAGATGAGTCAGATACCAAACAAACTTGTGAGTAGATTCCAATAATTCTATCTTGATGAGTTCTTTATTACTGAAGCTGAAAGACTTTGCTGTCTGTGTATAGAGAAAGAAAACTATAGGCATGTTCCACAATAAAACAAATTGTGATGTATTATAATATTTTCCTTGGCCTCTGAATGCTTACTCTTTTACTGATATATGATGACGAGTTGGATTACAAGAACAGAATTGAAGGAGGATGGGGTTGGAGACTGGTATTGGGCGTGGCTTGTTTTCCTGCTGGTGTTTTAACCTTAGGGGCCATAATGGTGGTTGAAACTCCTAACAGTCTTGTTGAGCGTGGTCTGTTACAAGAAGGAAAAACCGTGCTAAAAAGGATACGGGGTACTGATAATATTGAATCTGAGTTCCTTGAACTTGTTGAGGCAAGTTGTGTGGCTAAACAAGTGAAGCACCCTTTTAGAAATATCCTAAAGCGCAGGAATCGACCCCAACTAGTCGTTGCAATTGCCTTGCAGGTGAGCAATTATCAGACTGCCTTTTATCCTTACTAAGCAGAACTACAAATACATATATTATTAGAATTAGGCACTTATTATCCTTGTTATTTAAACATTTATGCAGATATTTCAACGGTTTACTGGCATCAATGCAATTATGTTTTATGCACCAGTGCTATTTAGGACTTTAGGATTTGGTAATGATGCTGCTCTCTACGCAACTGTTGTAACAGGAGCCATTAATGTCATCTCCACTGTTGTATCAATGTACTCGGTTGACAAAGTGGGCCGTCGGTCGCTGTTACTGGAGGCCGGAGTTCAAATGTTGATGTGTCATGTGGTTATAGCCATAATACTAGCTATCAAGGTTAAGGACCAGTCTGATGAGCTTCAAAAAAGTTTTATTATCGTAGTGGTAGTTATGGTTTGCACTTTTATATCTGCCTTTGCATGGTCTTGGGGACCGCTAGGTTGGCTGATACCTAGTGAAATTTTTGCACTAGAGACACGTTCAGCTGGGCAAAGCATTACCGTATTTACCAACTTGCTGTTCACTTTTGCTATGGCACATTCCTTCCTTTCAATGCTTTGCCACTTAAAGTTTGGCATCTTCATTTTCTTCTCCGGTTGGATCATACTTATGTCAATATTTGTATTATTCCTACTTCCGGAGACAATGAGCATCCCAATTGAACAAATGACAGAAAGAGTTTGGAAGAAGCACTGGTTTTGGAAGAGGTATATAGATGATGACTACCACAGTGAACTAAATCAGCATGTTGGGGAAAGTTCCAACAAAAGTGGGGAATTATTGTAATGGATTTGACTCTCTACTCCTTGTATATTGTTCTGGATTGATATTTTCTCCTACCTTTCAGGGGTCTTTCTGCACTACATTGTAAATACATACCTGAGACATGAATGTCTTATATTATGTTCTTCTGTTCGTAATGGCTCAGTAGAAGACCATGTACGAAAAAGCATTATGGAGTGCATTTAGCCTTTTACCTATGGAGTGTTGATCAACAGAATATTGTTTTGATGGGGATTTTTGTTCAGTAAGAAGCTTCTGTATATTAATGTACAAGATGATTTTTCATTTTCTTTTTATACGAGTGGATTCGGTTAACGAACGAGAACAGTAGGAGCAATGAGTTATCAAGATACTATTTAGAATTAACTTCTGTTTAGTCCCTGTTGTTAGGCTTCGTTCTCGTTTCAGTCCCTGTTGTTCTATTTTAATCTCAATATTCCTTGAGGTTACCATTTTGATCTCAAATGTTTGTTCTGTCAACCACCTCCGTTAGAACAGTGATGTGGCCATTTCGGTGGCGCCAACTCAGCGCCATGTCACCAAACAAAATTCTGAAATGACCAATATGCCCTGCTTTGAGTTTCCCTCTATTCTTTTTCAGTTCCTCTCCATTCTTCATCCAAATCTCCCACCAAAATTTCAATCAAAACCTAAAACCCCCCATGGATGTACTTAGATAGCAGGAACACCATTTCAAAAACAAAACAAAACATCTCAAATATAGACCCCTAAAAACTAATGAAAAAAAAATTAAATTCACAATTAAAGAACAATACACCTCCATAAATTGAAAACCAAAATAATGTCATTCAATGAAAGTTAACTCTAATCAGTGTAACAAAATATTAGAGCTAGCAATTACACATCATTTGCACAAAAAAAAAATGATGTCTATATTATGCTAGAGTTTAGGAGATGCTTTTACTTTCCATCTCCTTTACCGGATCTATTTCGGATTCTCTGAGATGATCTTGCTAAAGTTGCAGCAACAGCAACCTTGTTGGTTGTAGTTGGGGTAGTTGTACTTTGGGCTGGTCTTGAAACTGGTGTGGTCCTCGAAGGTGCACTCTAAGCTGGCTGTGAGCTTGTTGGTCTGGTTGCATGAGTCGTAGGCCTTGATGTCGATGAAGCAGCCCTATTAGCTGCAAGCTTTGCGGCTTTGGCAGTAGCATACTTTTTCTAACAAAACAAACAACACATCCATCTCAATTAGCTATAAAGCAAGAAATCTGGAATAACCAACAAAAAACTACACATCCATTTCAAACATCGCATTAAAGATTGCAATTTTACCCTTTGATACTCAACTCTCGCTCTTGCTTTCTGCCTCAATTCATTGAGAGTCATGGAACCTTTCTTCGCTTTCTTGGCCTGCGACCAAAATAACATAATATCACACTTATAAATGTCATTGCACTAACCATCAAACACTAAAATTACCTGATTAGAAGCTTGACCTCCTTCATTGTTAGCTTTCCTCTTGTTTTCCTTGGGAGGCAAATGTCTTTGGCATGACTTCTTATTATGGCCAACTTGGTGACAATTGCTACACCTTAGGGATTTTTGCTGCCTCCCAAGCTTACCCTCAGCAGGTATAACCTTTTCAGATGCATCCTTTACTCTTTTTGTCTTTGGCCTACCAGGCTGCCTTGAATATGCTGGAGGTAAAATTGGAGGATCTTCACATCTTGACCACAAGTCCATGCTGTTAACAGGGCTTATCAGATTACTGTAGATAACCATGTATGTCTTCTTCAAGTAGCAGTCAGCTACATAGTCATCTGGGTCATGCCTTTTCTTGTAGATGGCTGAAATTGCATGCTTGCATGGGAGTCCAGTCAAATCCCACCTCCTGCAACTGCATGTCTTTAGTCTCAGGTTGACAACATTCTTGGTTCCATCACTGTTTTTCACCTCAGGTTCATCACCACCATTGAAAGTTGCAGTACAATCTGTGGCAGCTCTGATCTTGTTCTTCTCCAAGGTAATTCTAGGCTTGGGGCTTCATGTTTCTCCATTTTTTCCCTTCTCAATTGAATTCTCCTCATAAGTCTCCATCTGATCTCCTCAAATATGGTTACTGGGGGCTTCTTTCTAGCAGGCACAATCCATGCGTTGAAGCTCTCACAGATATTGTTGTCCATAATATAACAATTGCTGGTTGTGTTGAAGAATGCTCTGCACCAATGCTTCAGAGGCCTATCTTCATCTGTAAAGAAAAACATGAGTTAAAATTGGAAACTAGTAAACCAAACTTTATTTAACATAATGAACTTTACTCATGTGTCAGCCAATCATAGGCTTTCGGATTAAGAGCTTTCATCTCCTCCATGTGAGTAAGAAAGTATGACATTGTGATATCCCTAGCACATTTCCACATTTGGTCCTTCGTAAGTTGTCCAGCGAAGTTTTTTGTGAAATTAGTCCACATATGTCGTACACAGAACCTGATAAATGCATTTGGGATCACTACTTGGCATGCAGGAATCAAACCCTTCTGTTTATCACTAATGAAAACCCATCCTACTCCATCCTCCTTAATATCCAAGTCACTGCATAAGAGTTCTAGAAACCAGATCCATGAGTCCTTATTCTCATTTTCAACCATTGCATATGCAATGACCCAATTGCAATTGTTTGCATCCAAACCAATAGCAGTCAAAAGTATTCCTCCAAAAGGACTCTTCAGAAATGCACCATCTAAGCCTATAACTTGTCTACAACCAGACTTCATCCCATTCTTTAAGGCTCCTAAGCAGATATACATTCGTTTGAAGACCGGTTCCTTATTGATGTTGAAGTCACACCTTATATCTACTGTAGTTGCAGAATCAGCCCTCTTCAGCTCATTGGCATAGTCTTTCAACCTTGTAAATTGATACCTAATTGAACCCTCCAGCTCCAACAAAGTAGCCACTTTGACCTTGATGCCATTTGTGTGGTAACTCCTGCTCTGATTTCTCTAGACATTGTCTCCGCCAATGAGTCTGCAAAAATCAAAGGACAAATAAAATAGAGTTGAAAAGACTTTTTATTCTATTTGAATTACAAACATAATAGCAAATGAATTATTACTTAGATACCTGGGGCCTAATCTTGATTCGGTGCAATCCTGTCCTTGAACTTCCTGACTAAAAATTTCAACCTCACTTTACTATTGTGAAAAATTCTGGTGCATTTGTGTTTAGGCTTCCAAGTTCTGATTTTCATAGTATTCTTATGCTGCATTTGAGAAGCAAACAATTCAAATGGGCAATTGTCCTGCTTGCATATTGCTCTTACTCTAACCTTGTCATTCTTCACAAACTCATACTCCCAGCCCCCTTGTACTGCCATCTCTTGTAGAGCATGCTTGAGAATCTCACATGAACCAAACATCATACCCAACTTGAACCTTGGGTTTTGCATGTCAGTTTTGGGGTTGAAGTACAAACCAACTTCTTCTCTTTCTCCATCAGAGTTAATAATGTAAGTAGGTGGCTCATCATCTGAATCTTGTTCCCCAAACATATCTTTATAATCATCAACGTCTTCGACTTCATCAATTAGGTCTTGCCTTTGTCCAGTATTCCTATTTAAAAATTCATTTCTGGATCTAATTTCTTCTCCCTCCATTTCATCCACAAATTCCTCACCATCATCATAATCATCTTCACCATACTTGTCATAGTCATCATCATCTGGTAGAGGTGCATAATAAAACACACAAAGGGTTACAAGAGTATTCTTCCTATTAATTTATAACAACAGATTCCCAACATTGTAAAGTAATCAAAGTTCAAAGAGTGTTCTTCATAGTATACTATAAGCAGACACCAAACCCACAAACCCAACATTGTAAAGTAATCAAAGTTCATAGTAATCAATATTTTTTCTGCTTATAGTGTACATCCCTTTCGAAAGACAACATCCTCTAAACCAAACACCAAACCCACAAACTCCAAAAAATTTCCTAAACCCTAGAAATTGAAACGGCCATCAAACCACCCAAACTCTTTTTTTTTGTTTTTTTTTCCCACCCGAACCCTTTAAATCCAGCAACAACCATTCCAAAGAAGAAGAAATCGACCAAATATAACTACTCTATAAACCCATAAACCCTTAATTGTGAAACCCCCAAATATTTCCATTGGATAACCAACATATTTCATTAACAAAACAATTTGAAACTCACCATATTGTGGGATATTATCTATCTTCTCTCTTTCATCTCCAGGAACCCATCCTACGATATACTGCTCCATGGTCTCCTCCTCTTCGAAACCAGTTCTAATTCATATAGGTTTCGAAATCAAATGGGTTTTCACGGGGTCGGATTATGATCGCATCACCTTTATCTCTAACCTGTGAAAACCAAATGGGTTTTTAGGGATTTAGAGAGGATTTTTCTTCCGAAGTAGGGAGAGGAGAGGTAGGGAGAGTCGGTTTGAGAGTCAGAGATTGAGATTTAGGGATTTTTGCAGGGATTAGATTAAAAACGACTGTAATAGAAGTTAGGGGCAATTTCGTCAGTTCCGTAAAATTTTCGTCAACTTGGTAGCTGAGTTGGAAGACTATAACGGCCATGTCACCCCTTAACGGAAGAAATAGACGGAATGACCATTTCATAGATAAATCTTGACTTCAGGGACTATTTAAATCAAAATAGAACCACAGGGACTGAAACGAGGAGCGACACAAAGTATAGGGACTAAACACACTTTAATTCTACTATTTATCTAAAACTCGTAAGATACTATTTAGCAAGTTCTATAATACAGAAAAAGCTTCTGATCTCCTAAGGAGGGAATATAATCGATATATAAAGATCTTGCTACTATGTGAATAGATATATGTACTTTATCAAAACCTTATTTGTTACTGAGGATTGGCCTGATCTCACGTTTCATTTTCCTTCTCTTTCATGCTATGGAGATTGTTGATATCAGTGGGGATATTTTCCTTCTGAGATTCATACTGCTATATTCAACATTGCTGGTATGTAGGATTTGCTGATAAAAGATTTTCGGGTATGTGCACTTCAAATAGAATTTTTCCATGTCAAATTGCCAATTAAAACTGCCTGTCAAACTCTGTAATAAATAGTGTTTTCCTGATTACACATGGAAAGATGCTTGGACTCGTCCAATTCCACCTAAACTTAAATTTATTTCTCTCTTTAGGTCCAAAGTACACTTTTCAGTTTTCACTAATGAACAAGCAGAAGGCTTACCCGGCCCTCTGGCCTTCCTTGTCATAATCCACTTTTCACTTTTCATTATGATTAAGGGACCATTCATTTTGAAGCGAGTGTTCTAGAGCTAAGCAGGTTTGCTTGCGTATTTAACTACTTACATTCCTGCTAGAATGGTTACTTCTTTTTGGTGTTGGTACATTTGGAAGTAGGAGAGTAAAGATTTAAAGACCAAGTCATGGACTGAAAAATCATGTGGATTGTTTTCCAGTGCTATAGCCTATAGTTGTAGCAAGTTTAAGGTCATGGATTAATGGATTATGAATTCTTTCCAGTTTCCATGGCAGAAAAACAAATTATAAAGAATTAAGAATTTGATTGGTTCTCTATTAAGTGGCTACTCATTCCTGAATTTTCCACCAATGATATGAAACTTGCAAACTTCATAGCATAAGTTGCATTATTCTTGAGTTCATGTCCTCTATTGCTCATCATATTATTATATATTCTCTGTAATTCATTGATAGATCATTCGGATCTCATCATCGCAAGTAATTTAATCAGTCTTCCAATTTACCAATATAAAGAAGAACAATATTCAATTTGGGGTTGCCATTTTGAGTCATTGTTGTCTTTATTGATTTTTCTCTATCCTGATTATATATATAAGTTGTTGACTTGTTCGTTGTGTTTGGTTTCCAAACCAACTTATTATGTTCCTTTGTTCAATTTCGTTTCCGTATGTTTGTTGTTCCTATCCATTTCTTGGGTTCTGTAATTTTTCTTCATTCCAATGTTAGTAGTTTGATGATTTGCCAAAGAAAATAAAAAGAAAAAATGGGACACCCTTACATAGTTGCATACAGTAAAATAGAGGGACACACCAGAAAAGTTGCTTACTGATCGAACGCTCTATATATGAGGCATCACCATTCACCAGTTCATTCCAACTAAAATGGCAGAAGTCGAGCTCTTTAGGACATGGTCAAGCTTTTTTGCTTTGAGGATAGTTTGGGCACTGAAGCTCACAGATGTCCCCTATGAGACCATATTTGAAGATCTTTCAAACAAAAGTCCTTTGCTTCTTCAACACAACCCACCCCATTCATAAGATGGTTGCAGTCCTTGTGCACAATGGGAAATCAATTGCTGAATCTTTGGTGATCCTTGAGTACATTGAGGAAACATGGAAAAAGAATCCTTTGCTGCCCGAAGATCCTCACGATAGAGGAGCTGCTAGATTTTGGGCCAAATTTGGTGGTGGCTAGGTAATCTAGCTCAACCACTACTATTTCATTTAGTTCATAGTTTGGTAAGGAATTGAAGATCGATACATGACATGATTTGGTAATACAATTTAGTTCACTATCTAATAAGTTTTGTGGTTGCACATGAAGGTTTTTCCACTTATTAAGGACACATTGTGCAGTGAAGGGAAAGAGCAAAGAGGAAATTGGTCACGCCCAAAACTGTCACCCCCAAATTTTGGATATAAAAATTCTAAAATTTAAAAACGTGATAATTCAATAATCTTAATTACTTAAGAAATAAATTACAAATTTACTAAGCATTAAAGAGTCAAACAAATGTGACTTGGGTGAACACCAATGTTACACCACCGTTATTTACACAAGTTGTAAATGTTCAACTCACATCTCCCTACACTCTACAAAAAAAAACAATGCTAAACAGTAGGATCACGTCTAATTGTTGCAGCCATCAACCGCCGTCTCAACTCTGTTGATCCTCACCTGCACGACTAATCCCTACACCATAGATTGGTGCACCGGGTTGTAAATAACAATCTCGGTAAGCTTTTAAAGCTCGTATGAGTAAACTCAGATACACGCACCAACACTTAACCTACAACACACCCGCACACAAGACACAAAGTAAAGACCAGTATTTCTTGAAATAGAGACTGTTGACAGTAGCCATAGAGAGGCTACCCAGGCCCCCAGACCCGCAGCCAGGACTCCTGAACGCGGCCCAGGGCCCGTGAGCGTAGCATGGACACCTGGTCCCTCGCCCGGGCAGGTCTTACTTGTGGCCGGGGCCAGGGAACCGGGGATAGCAGCTCCCCAAACAGGGGCCGAAACAGTCCAAGAATATGAGCAGAAGGGGGGGCCAGTCCCACATCGAAGGGTGATGCCAGCCCTCATGCCCGGCAGCCTATATATGAGTCCCAACTACCCACATTAATAGGTAATCAATACTTCAACTATTCATTCCCGCTTAAGTTACCAGTTTATTCCAACTATACTGACTTAGGCATCGGAGCGGAATAGGCCGGCCCCGCCCGGTATTCCCTTAGTTAGCAGGATTTGCAGGCAGGAATCACACCAAGTTCCACCGGTATCTGTGAGTCTACGGATTCAGACAGAAACAATTGGCGCCGTCTGTGGGAATAGTTTTACATAAAAGTCAAGTTCGAACAGGTATGGCCGGAAGATCGGGGCCAGAAACCGGAGAGGGAAGACCAGGAGAAGTACGCCGGGCTTGGGTCCCCTTTTTAAATGAAGCCATCAGTTGTGGAGATCCGGGGACTGCTACGGACTCCGACCAAGGCGATATGGCGGGAGAGATAGAAAGGATGAAAGCGGAAGTCACGCGGTTGCGAGAAGGGGGCAATCAGGACCGAATAAGGGCGGAAGCCCGGTACCAGAAGATGGAAGCGGTGAACACCACGCTGTTGGCGGCCTTGGAAAAAGGGCGACTGCAGAATGCCGCACTAGCAAAAGCACTGGAAGCACCGAGGGAAGGCGTCAAGTTCTTGTACCTGGAGGTGGAACAACCCACCGGGAGAAGAAAGATCGTGCATGTACCGATAGCGCTCTTCCCGGAAACTATGAAGAGCTCCGGAACCCCCCCACTCCCGCACCGAGCCAGTACGTCATCAGATAGGGAGGCCGGTTCAACTGCCGAGGCGCTCTAAACGCTGTCCACCTCGGTATCAGACATGAAGGCCCGGATGGAAACCAGCGAGAGGAAGGTAGCAAGACCGCTCACGAGTGCGCGCTTCCACGAGCGGGCCGGACTGTTCTCCCACCAGATATTGGAATCTGGGGGAGCCGACAAGCAAAGATCGTTGAGGCTAGTGTACACCGGGACAAGGTGCCCGTTTCAGCACCTGGACAGCTTCAGATCGCAGACGGGCGCCAAAGGCTATTTTGACGCCACCCGCTGCAACATATTCCAAGAGACGCTCTCGGGGGAGGCGTTGGGATGGTTCTACGAGTTGCCGACGAACTCGATAGAGTCATTCGAAAGGCTGGCAGATAAATTTGTTAGCCGGTTCATCCTCAGAGCCAAGGGGGCTCAAACATCGACGGTCCTCTTTGACTGCATGCAGGCAGACGACGAAGGACTGCGGGCGTTCGTTAACCGATGGCAGACTGCCACGGCAGGGGTAAGGAACCTCGATAAAAGAATTGTCCAGACGACATTCAAGCAGGGGCTGAGACCCGGGGAATTCTCCTAGGCCGTGCGGATAGAGAGGCCGCGGGGGTACGACGAGTTGATGACCATGGCCGTCAGACATGCCCAGGCAGAGCACGATACCTACGGGAGTCGGCTGCCTAAGAGGAGACAAGATGACCCGTTACCAACTCAGCAGGAGAGTAAGACCTGGCAGCGAGGCCGAGGACCGAGGCGCTCGCCCGCTAGAGAAGTCAAGAACTGGGGCAGTCAACGACAGGACCGCACCTTACCGTTCGGAGCGGCGCGAGCGACCGCTAGCTATTTTGCGTAGCCATTATGCCAGTGGAGCAGTGCGAGCGACCCTTGGCTATCATGCCAGCGGAGTGGCGCAAAAAGTTGACCGCACTGACTTCGTCCTACGAGAGGATTTTTAATGAAAACAGGGATACCATCCCTTCGCCGGCGGCAAGGAGGCATCCGAAGGGAGAGCTTACCCGGGGGCACTCTGGCAAATATTGCTCCTACCATGACGAGACATCCCACCGGACTAATGACTGCCATGCCCTAACAGCGGTGGTGGACGGGCAAATCCGGGCTGGGAAGTTACAACAGTATAGATAGGAAGCCCGGAGTGTGGGAACTATACAAACTAGAATCCCTGGGCGGATTGAGGTGCACGGGAGCATAAATGTAATCCACGGGGGGGGGGGGGGGGGGGGGGGGGGGGCACATTGACCGACTCACCGAGAATTTAAAGAAAAGGTACCTCAGGTCGATCAGGGGAAAGAAGGTGTATGCCTTCGGAAGTGGGAGCGGCCAAGCCGCTAAGACCGGGTGAAGGTCGGTCACGTTCTATGAGGAGGAAGAGCTGGAGGATCTGATTCAACCGCACAACGATCCCTTCCTCATCACCGTCCATAAAGACCATTGGATGACCAGCCGGATGCTGATCGACACCGGGGCATCAATCAATGTAATGTTCCGGGTCGCTTACAAGGGACTGAACCGAGGGAGGGACAAGTTGTCCCAGGATAATGAGTCATTAATAAGCTTCTCCGGGGAAGTAGTCTAGCCGTTGGGTTCAGATTATTTACCGTGATTTTCGGCCAGGGGGACAGGACAAGAGAGCACCTCGAGTTCATTGTAGTGGACTGTCTGTCCTCATACAACGGCATAATCGGCAGGCCAGGGTTGTGGAGGCTGAAGACATTTATAGCTGGCCACATGTTGATGCTAAAAGTGCCGTCTCCCACCGGGTTCATCACCATTCGCGGAGACCAACAAGTCGCCCGAAGGTACTACGCCAAAGCCGTTACCTGCGGTAGATTTGCGGCAGCCCAGCAGGCACTGTCACCGGATCCCAGCATCGACCCCCGGAACGACGCCGATTCCGACGAGGAGAAGCCAAAGCGCCCTTCAGCGGTGGAGAGAACTGAAGAAATTTCCATCTCAGAGCTCCACCCGGGGCGAACAGTGGTAATAGGAACAAAACTGCCACCGGATGTCAGGAAAGATCTCATCACTTTCCTCCAAAAGAACAGTTCAGTGTTCGTGTGGTCCTATGAGGACATGCCTGGCATATCTCCAGAAATAGCAACACACGAATTAAACATCTTGCCCGGTAGTATCCCGGTGCGGCAGAAGAGGAGATCCTTCAACCCGGCAAAGTATGAGGCGATTAGGGAGGAGGTGCAAAAATTGAGGGGAATAGACTTCATTCGTGAGGTCCAGTATCCCCGATGGCTCGCCAATGTAGTTATGATTTCGAAGAAGGAAACCGACCAGTAGAGCATGTGCGTAGACTTCACCAACCTCAATCGGGCTTGTCTGAAAGACAGCTTCCCGCTCCCTCGGATAGACCAGCTGGTAGACTCAACCTCCGGGTTTAAGCTGCTAAGCTTCATGGATGTTTACGCCGGATACAACCAGATACGAATGAGTCCGACTGATGAAGAGCACAATTCATTCACGACCGACCGGGGCCTATATTGCTACAAAAGGATGCCTTACGGGTTGAAGAACGCCGGCGCCACGTACCAACGGGTAGTTAACTGCATGTTGGAACAGGAGATGGGCAAAACGGTGGAAGTCTACGTGGACGACATGTTGGTCAAAAGTTTAACCGCCACTGCCCACATACGAGACTTGGCAGTGGTGATCGGTAAGATGCTAAAGTATGGGATGCACCTGAACCCAAAGAAGTGTGTATTTAGGATGTCGGAAGGGTTGTTCCTAGGTCATGTCATTAGCCGGTGGGGGATCGAAGCTAACCCATTCAAGGTCCAGGCGATCCTTGAAATGGAGACCCCGGAGGAACGGAACCAGGTCCAGACCCTCACAGGCCGGTTAGCTGCGTTAGCTAGATTCACTCCCGCCTCACTGACAAATGCACCCCGTTCTTCAAACTGCTCAAAGCCCAACAGTTCAAGAAGATCCATTGGGCCGCGGAGCACGAGGCGACATTCCAATCTATCAAGGCATATCTGTCAGCGGTTCCGCTTTTATCCAAGCCAGTACCAGGAGAAATGTTGTACCTCTACATAGCTGCGTCGGACAAGGCTGTAAGTGCAGCTCTCATCAGGAAGGAAGATACGCTGGAGCTCCCGGTGTATTACGTGGGTAAAGGATTCACCGGGGCTGAAAGCCGATACCCGGACATCAAAAAGCTAGCTCTGACACTGATCGCTACTGCCAGGAAGCTCCGACACTACTTCCAAGCCCATTCCATCACTTTATACACCAATCACCCTTTAAGGCAGATCCTTCAAAAACCCGAAACCAGCGGCAGGCTGGTCCGCTGGGTGGTGGAATTAGGTGAGTTCAATATAACGTATACCCCCCGGACAGCCATCAAAGGACAGGGCGCTGCAGATTTCATATGTGAACTCATGCCTATGAAGGAAGAACATCCGGACCCCGTGGGAAACAGTCAACCAGATGTCATATTAAAGGTGGAGCCAGGATTGCCCAGCGGTTGGAAGCTTTACGTCGATGGCTCTGTCACGAGTAAACGGAGCGGTGCTGGCATCATATTAACTGCCCCGGATGGCCAGTCATATGAATACGCTTTACGGTTTATGTTCAACACCTCCAACAATGCCGCCGAATACGAAGCGCTAATAGTTGACCTGCAGTTAGCCAAAGAAATGGGGATCCCATCCATGGAAGTGTGCAGTGATTCAAACTTGGTAGTCAACCAAGTAAAAGGGGTGTTTGAGGCGAAGGAGCCGCATATGGCCTCATACCAGGCATTGGCCAAGGCCATGATGGAACCATTCAAGGGAGCAACCATTCGACACATCCCCCGGGAGGAGAATAGGCATGCGGATGCTCTGGCCAGGCTGGCTACTGGAAACTATCCATCAGAGTACCGCAGCACCAGAATTGAAACCCTAGAGAAGCCAAGCATCAGCAAATCTATCTCCGAGATTTTCGCCGTAAAGGAGGCATCTCCTAGTTGGATGGACCCGATCCGAAAGTATCTAACCGACAAGGTAAGCCCGGAGGACAAAGTGGAGGCCAGGAGACTGCACCTCAGGTGCGCCAGATACAGCCTACTAGGCGGCAAGCTGTATCGCAGAGGCCATAGTTTTCCCCACTTAAGGTGCGTTACAAAAGAGGCCGGTCAGGCCATCATGCGGGAAATACATGAAGGAGTCTGCGGTAACCATTCCAGTGCCCGATCCTTGTCACATAAAGCGCTTCGAGCGGGATATTTTTGGCCAAACATGGCGGCTACTTCAAGAAAAATATCAGGTAGCTGCCACAAATGCCATATGTACGCCACCGTACCATATGCCTCAGCGATTGCACTCTCAATCCTGTTGGCACCATGGCTGTTCGCGTAGTGGGTACTGGATATAATCGGGCCATTCCCAACGGCTGTAGGCTAGTTCAAATACGCTATCGTGGCCGTTGATTACAAGACCAAGTGGGTCGAGGCAGAGCCCCTACTCAAGATAACAGAGGAAAGAGTGAAGTTCTTGTGGAAAAACATTTATTGCCGGTTTGGTGTCCCGCAGACTATTGTCATGGACAATGGCACACAGTTCAATAATACTGATCTCATCAGTACACGGCCTCTTTGGGAACCCGGATGGTTTTCGCATCAGTAGCCCACCCGCAAACCAACGACCAGGTTGAAGTGGTTAACAAGATCATCAAAACACTCCTAAAAAAGAAGCTAGACGACAAAAAAGGCTTGTGGGCTGAGGAGCTACCAGCGGTCCTGTGGGCAATCCGCACAACAGAAACAGAGGCAACAGCAGAAACCCCGTTCTGTATGGCATTCGGAACCGAAGAGGTAATGCCTATTGAGATCGAGATACCCACTGGTAGGGTGGAGAATTATGAAGTTGAAAGAAATGCCGAGGGCATACAGCTTAACATAGATCTCATCGAGGAGCGGCGCGACCAAGTGCACCTACGGAATCAGATGTATAAGTAGCGGGTGGCCCGCTACTACGACAGTAAGGTCCGGGAGATAAAATTACAAGTGGGCGATTGGGTGATGAAGAAAGTACAAAGAAAGGTGCTGGCCTTGGAGCCAACATGGGAAGGGCCCTACCAAATCACAACAGCCGTAGGACCAGTGACCTTCCACATCATAGACACCGATGGAGTCTATTCCACCCGACCGTGGAACATCCAGCACCTTCGGTACTACCCTAAGTGAATCATACCTCAGCGGTTTAACCGGACCGTATTGTTTTCCTTCCAGTGCTCTTAATTCAATAAAAGACACTATTCCAACGCAGTTAGTACGACAACCCAATTACTATCAGGCACAACACCATGGGTGATTACTAGTTTCCTCCAATACAATCAGCACGAATCCCCCATCCCCAACACCTCCGGTTAAACACCCTCTTGCGTACGCCGTTTGCGGCACTTGTGGGGAACTTTAGGTCCCGGCTTGAGAAGTAGCAGTCCCGGGACCAGATACCCTTGCCCTCTTGGCGGTGTCTCCACGAACGGTACCACCGTGGAAAAGAATGAGGTCAGTCACCGCCGACCTGTCAAGGCCCCGCTTTCCCACCTCCCGCACCCTAGCGGCATTAGCAGAAGTTGCCCTCGGTAAGGCCTCTCGAATATGCACCGGGGCGAGTAGCTCTACGTCAGTAACCGACGTACTCGCCCCACCTTCTAGGCCAGGGCGCCCACCGTATTCGGCGTTCGGGATGTCCATCCTTACCGGCTCGTCATGCACGGTTTTCTGACCAGTATCGGGATCCACAACCGTCTTCGACGCGGCTTCCCCCATCTCCATCAACTTCTGGTCTGCCATTTCCCAATAGCTTGGTAAGTCCCCGGGACGCGGTAAAACCTCGAGTTACGCTGCCATTTCCCCCCAACCATCACCACTTGGTTCCTCCACCCGTGTGCAGTCCAGGATGGTAGGTGAGTGATGACTGGACTACAGTCCGGTAACAGTCCAGTACACACACTTGAGATATTGTCCGCTTTGGGCCCACTGACCCTCACAGATTTGTTTCTGGGAGCTCACGAGCAACTTCCCAATAGGTCACCCATCCTGGGATTGGTCTGGGCTCAGCAAGCTTAATTTCGGAGTTCCCATCCCATCCGAAGCCATTGAGCCCCCAAAACGCGTTTCTATGTATCAACCCGACTCTGTACATATAAGCACAACATCCACTCCCTCCCGGGCGATGTGGGATGCGTGACCTCCCTACCTGCTAGCTTCCCTAGCCAGGTCAAGGTCATCACAAGTCTCGCACACCAAAAGTCACGCAACCGTTGGAATTAGCCTTTCTGCAGTAAAAAAGCTTGTACATCGCCCTGAATTCATTAACCGTGGGCCACCCCATATTGCAGACACTGTACAAGCACCCGAGGCTGAGCAGTTGCCTTCATTGATTGCAGGGAAGCTGCGCGGGAGAAAGGGTTAGCATGCTCAACACATACTGAACGAAATGAGGTAGTGGCAGCGAGAAGCCGTGATGCAACTGGTCTTCGTACACGGTAACCCAACCTTCCTCTGGGTTGCAGGCCAACTCCCCAGGATAGAGCGCTCGGAGTCTTATCGATCGATCAATACTCCACCTCGCCCGGAAGTCCCCTATCTCGCCAGGGGTCTTGCTGCGGCGAGGCTCATCGTAAAAAATGGCCATCTCACCGTCTGGGATCATGTGGACATTCGCCCGCCCTCTCACCCTACCAGCGGCACCCAGCGCGTCCGTCTGCTCAGTCTCGTTCCCTGGTCTTGTACCACCCCCCGGTAGACTCCCCGCCGGCGGGATTTCCAGGGTTACTTGACTCTCTACATTCCATATCTAGCCCAAGAACGCAATTTGCTGCAGGGGTTGAGATCGTCTTTTGCGGATATGTTCTCTGGACAGGTCCTCGTCGCATGAACACAATGGGCAGGGCAGAGGGAAGATCGAGGGATCTTATAGGCGGCACAACCAACCTCTGAATCCCCCCCAAAAGAAAAAGGCAATTAGGGTATTCCAAAGGGCAAGGCAATCGTAGACGCAGATCTCAGCCAAAGAGGTCAGTCCACATAACCCACAAGGACACCTCGACAATCTCCTAGACCGTCAGTTGACAAGATTGAGGGACTCCATCATTTAAAACAACACAGTGCTACAACAGCCACCTGTCTTACATGCAGAGCCCGACGGCTACTAGCCTACGTTTTATCTCGCCGCCAGGCGAGTGACTAAAGTCAAGTAACAACGGCTCGGTATTCCCCAGAAGAACTCTTCCTCTAGCACATGAGACTTCTTCCCGCAGGCTAGAAACCTTGCAGGATTATTATTGTTACTGCTGAAATATTTCAACAAGTACGGGGCATTCTAACATATATTCCAACGGTACGAGGCTTTCCACCGGTTGAATTTATTCCACATTTCCAGCCAAACAACAACGACTCGATATTCCCCGGGAGAAGTCTTCCTCTAACACAGGAAACCTCTTCCCGCAGGCTAAAACTCTGTATCAATATTATGTACAAGCTACGATATTCCAACCGTAGTACCTACTCCGGTTCAAGGGTACCCTAGCCGTCGGTCCATCCAGCTTCAACTATTGGATGCGGTATCACACCGGCTATAATTGCACTTACTTATCGCTCTCCTACGGAATAACTGGTTCGTCGAACTGAGACATTCCTACGGACAGTCGTGTACGACCTAACAAATCCAATGTACCACCGGGCTCTATAAACCCGGGAGACTTGATCCTCTAACACAGGACAACTCTTCTCGCAGGCTAAAAACCCTGCACATAACTCATGCCTGTACGGGCAAAGAGTATGAAACGTTCGGGGATGTCTCCAGTACCAACACGGGACCGCTTCAGACTTGATCCTCTAACATAGGACAACTCTTCCCGCAGGTTAAAAACCCTGCACATCTGATAGGAGCATAAAATGCGACGTTCTTAATATATTTTACCCTCGTTTATACTTTGCTTTAACCCTTACTTTTGTAGAACTGAGTCATATAATCGAGTCATGAGTATTTGGTAGAGTTACATCAAAATCGTGCTAAGTATAGATAAAAATGTTGAAAAATGTTAAAAGCCGATTTATGGAGCCTAGAGATGTTTCGTTGAATCTGTAAAGCTTCGACTTTGATTTTGATGGATTTTTCTTCTCTTATATGCAGTAGATATGTTGAGGAATGAACAACGAAAAGAGGTAGAGAAATCGGAGCAAAAGAAGATGCCAAGAAGTGCAAGACAAAATCGGATCCAGCAAGTTCCAGAATTTCCTATGCACAACACTAAACTTCCAGAATTTGTGTGGGACGATTCACAAGGAACCAGAAGACAAGCATTATATGCACGGAAAACTCTTTGTGTCTAGTTTCTACAGAATTTGGAATTGCATCAAAATCTTGCTTGAGGAGAGAGTTATGCCCATTGCAAGGCAGAAAGGTCACTACCCTGCCGAGAAAGGAACCTACTGCTCATTTTTTGCCACTTTCTGCATTTGTGCATCAAAGGGGCATCCGAATGTGTCAAATGAGAGTTTCCAAGCTTAATGAAGGATAGATGATTCAGCCAAGCAAAAGAGAAGTGCAAAATATGGAAAGAAAAAGTTTCCTAGTCCGGATAGGAAAAGGAAGAGAAGGCTGCAATGTCTAGGAAGCTTCCTATCATGTCCAAGACAACTAAGAAAATGTGTGAAGCACATGGACAAGGCATGTGACAAGTCCTAGGTGATAGAAGCTAGCAGCTGCAGTTGTGGACTAAGGGAAGCTAGCAGCTGCAATTGTGGACTAAGGGAAGCATGCAGCTGCATTTGTGGACTAAGGGAAGGTTGCAATAAATTTCAGTCATTTACTGGGCACATCATCCAACTTCCACGGACTCCCCCGGACAGCTCAAATTGAACCAGAATTCGAGCCATATATGGATAGAAAGATATGGATGTCTAGTTTCCAAATCCACCAGAATCACCTCAATATCTATTTTCTAGAGAAAGTTATGCCCAAATCAAGACACAAAGGTCAAAGCTTCCAAAAATAAACATATGTTTCCTCCACCAATAAACCACCACCAACAAACTTCCACCATAAACCTCCACCTATATTGCCAAACTCTCACATTTTCTTCCTCTATATATAGCTTGGCACAAATTCAGAATAGATCATCTCATCTGTCTCACTTTCAGTAGTCAAAACTCTAGCAAAAAATTCTCTCAAGTTCTAGTATAGAAATTTACATAGCCAAAACACCATCCATTCCACCACCACAAATTGTATCTGATCCTACCTTCAACCGTTCACTTCGCCACACCATCCGAGCTTCATTCTTCAAGGTGTCCTTAAAGTGTGATTCTACCATCTCATGGCTTGTATTTTCTTATGTATAATGTCTATGTTATATGTAGCTAGAAACTTTGATTCTTGGTTTTGTAACTTTGTATTGGATTTCCGAATTCTATTTTGGTTTTTATGAAACAATTTTGCAACTTGTAACATGTTTTAATTCGTGTGTTAGACATAGGGTAGTAGCATGTTCATGTATTTTTAGGTTGTTTGATGAGTCGCCGAAGCGACTCAAGCAATCAAAAACCCTACAATCGTTAGTAGTATAGAATAAGTAGGGATCGTTCTAGCCGGGGATTAAGGGTACCTGAAATATGAGAATGTTAACACAAATATTCACAAACATATATGCACACAATTGTCACACTTATATACATATATACGAATTTATCATGGGGGATGAAGATGAGGTTCGACAGCAAGGGCTGCCCTAAAGCTAGGCAAGAAAATAAATTGCTGAAAATAAATCCTAAATTACTATTTACAAGTTTGGTCGACATTCTTCCACAAAGCACTAACACGAAAGCAATCAAAACACATAACAAACAAGCAAATAGGACTCACGGCAAGGTATTAAAGCGTTCTAGACTCAACTTAACTCCAACCTAATTAGAGCCGCAACGGTCATCTAATTACTAGACTTCTCTTGTACTTAGAATTAACTCAGCGTATAATCCTAATCTTGTTACTAACCGGTTTACATGACACGCAGCGTCGACACATGAACTAGCTAGCAAATACGCACAGAGTCTTTTTAATTGGAAACAAGTTAATAAAGTAAGGTTGTCAATCTTCTCATCAACAAGCATGTTCTTTAAATTACTCTAGCCCTCGTGAAAAACAACACAAACTAAGTAATTCGTTGATTACTTAATCCATATTAAGTTTCGGCTAATGAGATTAATAATCTAAGTATTGCAATTACATAGGCTACCAATCTTAAAGCACACGAATTTAAAGAACAAGTCAAGAAAACCCTAAAATCAATTTAACACATGTTTTGCCGATTATCCTACTTACTAATTCATTACATATTTACCTTACTCTTTAGCATGCAATCCGTATTCTTACATCCAAAACCCATTTAAAGACAAAGAAAACGAATTGAACATACAAATTATAAAACCAAATTTCACTCCAAACAATACATAGACATAGAGTTTGAAACCAAGAATTCATGCTAACTTCATAGACAAAGTTTAACATAACTACATAAAAATTACAAAACCGAGAGTAGGGAGTGGATCACACTTTTGTAGACACCTTGAATGACTTCGACTCGTGTGGATCCGATGGTTGGTGGAGAAGATGGCTGCTCGGCAATGGGTGTGTCGGCAGGATTTTTGGGTGAGATGGTGGTGGTTTCGGCTAAGGTTTGTATGTAGGACTCTTGGGAAATTTAGGTAGAGCTTTGGCTAGATTTTTGCTTTGGAATGTGACAAGTTTTTCTGTAGGAAAACATGGCTATATATAGAGGCAAATTTGGCAGAAACCCTAGGTAGAAAACCTAGTCCGAATCAGCAAAGGTAATCCTTGTGCAACAAGGTTTTGGTTCCTTCCTTTCTTGGTTCTATAGGAAACTTCTTTTTCTGATTTTATTCCTTGGATTGGGCTACATATCTTCATGGACTTCTTGTGTAGTCTTGACAACTCCATTTGGTGAGCTTGATCCATGGAAAAATGCCCCAAACCCGCAAGAACACAAGACCGGCAGCAACTCGGCTGGAATGACCTTTCTCCAGTAAATCCGACATATCTCCCTTCTCGGAGCTCCAATTGATGCTATTCCAAGTCTCAGATAAACTAGACACATATAGCCATCTTCCCATAAAAGGGCTCGATCAAATTCCTTGTGAGTCGTTGGGAATGATTTTTCGAAGTTGAGACAAAGTCCCAGGAAAATCTCGGAAGTCCCTGGATTGGTTTGCTCGAACTGCTGTTTTGCAGCCATCTTTTGGGTGACTTCCCGAACTCCGATTGATCTGAAATTTTAACACAACATTCCTCAGTATATGAATACTAAGCACACCAAATTTCATTGAATTCGGACAAGTATAGATCATATTTTTACTCATCTCAAAATCACGAAAAAGACATATTTTGCACTATTTTCCAGATTTCTTATACTTAGTCATTTTTCGGACAATTAAGCACATTTCACCAAAACTCTACCAAAATTGACACTAACTATATTATGACTCTATCTTAGACAAATAAGGGTTAAACAAAGCATAAACGAGGGCATAAGCATATAATATCGTAGCACATTATGCTCCTATCATTGTTATTCGATTAGTTTCATGAATTCGTGCATAAAAAATCAATGTTTACATGAAGCCACGGCCATGGTTTTTGTGTAGGTTGCGATTTCATTCACCATAAGAAAATCTAGGATCAAGTTAGGCGTTGAGTAAACTTGATTGTAGGATGCTTAGTCAGTGGTTAACATAATTCATAGAAACTTGCATGTTAATAAGATGTTGACGCCATACTTAAAAGCATGTTTCCGATTTAAGACTTTCGTGCACAATTACTTTTCATGTTTGATGTCGACGTTGCTTGTTTTCAAATATGATTAGTATAATTTTAGGATTCGACGTTGCGTGTTTTCTAAATACTTGTGAAGTCTAGTAACGATTAGATAACCGTTGAGGCCCTAATTGAAATCGGAATTGAATAGAGTCTAGGAAACTTGAAACAAGTTGCTACCAAGTCTTGCATGATATTCTTGTGTGTTCTTGTGTGTTTTTGTGCTATGTGTTGTGTGAAAGATGATGATGATAACTTGTAAATATTAGATTAGGATTTATTTTCTTGTTTTGTCTTTATTTTCGTAGGAAATATAATTGATTTTTAAACCCCCCTAAACGTGTATATATGTATATATGTATATATTTGTGACATGAAGCATTTATGTATATATGCGTGTGACATTGTTTGTATATATGTGTGAATATTTGTCTAACATTCTTTTATTGAAGGTACCCTTAATCCCCGGAAAGAACGATCCCTATTTACCAATGCTACTAACGTCTTTTGTAGGGTTTTAAATTAACGCGTGCTATTGGCACTCGTTCAATTTTTGGCGCCGTTGCCGGGGATTATAAAAACTTGTTTTATATGAATGTTGATTATATATATTGCTGTAATTTTTTGTTGGGTTGTAATTTTTCTTTTAATTTTCGGATTATTTGGGATTTGTAAAGTAGAAATATGCTTCGGCATGTAGAGTTTATTTTCATGCAATTTTCGTTCCATATATGATTGTAATAACTTAGTTAAAATTGCTAGGAAGGTTAGAGGTTTATTTGTGTTTGATTTGTTTTGAGTTTCAAGGGGAAGAGGAATAGGTAAGGTCATTCGTGTCAATATTAGCCTTAACCCTTCATGTTACTTCTCGAGGTCTCATGAGGTTGAGGGCGGCTTTTAGCGACACTTATGGTACTGTCAACATGTTGTTCTCAACAGAGTAAGGGGCATAAAGGCTCGCCTATTAGTGTGTGTTGTCCCGACTTAGTCTCAAGGTTTGTCGAACTAGATCTCAGAGGCCCATTGACTGCTATCTCTTCTCGGTGAAGGGGGCGATAGGGGACTTGTCCTCCATGGTGTCCAACAAATGAGTCTTGCCTTGAGCTATTTTGGGATGATACACGCTAGCCTTCTGAAACCACGGAACAATGTGTCTAGACGATTGCACCTAGGCCGCACGTCCACCGAGCTTCGAAACTTGAAATAGGTTTGACATGAGTAAGTCTTGAAGGCTTCAAAAGTAAAACGTTATGTGGTTTCGAACTCTCGAGGTATATCGGATAAAGCATGATACTACCAGGGGCTGTATCAGTCCATTGCACCGTTATCTCCTCTGCTCCACGTACTTTGAGAGTTCGAACAAATTTAAAAGCAATTAGACTTAGCCATTACATGATCACCTTTAAATTGTCGTAATTTTCTCTATTTGTGCCATGCATTTTCTTCTTCTTACCGATTGTATATTGCTTGTGTATAGCTTGAACCTTTGTATATCACTCTTGTGTTATTGCCGGCCATGTATTAATATCCGTGCTTTTTATTTCGTTATGAAGGAGCTAACTTGCTTCGTGTTGAATCCTCAGAATATGTATGTCCGCTAATCTTTGGACAAGAGATAACCGCGGACGTCTTCAACGAATCAACGAGGATCTCAACATTGCAAGCAACACACCGCTACCACCATCCGAAACAAGCAGTTCGGCATCATCAACACCATCATCACCGAGCTCTCCATCACTCGTTACTTCACCAAGCTTTCGAGAGTCTTCGTGTGAGCTTATCTTCGAGGAATCGGAATTTGAGTTACTTACCGAGCCATTTCCTCAAGAGTTCTTTGATTTTCATCTAGCCGATCCGCAACCGAAAATGACTTCTATCCGAGCACGAAACGGTCATGTGGCTGGAGGAGGAGGGGCTGCATCGTCCAATATAACTTATCCACCTTTGGAGACTGACAAGACTGGGGAAATCGAGTTGAAAAACGAATTTCTCCACAAGCTCAAGTCATTTTATGGCATGCCAAGTGAAGATCCAAATAAACACGTGCAATGGTTTAACTTCACCACCGAGTCAATGTGTCCACGAGAGACCGATATGCAACACTTCAAGATGAAGGCGTTTCCGTTTTCATTAGAAGATCAAGCCAAGGAGTGGTTGTTCGAGATACCTAATGGCCGAATCACTTCATGGAACACAATGGTAGACGAATTTTTGCTCAAGTACTTTCCCGCTTCTCGTATCACCGACCTAAGGAAGCAAATTACTAGCGTAAGGCAAGCCGGAGATGAGACTTTCTTCAACTACTATAAGAGGTTCAAATCTCTTATCGGTTTGTGTCCTTCGCATGACATTAGCGAGGGACTCTTGTTGCAATATTTCTATGAAGGGTTGCGTGTCATGGAGAGAGAGTTCTTGGATTCGGCGGCCAATGGGAGCTTCTTGGAGTTAGATCCGGTACCGGCACGCAATTTGCTAGAACTTCGAGCCTTGAACAATCAACAATTCGGCATGTCGCGAGACAATGTCGTGAAGAGTGAGAGGGTGCATGAAACGACTTCAAGCTCAAAGTTGGAGGACAAAGTGGACAAGCTTGCTGACATTGTGGCCGGCCTTGTCAAGGGGAAATGTGCAATGCTATGTGGAGTTTGTGCTGACAATCATGAGACCGATCAATGCCCTCAAGTTGGATCGAATGAGGGGCAAGAGGAATGCAATGCCATCGGTTTTCAAGGACAAAGGTTCGGCAACTTCAATCCGTGGTTCAATGATCATCCGAACTTTAGGTGGTCAAACAATGAGAACGTGCTTAGGGCACCTATACAGCCGAATTACCAACCAAGGGCACAAGGAGGGTATGTGCCGAGGGCACCATTTGTGCCGAACCAAGGAGGACAGCCGAGCCAAGCCCAACCTATGCCGAGTAATCCAAACTACGATGCCTTGATCACTTCTCTTTCAAGTGCTACTCAAGCGTTGCTTGCGGGGCAACAAAATCACACGAAAGACATTGCCGAGTTGAAGACACAAATGGGACAAATCGTGGACTTCATGGGGAAATTTACCGAACAAGGGAAGTTGCCAAGCAATACTATTCCCAATCCGAAAAATGAGCAAGCTAAGGTTATCAAAACTCGAAGTGGTAGGGAGTTGTTGTCACCGAAAAGTCCAAAGAAGAAGGGAGGTAACTCTCTCGGAACCATCATTGAAGAAGAAGAAGCTGCCGAGTAGCCTATTGCCAAGCAGCCTACTGCCGGACCTGCCAGTGACGGCAGCAGTGAGACCGTGGAGGAGAGAAAGAAGAGGGCTGCCGAGCAAGTAAGGAAGAACGACATGGAGAAGGATCCGGCCACTTCTAAGAAGTACACAATAGTGAAGTCGAACCAAGCACTAAATGTGCCGTTCCCTTCAAGGTTTGCAAAGACGAAGAAGGATAAGTCCGACGAGGAGGTGTTGGAGATATTCCGAAAAGTGCAAGTCAATATTCCTTTGTTGGAGTGTATAAAGCAAGTGCCGAGGTACACTAAATTCCTTAAAGAGCTTTGCACGGCAAGAAGGCACACAAGGGAGACTCATGTGGTGACTATGAGCGAAACGGTATCAGCTGTTATTCAAAGGAAGTTGCCACCAAAGATGAAAGATCCGGGAAGCTTCAACGTGCCATGTGTGATCGGCAATACTCTGTTTGAGGACGTCATGCTAGACTTGGGAGCATCAATCAATGTCATGTCTCTCAATGTGTATCAAACATTGAGCATAGGGCCTCTTAAGAAGGACAATGTCATCATACAACTCGCGGATCGATCAAGCAAGTATCCGGAGGGCTATGTTGAAGACGTGCTTGTGCAAGTCAATCACTTAATCTTTCCGGCCGACTTCTATGTTGTAGAGATGGAGGATTCGCCGGTCAATAGCACACAACTATTGCTTGGCCGGCCATTCATGAGGACGGCACGCACCAAGATCGATGTGGCCGAGGGCAATTTGACAATGGAATTTGATGGTGATATGATCAAGTTCAACATTTTTGATGCCATGAAGTATCCCATGGCCGATTTGAAGGAGTGTCAAGCTATAGAAGTTATGGAAGAGGTCGAGCAAGCTATGTTGACCTCTCTTGATGCATAGCAACGAGCCATAGAGCTCGGGGTCGGATTTGACAAGGAGGGAGCACGAATTAGTGAAGAAAAAAGACAGAAGCTTGAGCCGAGCCTAAGGGAAGTGGTTGCCGAGTTAGAGGCTGCCCCACGGTTTGAGAAGCATAGTCCATTCTTGTCAATTCCAAATGCCACAAACAAAATTCGTCCAAGTGTGGAAGAGGCCCCAAAGTTAGAATTAAAAGAGCTCCTTAGCCATTTGAAGTATGTGTATCTTGGAGAAGAAGATACTTTACCGGTTATTGTGTCTTCATCGCTTAATGAGAAGCAAGAAGAGGAATTGGTTCGTGTACTTAAGAAGCACAAGACCTCCATAGGTTGGACCTTGGCGGACATCAAGGGAATAAGCCCTACAACATGTGTTCATCGGATCTTACTTGAAGAAGGTGCAAAACCAACAAGAGAAGGATAAAGGAGACTCCACCCGCCAATGATGAAAGTTGTAAAAGAAGAAATCATCAAGTTGCTTGATTGTGGCGTAATCTACCCCATTTCGGATAGTAAGTGGATCTCTCCCGTGCAAGTAGTTCCCAAGAAAAGTGGTGTGATGGTGGTTAAGAATGAGAAGAATGAGCTTGTGCCACAAAGACTTGTAACCGGCCATCGCATGTGCATCGACTATAGGAAGCTCAATGCAACAACGAGGAAGGATCACATGCCTTTGCCGTTTATGGATCAAATGCTCGAAAGGTTAGCCGGTCATGAGTTTTATTGCTTTCTTGATGGATATAGCCGCTACAACCAAATCATGATACACCCCGACGATCAAGAGAAGACTACTTTCACATGTCCATTCGGCACCTTTGCCTATAGGAGGATGCCATTTGGCCTATGCAATGCACCCGACACGTTTCAGCGATGTATGTATGCCATCTTCTCGGATTTTATTGAAGATATAATCGAGGTCTTCATGGACGACTTTAGTGTTTATGGAAGCGACTTCAACACTTGTTTGAAAAACTTAGAGAAGATATTGGAGCGTTGTGTAGAAACCAACCTTGTGCTCAATTGGGAGAAGTGTCACTTCATGGTGACACAAGACATTGTTCTTGGACATATTATTTCGGCAAAAGGCATGGAAGTCGACAAAGCCAAAGTGGAGCTCATTCAACACTTGCCTTCGCCTAAAACCATGAGAGAGGTATGATCATTCCTTGGACATGCCGGATTTTATCGAAGATTTATCAAGGACTTCTCCAAAGATGCAAAGGCAATGTGTGAGCTACTACAAAAAGATATGCCGTTTGTGTGGACAAAGGAGTGCGAGCAGGCCTTTGCTCGGCTCAAGGAAAAGCTATGCATGGCACCAATCCTCGCATCACCAAATTGGGAACTGCCCTTTGAGCATATGTGTGACGCAAGTGACTGTGCATTAGGGGCTGGGCTCGGCCAAAGGAAGGAGAAGAAGCCATGTGCAATCTACTACACTTCGAGAACTCTCAACGATGCTCAACTCAACTACACCACAACCGAGAAAGAACTCTTGGCGGTAATTTTTGCTTTGGAAAAGTTTCGATCATATCTTTTGAATTCCAAAGTAGTGGTGTATAGTGATCATGCCGCTTTGAGATATCTTATGACAAAGAAGGATGCTAAGCCGAGACTCATTCGATGGATTCTCTTGCTTCAAGAATTCAACATAGAGATCAAAGACAAGAAAGAAAGTGAGAATGTTGTAGCCGATCACTTGAGCCGTATTGTGAAAGATGAGGATCGGCTGCCCCTACTTGAGAATTTCCCAGATGAGCAACTCTTTCGGATCGATGCAACAAACGAGCCTTGGTATGCCGACATTGCCAAGTACTTAGCAACTCGAAAATTTCCAAGGGACCTGCCGAGCCACCACAAGAATAGGATCAAGAAGCAAGCTCGGCACTATCTATGGGATGAGCCATACTTGTGGAAGCAATGTAGCGACCAAGTAATAAGAAGGTGTGTTCCGGAAGAAGAGCATCGGTCCATTCTTGCTTTTTGTCATAACGAAGCTTGTGGAGGACACTTTGGACCAAAGAAGACCGCATTGAAAGTTCTAAATTATGGATTCTATTGGCCAACACTCTTCAAGGATGCACACACAACATGCATGACATGTGATCGGTGCCAAAGGACAGGCAACATAGGGCCAAGAGATCAAATGCCACTCACGCCAATTATTGAGGTCGAAATCTTCGATCTTTGGGGAATTGACTTTATGGGACCGTTTCCATCAAGCAAAGGCTTCCTCTACATATTGCTAGTGGTTGATTATGTGTCCAAATGGATAGAAGCAAGGGCTACACGCACCAATGATTCAAAGATGGTTGCCGACTTCCTCAAGACCAACATCTTCTTACGTTTCGGAGTTCCAAGAATCTTGATAAGTGATGGAGGTTCCCACTTTTGCAACCGCACCATTGAAACTTTATTGAAAAAGTATGGGGTCACACACAAGGTATCTACACCTTATCATCCCCAAACAAGTGGCATGGCCGAAGTGAGTAATCGAGAGATCAAGCAAATTCTTGAGAAAACCGTTGGGCCAACAAGAAAGGATTGGAGTGATCGACTTGAAGATGCTTTGTGGGCCTATCGAACCGCGTATAAGACGCCAATAGGTATGTCTCCTTTTCGGTTAACTTATGGAAAAGCATGTCACTTACCCGTGGAGCTCGAGCACAAAGCATGGTGGGCCGTGAAAGCATTCAATATGGAGATAAATTCGGCCGGCCTTCATAGAAAGCTTCAACTCAACGAACTTGAAGAAATACGTAATGAAGCTTATGATGCCGCATGGATATACAAGGAAAAGATGCGAGCCTACCATGACAAGATGATTCGAGGGAAAAAGTTTGAAGTTGGACAACATGTTCTCTTATTTCATTCTCGACTTAAACTATTTTCCGGTAAGTTACGCTCTCGTTGGGTCGGACCCTTCATTGTTACTCAAGTATTTCCTCATGGAGCAGTGGCAATTCAAGATTTAATTACTCGCAAGACCTTCAAAGTCAATGGTCATCGACTCAAGCCTTACTACACACCTTTCCAAGCAATGGAAGAAGGAACATTCCTCGATGAGGCTCCAAGAGCGCATACTGCCGGCAACACCTCTTTGACGTCCTAGCTGCCGAACTAAGCTATTTTGGACAATGATCAACACATGGAGAAGAGTCTAGGCTAAAGGACTATAAACACTTAAGCGCTACTTGGGAGGCAACCCAATTCACCTAAGAAAAACGAAGGAGCCATCGACGAGAGTTTGAAATTTCTAGCCCTTCTCTTTTTACTTAGGTTGTGATGCTATGTTGAAATGTATTAGTCTATTGCATACTTAGGAAGTTACTTGCTTTATTTCTATGCTTACATTGAGGACAATGTCATTTTCTAAAGTGTGGGGTGGGATTACATGTTTCGTTTATGTTTTCTAGATAGATAAACGTGCAACCCACGATTTAGCATAGTTTTATTTGCTTTGAGTCATATATTGAAAAAGGAAATACAAAAACAGAAAATTCAGAAAATTGTTCCACAAAAATAGAGTGTTTAAATTGTTGTTTCGAGTCTTAGGATGCCCCTAAATTGTCAATGAAGTTTTTCTCCTCTTTGAACACATAGATGATAGTTGTGCATACTTTAAAACTTGTGAGTTTCATGAATAATATGCATTGGTAGGAGCATCTAAGACTTGTTGATTAATAAAACATGCATGTTTTAGCTAGTTTGGTTGCATAATAACCTTGGGAGCTTTAGAGCCAAATTGCTATCTTCATGAGTGTTAAATTCCTGAAAATTTCGAGCATGTTAGTATATAAACCTCATTATTCCTTGCATATTCAACGATTATGTGCCATAGCTTTTTAAATGAACTCTAGAATGCTAGAACTTACTCTTGTTGATTTTCAAAGCGTTTTTTTTTATCATAAATAAAACCTTGATTTTGAAAAGGATTGAAAAGATTTTCTAGGTTTACCACCATAGCCAAATAAGCATGTGTCCTATTTGAGCCCGTCGTGGGACACCTTAGTTAAACCCTTTGAGCCGACGTCTAGCCTTTTCTTTCATCACCCTTAAACACTTTCCTTGAGCTTAGTATAGTCATACCTTTACCTTGTCTCATAGATAAGGCAAATCTTGATTTTTGAAGGAGTTTTCTCGTGAAGTGATGAAGAAGAACAAGTGTGGGGTAGACTTTGCCATGAAAACATATATGCAACCGTGTGCCTTACAAAAGAAAAGAGAATTTTGGATTAAAAGAAAAAGAAAAGAAAGAATCCGAGAGTATGAAAAGAAAAACAAGGGCACGGTTTTGAAAAAAAAAGCATGGTTTAAGTCTAGAAAAATGTTGTGAATTTGGAGTATGTATACATGTGAAGGTCTGGTATTGTTTAAACTTTGACCTTTGTTTGTTTTCACAATGTTTTTGGGGAGAAAAGAATGAAAAATGAGTCCAACATGACGATATCCGGCCCTTGGTGAGAAGACATAAGGAGAATCGAGCTTTGCTAAAGGCCACAGTGATGCTTTGATACCTCCTTATCCAAATTTCGAATACCTTTTAGCCTAGCCCCATTACAACCCTTTTAAAGATCTTTTCATGATTCTTAAGATAGGTTAAAATTGATTTGTGGAGTCCTTCTCAAGAGTAAGCATATAGTTTTGGTTCATTGGTGCACATAGTCGTTACATGAGGTTTTTCTATAAGAATTTCACAAAGATCTTTCGATTTCTTTGACATATGCAAGTTGTTTTCCTGTCTTATCTTTCTCTTGCATATACTTATTTGTGAATACCATGTCTCGAGTGAAAAGAAGAGAGTATGCCTAGTGAGGAGGATCTAACTAGCCATACATATTTTCATGCTTATATCGATGTTACATGTTCATGAAACTTGGAATTTTCGTGCTTAGCATTCTCAAGCATCAACTTAACAGCTATGCGTTTAAAAGAACCTGAGATAAATTGTTAGGGGCAATAGTATGTTTAGAGTCTTAGTTTTATTTAGTTTTGTTAAGGGACTAGCAAAAGATAAGTGTGGGGTAGTTGATAGGAGCATAAAATGCGACGTTCTTAATATATTTTACCCTCGTTTATACTTTGCTTTAACCCTTACTTTTGTAGAACCGAGTCATATAATCGAGTTATGAGTATTTGGTAGAGTTACATCAAAATCGTGCTAAGTATAGATAAAAATGTTGAAAAATGTTAAAAGCCGATTTATGGAGCCTAGAGATGTTTCGTTGAATCTGTAAAGCATCGACTTTGATTTTGATGAATTTTTCTTCTCTTATATGCAGTAGATATGTTGAGGAATGAACAACGAAAAGAGGTAGAGAAATCAGAGCAAAAGAAGATGCCAAGAAGTGCAAGACAAAATCGTATCCAGCAAGTTCCAGAATTTCCTATGCACAACACTAAACTTCCAGAATTTGTGTGGGACGATTCACAAGGAACCAGAAGACAAGCCTTATATGCACGGAATACTCTATGTGTCTAGTTTCTACAGAATTTAGAATTGCATCAAAAGCTTGCTTGAGGAGAGAGTTATGCCCATTGCAAGGCAGAAAGGTCACTGCCCTGCCGAGAAAGGAACCTACTGCTCATTTTTTGCCACTTTCTGCATTTGTGCATCAAAGGGGCATCCGAATGTGTTAAATTGGAGTTTCCAAGCTTAATGAAGGATAGATGATTCAGCCAAGCAAAAGAGAAGTGCAAAATATGGAAAGAAAAAGTTTCCTAGTCCGGATAGGAAAAGGAAGAGAAGGCTGCAATGTCTAGGAAGCTTCCTACTATGTCCAAGACAAATAAGAAAATGTGTGAAGCACATGGACAAGGCATGTGACAAGTCCTAGGTGATAGAAGCTAGCAGCTGCAGTTGTGGACTAAGGGAAGCTAGCAGCTGCAATTGTGGACTAAGGGAAGCATGCAGCTGCATTTGTGGACTAAGGGAAGGTTGCAATAAATTTCAGTCATTTACTGGGCACATCATCCAACTTCCACGGACTCCCCCGGACAGCTCAAATTGAACCAGAATTCGAGCCATATATAAATAGAAAGATATGGATGTCTAGTTTCCAAATCCACCGGAATCACCTTAATATCTATTTTCTAGAGAGAGTTATGCCCAAATCAAGACACAAAGGTCAAAACTTCCGAAAATAAACATATGTTTCCTCCACCAATAAACCACCACCAACAAATTTCCACCATAAACCTCCACCTATATTGCCAAACTCTCACATTTTCTTCCTCTATATATAGCTTGGCACAAATTCAGAATAGATCATCTCATCTGTCTCACTTTCATTAGTCAAAACTCTAGCCAAAAATTCTCTCAAGTTCTAGTATAGAAATTTACATAGCCAAAACACCATCCATTCCACCACCACAAATCGTATCCGATCCTACCTTCTACCGTTCACTTCGCCACACCATCCGAGCTTCATTCTTCAAGGTGTCCTTAAAGTGTGATTCTACCATCTCATGGCTTGTATTTTGTTATGTATAATGTCTGTTATATGTAGCTAGAAACTTTGATTCCTGGTTTTGTGACTTTGTATTGGATTTCCGAATTCTATTTTGGTTTTTATGAAACAATTTTGCAACTTGTAACATGTTTTAATTCGTGTGTTAGACATAGGGTAGTAGCATGTATTTTTAGGTTGTTATTCGATTAGTTTCATGAATTCGTGCATAAAAATCAATGTTTACATGAAGCCACGACCATGGTTTTTGTGTAGGTTGCGATTTCATTCACCATAAGCAAATCTAGGATCAAGTTAGGTGTTGAGTAAACTTGATTATAGGATGCTTAGTCAGTGGTTAACATAATTCATAGAAACTTGCATGTTAATAAGATGTTGACGCCATACTTAAAAACATGTTTCCGATTTAAGACTTTCGTGCACAATTACTTTTCATGTTTGATTTCGACGTTGCTTGTTTTCAAATATGATTAGTATAATTTTAGGATTCGACGTTGCGTGTTTTCTAAATACTTGTGAACTCTAGTAATGATTAGATAACCGTGGAGGCCCTAATTGAAATCAGAATTGAATAGAGTCTAGGAAACTTGAAACAAGTTGCTACCAAGTCTTGCATGATATTCTTGTGTGTTCTTGTGTGTTTTTGTGATATGTGTTGTGTGAAAGATGATGATGATCACTTGTAAATATTAGATTATGATTTATTTTCTTGTTTTGTCTTTATTTTCGTAGGAAATATAATTGATTTTCAAACCCCCCTAAACGTGTATATATGTATATATGTATATATTTGTGACATGAAGCATTTATGTATATATGCGTGTGACATTGTTTGTATATATTTGTGAATATTTGTCTAACATTCTTTTATTGAAGGTACCCTTAATCCCCGGAAAGAACGATCCCTATTTACCAATGCTACTAACGTCTTTTGTAGGGTTTTAAATTAACGCGTGCTATTGGCACTCGTTCAACATCCCACCTGCAGGAACAAATGCAGCGACGTGCGGACGACTACCAGGGACTACTCCGGGCCACGCCACCCACCGGGAGACTTGATCCTCTAACACAGGACAACTCTTCTCGCAGGCTAAAAACCCTGTACATACCTCATGCCTGTACGGGCAAAGGGTATGAAACGTTCGGGGATGTCTCCGGTACCAACACGGGACCGCTTCACCCCGGGAGACTTGATCCTCTCATACATGACAACTCTTCCCGCAGGCTAAAAACCCTGCACATCCTATATGCCTGCAAGAACAAGAGGCTGTGAAACACGTGGGGACGGCTGCCTAGGATCACTTTGGGCCACGCCACCCACCAGGATCTGCTATAACACAGGGCACGTTTCTCGCTGGTACTGGGTGACCTCTTCAAACGGTTCAAGACACTCACCGACTATTGTGCCTACCGTTCTTAACTTGGGGGACTCGGACATCCCATTCGCTATATTCACCGAGTTATCCCGGAACATAGCATGGCGGATTTCAACATCTCATCATCCCATTCACTATATTCACCGGGTTTTCCCAGAACATAGCATGGCAGATTTCAACGCCACATTATTATCTCATGTACTACATCTTGTAACCATATGCAACTGTCAATATCAACATCATAACCATGCACTCATCACATTATGGATCATCATAACAGGTTTATTCGAACGCCCGGCCAAGCCCAATCTTAAACGCGGACTTGGGGGGCTAGGGCACCGTTGGGTAAGTGATAGGAGCATATAATGCGACGTTTATAATGTGTTTTACCCTCATTTATACTATGTTTTAACCCTTAATATCGTAGAATCGAGTCATATAATCAAGTTATGAGACTTTGGTAGAGTTGTAATGAAATCGCGCTAAGTGTAGATAAAAATGTGTTAAAAAGCTATTAGCTGATTTCTGAGTACTTGTGATAAATCGTTGGTTCTGTAAAGCCTCGACTTTACTTTTGATAGATTTTTCTTTTCTTATGTGCAGTAGACATGCCAAGGATTGAGCAATGAAAAAAGTTAGAGAAATCGAAACAAAAGAAGGTACCATGAATTGCAAGCCAAAAATCAGATCCAGGAACTTTAGTATTTTCCTGGAAACCTAAACCAACTTCCAGAATTTCTTCAGGACAGACCACGAGGAACTAGAAGGCGTGCCATATATGCATGGAAATCTCTTCGAGTCTAATTTCTATATAACTTAGAATCGGATCAATAGCTGCCCTGAGGAGAAAGTTATGCCAGTCGCAAGCACACAAGGTCACTACCCTGCCGAGAAACGGAACCTACTGCCCGCTTTCACTCTTTTGTGTTTTTAATTGTCTAAATGGCATCCGATTGCAACATTGAAGATTGTCCAAGACTAATGAAGGTTAGAGGAGTCAGCCAAGCTAACAAGAAGTGTAAAATATGAAGAAGAAAGTTTTCCTAGCTCGGCTAGTAGAATTTGCCGGTTCCGGGTAGTTTCTGCCGGTTGAGCTGAGTAAGGCTAGAGATGCGTGTCCATGGATCAAAGTTCATCATGAGGAGTTGCTGAGTCCACAAGAGGAGTCCATGAAGTGTTGCAGCCCGATCCGAGAAGAAAATCGGCAGAAGAGATTCTAGAAGAAGCATTACTTTGCCGACAAGGAAACCTAAACCAAATCGGTTTAGGTTTTGCTATCCCTATTGCTGCCGGCAATGCACTAGCCAACGATTTCACACAGAAAAGGTGTCACATCTCAAGCATAAACACTTAGCCAAAACTCTACCAAGTCTCACAAGCACCAAACACCAAAATACCCTAGCCATAAACCCTGATTCCACCGATTTCATCCTATCGCACCATCTTCCATCTTTCAACTTCCTGCCGTAAAGCCCTCCATCATACTTGACGAAGCTTCTCAAGGTTCTAAAAGTGTGATCCACTTCATCTATGGCTATTGTATTTATTTTAGTTTGTGTAGTTTGTATGATGGTGTCATGATTTGTATGCCGATTGCATGATTTGTATGATTTGTATGATGGTGTCATGATTTTAACTTGTTTAATTTGTGTGTTAGATAATTATGGCAGTGGTATTTGATGCATGTTTAAGATTTAAAATTGGTTAGTAATCTAAGGGGTGTGCCTTAAAAACCGAAACATTAGTTTTGTTCAAGAACATGTAATTCTAGATGTTAGGTTTCATCAAACTAGAGAATTATGAATAAGTCATACGCTGGAGTAGTCTTGATTTGTGTTCTCGCCTAGTGTAAAAACCTTAGAACTTGCATGTTAAATAAGATGATTGACAACCTTGCTTGTTTACATGTCTTCGATTCAGACTTATATGCATAAATGCTAAAACGTGTAAAACCGGATTAGCATCACCTTAGGATTATACGCTGGAGTTGGTTCTAAGAATTTACGTAGTCTAATGATTAGAAAACCGCTGGAGGATCTAGTTGTGTCGAAACCAAGTTAAGTCTAAACTGAGTCAATACTTGTTCCTTACTTTCTTGTGTACGTGTTTTATATGTTAAAGAGTCTTTGTGTTATTTGCTTGTGTGAAAGATGTCGACCAAACTTGTATATATTAAATTAGGTTTTATTTTCGTGTTCTTTAGTTATAGGGTAGCCTTAGGGCTGCCGAACCTCACCTATCCCCATTGATTTCGTTTCATGTTTTGTATATATGTAAATAAAGTGACATTGTTTTGTATACACTTGTGCGTTTTTGTGTGACATTCTTATATTTCAGGCACCCTTAATCCTCGGCTAAAACGATCCTTACTTATTGCTCTACTACTAACGTTTTTTGTAGGGTTTATTATTTGCGCGTGTTTAGGTACTCATCAATTTTTGGCGCCGATGTTTAGTCAGTGGTTAACATAATTCATAGAAACTTGCATGTTAATAAGATGTTGACGCCATACTTAAAAGCATGTTTCCGATTTAAGACTTTCGTGCACAATTACTTTTCATGTTTGATGTCGACGTTGCTTGTTTTCAAATATGATTAGTATAATTTTAGGATTCGACGTTGCGTGTTTTCTAAATACTTGTGAAGTCTAGTAACGATTAAATAACCGTTGAGGCCCTAATTGAAATCGGAATTGAATAGAGTCTAGGAAACTTGAAACAAGTTGCTACCAAGTCTTGCATGATATTCTTGTGTGTTCTTGTGTGTTTTTGTGCTATGTGTTGTGTGAAAGATGATGATGATCACTTGTAAATATTAGATTATGATTTATTTTCTTGTTTTGTCTTTATTTTCGTAGGAAATATAATTGATTTTCAAACCCCCCTAAACGTGTATATATGTATATATGTATATATTTGTGACATGAAGCATTTATGTATATATGCGTGTGACATTGTTTGTATATATTTGTGAATATTTGTCTAACATTCTTTTATTGAAGGTACCCTTAATCCCCGGAAAGAACGATCCCTATTTACCAATACTACTAACGTCTTTTGTAGGGTTTTAAATTAACGCGTGCTATTGGCACTCGTTCAATTTTTGGCGCCGTTGCCGGGGATTATAAAAACTTGTTTTATATGAATGTTGATTATATATATTGCTGTAATTTTTTGTTGGGTTGTAATTTTTCTTTTAATTTTCGGATTATTTGGGATTTGTAAAGTAGAAATATGCTTCGGCATGTAGAGTTTATTTTCATGCAATTTTCGTTCCATATATGATTGTAATAACTTAGTTAAAATTGCTAGGAAGGTTAGAGGTTTATTTGTGTTTGATTTGTTTTGAGTTTCGAGGGGAAGAGGAATAGGTAAGGTCATTCGTGTCAATATTAGCCTTAACCCTTCATGTTATCTCTTGAGGTCTCATGAGGTTGAGGGCGGCTTTTAGCGACACTTATGGTACTGTCAACACATTGTTCTTAACTGAGTAAGGGGCATAAAGGTTAAGCCTATTAGTGTGTGTTGTCCCGACTTAGTCTCAAGGTTTGTCGAACTAGATCTCAGAGGTTCACTGACTGCTATCTCTTCTCTATGAAGGGGGCAATAGGGGGCTTGCCCTCCGTGTTCCAACAAATGAGTCTTGCCTTCGAGCTATTTTCGGATGATACACGCTAGTCTTCTGAAAACACGGAATGATTGTGTCTAGACGGTAACACCTAGGCCGCACGTCCACCGAGCTTTGAAACTTGAGATAGATTCGGCATGAGTGAGTCTTGAAGGTTTCAAAGTAAAACGTTATGTGATTTCAAACTCTCGAGGTATATCGGATGAAGCATGATACTACCGGGGGCTGTGTCAGTCTATTGCACCATTACCTCCTCTGCTCCACGTACTTTGAGAGTTCGAACAAATTTAAAAGCAATTAGACTTAGCAATTACATGATCACCTTTAAATTGCCGAAATTTTCTCTATTTTGTTCCATGCGTTTTCTTCTTCTTGCCGATTGAATATTGCTTGTGTATAGCTTGAACCTTTGTGTATCACTCTTTTATTATTGCCGGCCATGTATTAATATTGTAATATTCTTGCTTTTTATTTCTTTACGAGAGTTCTAACTTCTTTCATGTTTGCCTCATATAAAATAGTGCATGTCTGAATCTAATACTTGGATAAGAGATCACCGAGGCCGCTTACAACGTTTGAACGAAGAACTCATCATCGCCTTTTCTACACCACTGCCATCATCCGAGCCCTCTAGCTCGGCATCATCTTCTCCATCGTTCCCATCATCACCTAGTTCAGTCTCTCGTGTCTCATCATCGTGTAACTTAGAGGAGCCCGAATTTGAAGTCCTTGCCGAGCCACATATTGAAGAAAACTTTGTCATTACCGAGCCTATCATTGAGCAACCAAGGATGACTTCGATTAGAGCTCGAAATGGTTATGTTACCGGAGGAGGAGGCGGAGCACCCGTAAACATCGCTTACCCTCCATGTGAGGCCGGCAAAACCGGCGAGATTGAGTTGAAGAGTGGATTTCTCCACAAGTTAAAATCGTTTTATGGTATGCCGAGTGAGGATCCAAATAAGTTCTTACAATGGTTCAACTTCACCACCGAATCAATGTGTCATCGAGGAACCGACTTGCAACACTTCAAAATGAAGGCTTTTCCGTTTTCACTATAATATCAAGCTAAGGAGTGGTTGTTTGAGTTGCCAAGTGGAAAGATTAACTTGTGGAACACTATGGTGGATGAGTTCCTACTCCGGTATTTTCCCGCTTCACGTATCACCGATTTGAGAAAGTAAATTACAAGTGTGAAGCAAGCCGGAGATGATACTTTCTCTAATTACTACAAGAGGTTCAAGTCCCTTATTGGTTTGTGTCCTTCGCATGGTATTAGCGAAGGACTTTTGCCACAATATTTCTATGAGGGCTTGCGCGTCATGGAGAGAGAATTCTTAGATTCAGCCGCTAATGGGAGTTTCTTGGAGATGGAGCCGGGACCGGCAAGAAATTTGTTGGAACTTCGTGCTTTGAATAACCAACAATTTGGTATGCCACGCGACAATGTTGTGAGGAATGAAAAAGTACATAAAACTAGTACCAATTCGGCTATTGAGGAGGTGAATAAAAGGATGGACAAACTTACGGATATGGTTGCTAATCTTGCAAAGAGTATGAAGCGAGCTCAAATGTGTGGCATATGCACCGAGGAGCATGCTACCGAGTCATGTCCTCAATTCAGTTCAAGTGAGGGAGTAGAGGAGGTCAATGCCATCGGATATCAAGGAGGAGGCTATGTTAACAATTTCAATCCGAGATATCGTGATCATCCTAACTTTCGGTGGGTAAATAATGACAATGTTTTGAAGCCACCAACTCAGCCAAATGCAGCCGTGCCGTACCAAGCAAGGCCGGCTGCCCAATATCATCCTCAAGCACCTTTCAGCCGAACCAAGCATGCAGCCATACCAAGGACCGGCCACACCTTTCCAAGCTCAAAATACGCAAGGCCCGACTAATTATGATGCGGTTATTCAATCTCTTTCGAGTGCTACTCAAGTATTGCTCGCAAGTCAACAAGCTCACTCGAAGGACATTGGAGATCTTAAAACTCAAATGGGCCAAGTCGTAGACTTTATGGGGAAAATTTCCGAGCAAGGAAAGTTGTCGAGCAACACCATCCCAAATCCGAGGAATGAGCATGCCAAAGTGATGAAAATTCGTAGTAGAAGAAAGTTGTTGCCACCACGAGACTCGAGGAAGAAAACAAATATGCCTCTCGGCATCATTGAGGAGGAAGAGCAAGCTGTCGGCAACCTTCCTATTGTTGCCGAGCAGCCTACCGAGAATGACCAGCATTCTACTGAGAATCATGGCATGCAGCATGCCGGGGGCAGCGATGCAGCCGAAGGAGGAGGTGCCGGCCGAGCTGCTGCTGGAAGCGACACTAAGATAAGGGCTGTCGAGAAAAGAGCTGCCTTACGAAATGACATGGAAAAGGATCCGGCAACGTCAACAAAGGAGAGTGTGTCGATTCAAGCACACAAGGGAGGGGCGTCTAACTCTTGCATACCCTTCCCGTCAAGGTTTTCAAAGTCGAAAAAGGACAAGTCCGATGAAGAAGTGTTGGAGATATTTTGGAAAGTCCAAGTTAATATTCCTTTGTTAGTGTGTCTCAAGCAAGTGCCGAGATATGCTAAATTTCTTAAGGAGCTTTGTACGGTAAGAAGGCATACAAGGGAGACTTGTGTGGTGACTATGAGCGAAACGGTGTCGGCCGTTATTCAAAGAAAGTTGCCATCAAAGATGAAAGATCCGGGAAGTTTCAACGTGCCATGTGTGATCGGCAATACTCGATTCGACGATGTGATGTTGGACTTGGGAGCCTCGATCAATGTCATGCCGCTCAATGTGTATCAAACATTGAGCATAGGGCCACTCAAGAAGGACAATGTCGTCATTCAACTTGCGGATCGATCAAGCAAGTATCCGGAGGGTTATGTTGAAGATGTGCTCGTCCAAGTCAACCACTTGATCTTCCCCGCCGATTTCTACATTGTGGAGATGGAAGACACGCCGGTCAATAGCACTCAACTCTTACTTGGCCGGCCATTTATGAGGACGACACGCATGAAGATCGATGTAGCGGAAGGGAACTTGACGATGGAATTCGATGGTGACGTGATAAGGTTCAACATTTTTGATGCCATGAAGTATCCAATTGCTAAAGAGGAGCCGTGCCGAGTTAATGAGGTTTTGGAGGAGGTCGAGCTTGTTATGTCGACCTCCCTTGATGCCTAGCAACGAGCCATAGAGCTTGGGGTCGGATTTGACAAGAAGGGAGCACAAATTGAGATAGAGGAGGAGGACTATGCAGCTGAGCCAAGCATGAAAGAGGTAGTTACAGAATTTGAAGCTCGACCCTATGCCAAAGTCTTTGATTCGTACTTGTCAATTCCTAATGCCACAACGAAATTTCAACCAAGTGTGGAAGAGGCCCTAAAATTAGAACTAAAAGAGCTCCCAAGTCACTTAAAATATGTTTATCTTGGAAACGAAGAGACTTTACCGGTTATTGTTTCTTCAAAGCTTAGTGAGAAGCAAGAAGTTGATTTAATAAGTGTGCTTAAGAAGTATAAAACCGCTATAGGTTGGACCTTGGCAGATATCAAGGGAATAAGCCCTACGACATGTGTTCATCGGATCTTGTTTGAGGAGGACGCCAAGCCTAGCCGTGAGGGGCAAAGAAGATTGCATCCGCCCATGATGAAAGTCGTCAAAGACGAAGTGATCAAGCTACTTGATTGTGGCGTGATCTACCCTATTTCGGATAGCAAGTGGATTTCTCCTGTACAAGTGGTTCCAAAGAAGAGTGGTGTCACCGTTGTGAAGAATGAGAAAAACGAGCTTGTACCTCAAAGACTTAAAACCGGCCATAGGATGTGTATCGACTATAGGAAGCTCAATGCGACAACAAGGAAAGATCACATGCCTTTGCCGTTTATGGATCAAATGCTCAAAAGGTTAGCCGGTCATGAGTTTTATTGCTTTCTTGATGGATATAGCGGCTACAACCAAATCATGATTGATTCGGACGATCAAGAAAAGACCACCTTCACATGTCCATTCGACACCTTTGCATATAGGAGGATGCCATTCGGCCTATGCAACGCATCCGGAACCTTCCAATGATGTATGTATGCTATCTTCTCAGATTTTATTGAGGATATAATCGAGGTTTTCATGGATGATTTTAGTGTCTATGGAAGTAACTTCGAGACTTGTCTAGAGAACTTGGAGAAGATATTGAAGCGTTGTGTAGAAACGAACCTTTACTTAATTGGGAGAAGTGCCATTTCATGGTAATGTAAGGCATTGTACTTGGTCACATTACTTCGGCAAGAGGTATGGAAGTCGACAAAGTCAAAGTGGAGCTCATCCAACACTTGCCTTCGTCAAAGAATGTGAGAGATGTTAGAAGTTTCCTTGGACATGCCGGGTTTTATCGTCGATTCATCAAAGATTTCTCAAAGGATGCAAAGCCAATGAGTGGGCTACTACAAAAAGATGTGCCGATTGTGTGGAATGAAGCATGCGAAAAAGCCTTCATTCGGCTGAAGGATAAGCTTTGCACGGCACCAATCCTCTCTTCACCAAATTGGGAGCTTCCATTTGAGTTGATGTGTGACGCCTCAGATTACGCCATGGGAGCGGTACTCGGCCAACGAATTGACAAGAAGCAAAATGCTCAACTCGAGGACTTTCAATAATGCTTAACTCAAGTACTCCACAACCGAGAAAGAACTCTTAGCGGTAATATTTGCTTTGGAAAAATTTCGATCTTATCTTATTAACTCCAAACTTGTTGTGTATAGTGATCATACCGCTTTGAGATATCTTATGACAAAGAAAGATGCCAAGCCACGCCTTATTCGTTGGATCTTATTGCTTCAAGAATTTGACATCGAAATAAAGCATAAGAAGGGAAGCGAGAACGTTGTAGCCGATCATTTGAGTCGCATTGTTAGAGAAGAGGATCAGATGCCCCTATTGGAGAACTTCCCGGATGAGCAACTCTTTCGGATCAATGCAACACAAGAACCTTGGTACGCCGACATTGCAAACTATTTGGCAACTCCACAATTCCCACACACCTTGCTGAGCCACCAAAGTGATCGGATCCGGATAGACTCAAGACACTACTTGTGGGATGAGCCCTATTTATGGAAGCAATGCAGCGATCAAGTACTAAGAAGATGTGTTCCGGAATACGAGCATCGATCCATCCTTTCTTTTTGTCACAACGAAGCATGTGGAGGTCACTTTGGACCCTAGGAAGACGGCGTTAAAGGTACTAAATTGCGGATTCTATTGGCCAACGATCTTCAAAGATGCATTCATGTTTTGTAAAGCATGTGATAGGTGCCAACGAACCGGCAACATAGGGCCAAGAGATCAAATGCCTCTCACGCCAATCAATGTAGTTGAGATCTTCGATGTTTAGGGTATAGACTTCATGGGGCCGTTTCCTTCAAGCAAGGGCTTCATTTTCATACTGCTTGCTGTTGATTATGTGTCAAAGTGAATAGAAGCCAAGGCTACACGCACCAACGATGCCAAAGTGGTTGCCAAATTTCTCAAGACCAACATCTTCTCACGATTTGGAGTTCCAAGAGTTTTAATAAGTGATGGAGGATCCCACTTTTGTAACCGCACAATTGAAGCATTATTGAAGAAGTACGGCATCACACACAAGGTATCAACGCCTTATCACTCTCAAACTAGTGGCATGGCCGAGGTAAGCAACCGTGAGATCAAGCAAATCTTGGAGAAAACCGTCGGACCAACAAGGAAGGATTGGAGTGATCGACTTGATGATGTCTTGTGGGCCTATCAGGCCGCGTATAAGACACCAATAGGTATGTCTCATTTTCAGTTGATTTATGAAAAAGCTTGTCACTTACCCGTTGAACTTAAACTTGAGCATAAAGCATGGTGGGCCGTCAAAGCATTCAACATGGAGATGGATTTGGCCAGACTGCATAGGAAGCTTCAACTCAATGAACTCAAAGAAATTCGCAATGAAGCCTATGATGCGGCATGGATTTATAAAGAAAAGACATGAGCCTACCACGACAAGATGATTTGAGGAAAGAAGTTTGAAGTTGGCCAAAAAGTTCTCTTATTCAATACAAGACTTAGGCTCTTTCCGGGTAAGTTAAGATCTCGTTGGATTGGCCCTTTCATCATCACTCAAGTATTTCCTCATGGAGCGGTAGAAATTCAAAGCAACATATCAAGTAAGGCATTCAAAGTCAACGGACATCATCTTAAACCATACAACGATGCATTTGAGGAACACACAATTGAGGAAGACAATGTGAAGGAGGCACCGCAAGCTACCGAGACCATGGCAGCCCACTCTGCCGGGTTACACCCTGCCGAGGCCTACCCTACACAGGATGACATACCTGCTGCCGAGACAGCCCTGCACGATGTCGACAGCCCCAGCGTGCCGCATGCCAAAGGAACTTGCCAGCATCAAAGCAAAATGCCGAGCAGCCCTGTCAATGAAGCCTACCGAGGCGAAGGAATTCTGCCGCAAAGAATACAGTCTGCCGAGGCGTGTCCTGGCGATGTGTCCGCGTGTCCACAAGCCGTATTCGATATGAGCTCAAATACACCGGACCCGGTATATATCATATCCGATACGGATACGAAGATGGATATGCTGCCCAACAGCTTGCCTGCTGCCGAGAAGCCCTGCCAAGAGCTGCGCGCACTACCTGCGCCCGTGCAACCCACCCTGAACAGCCATGTTGCAAAGCAGATCTTTGCACAGCCTGTTGCCACTTTCTACCTGCTTCCGAAAGATGTTGTTGCACAGCTTGCGCGCAAGAACTACACCCTGCCGATAGCTTTCGCAAATCCCATTGCACATTTTGCCGAGAGCCAAGACGCGAGGAAAGCGTAGCATTACACCAACGCTGTCGAGACAAGTATAGCAGATGCTGCCGCAAATGACACTCAAGATGCCGATATGGAGGAGCAATTACGGAACCAACTTTGTGAGATTTTGGCGGCCGAACTAAGTTATTTTGGAGAGCGATGAGCACGTTGAGGAAAGTCTAGGCTAAAAGACTATAAACACCTAAGCGCTGCTTGGGAGGCAACCCAATTCACCTAAGAAAAACGAAGGAGCCATCGACGAGAGTATGAAATTTCTAGCCCTTCTCTATTTTTACTTAGGTTGTGATGATATGTTGGAATATGTTAGACTATTGCATGCTTACGAAATTCATTCTATATTTCTATGCTTACATTGAAGACAATGTAATTTTCTAAGTGTGGGGTAGGTTTACATGTTTCGTTTATGTTTTTGTGTGTCTAGTTAGAAAAGAAAAATTTCAAAAAATTGTTTCACAAAAATAGAGTGTTTAAATTGTTCTTTCGAGTCTTAGGATGCCCCTAAAGTAGTCAATGATGTTTTTCTCCTCTTTGCATACATAGATGATAGTTGTGCATACTTTAAAATGGTGAGTTTCATGGATAATGTGTATTGGTAGGAGCATGTAGAACTTGTTGATTAATAAAGCATGCATGTTTTAGCTAGTTTGTTTCCATAATAACCTTGTGAGATTTAGAGCCAAATTGCTTTCTTCATGAATGATAAATTTCTGAAAATTTCGAGCATGCTAATATATGAACCTCATTATTTTTTGCATATTCAACGATTATGTGCCATAGCTTTTTAATGAACTCTAGAATTCTAAAACTTACTCTTGTTGATTTTCAAAACGTTTTTATCATAAAATACCTTGATTTCGAAAAAGATTGAAAAGATCTTTTAGGTTTACCACCATAGCCAAATAAAGCATGTGCCTATTTGAGCCTGTCGTGGGACACCTTAGTAAACCCCCTTTGAGCCGACGTCTAGCCTTTTCTTTCATCACCCTTAAACACTTTCCATGAGCTTAGTATAGTTATGCCTTTACCTTGTCTCAAAGTTTTGGCAAAGCTTGATACGTTTTGAAGGAGTTTTCGCGTGAAGTGATGAAGAAGAACAAGTGTGGGGTAGACTTCGCTAAAAATTGTATGAAAATTGTATGTATGCCATGCCTAGTGAAAAGAAAAACAGAAAAGCATGAGATCAGACAAAAAAGCAAAAGAAAAGAAAAGAAGAAAAAATTGAAGTCCGAAACAAAAGAAAAACTTAGGCACGGTTTGTTTTGAAAAATTGCTAAGTCTAGGCTTGAAAAGTGTTGTGAATTTGGAGTATGTATGCATGTGAAGGTCTAGTATTGTTTAAATTTTGACCTTTGTTCGTTTTCACAATGTCTTTGGGGATTTAAGAATGAAAGAAGGGTCCAACAAAAAAAAAATCCGGCCCTTGGTGAGAAAGACATAAGGAATATCAAGCTTTGCTAAAGTACACGGTGACGATTTGAGCCTCCTTATCTAAATTTTGAATACCTTTAAGCCGATCCCCATTACATTCCATTTATCTTTTCATGATTCTTAAGATGGTTAAATTTGATTTGTGGAGATTATCACAAGAGTAAGCATATGGTTTTGGTTCATTGGTGCACATAGTTGTTACATGAGATTTTTCCATTAAAATTTCACAAAGTTCTTCGTTTTCATGACATATGCAAGATATTTTCGTATTCATCATCTTTCTCTTGCATATACCTATGTGTGAATAACCATGTTTTGAGTGAAAAGAAGAGAGTATGCCTAGTGAGGAGGATCAGATTAGCTATACATGTTTACATATTTATGTGTTATTCTTATATGTTCATATTGATGTTGCATGTTCATGAAACTTGGAATTTTTATGCTTAGTATTCTCATGCATCAACTTGAAAGCTATGTGTTCATACGAGCCTGAGACGAATCATTAGGGGTAATAGTTTGTTTAGTGTCATAGTTTAATTTAGTTTTGCTCAGGGACTAGCAAAAGATAAGTGTGGGGTAGTTGATAGGAGCATATAATACGAAGTTTATAATGTGTTTTACCCTCATTTATACTATACTTTAACCATTAATGTCATAGAATCGAGTCATATAATCAAGTTATGAGACTTTGGTAGAGTTGTAATGAAATCGTGCTAAGTGTAGATAAAAATGTGTTAAAAAGCTATTAGCCGATTTCTGAGTACTTGTGATAAATCGTTGGTTCTGTAAAGCCTCAACTTTACTTATGATATATTTTTCTTTTCTTATGTGCAGTAGATATGCCAAGGATTGAGCAATGAAAAGAGTTAGAGAAATCGGAGCAAAAGAAGGTACCAAGAATTGCAAGCCAAAAATCGGGTCCAGGAACTTTAGTATTTTCCTGGAAACCTAAACCAACTTCCAGAATTTCTTCAAGACAGACCACGAGGAACTAGAAGGCGTGCCATATATGCATGGAAATCTCTTCGAGTCTAATTTCTATATAACTTAGAATCGCATCAATAGCCCTCCATCATACTTGACGAAGCTTCTCAAGGTTCTAAAATCCACTTCATCTACGGCTATTGTATTTATTTTAGTTTGTGTAGTTTGTATGAACTCGATTCTTTACTTGGTTTTTATTGTACTTTTGTATGAATGCCGATTGCATGATTTGTATTTTGTATGATGGTGTCATGATTTTAACTTGTTTAATTCGTGTGTAAGATAATTAGGACAGTGGTATTTGATGCATGCTTAAGATTTAAAATTGGTTAGTAATTTAAGGGGTGTGCCTTAAAAACCGAAACATTAGTTTTGTTCAAGAACATGTAATTCTAGATGTTAGGTTTCATCAAACTAGAGAATTATGAATAAGTCATACGCTGGAGTAGTCTTGATTTGTGTTCTCGCCTAGAGTAAAAACCTTAGAATTTGCATGTTAAATAAGATGATTGACAACCTTGCTTGTTTACATGTCTTCGAGTCTGACTTATATGCTTAAATGTTAAAACGTGTAAAACCGGATTAGCATCACCTTAGGATTATACGCTAGAGTTGGTTCTAAGAATTTACGTAGTCTAATGATTAGAAAACCGCTGGAGGATCTAGTTGTGTCGAAACCAAGTTAAGTCTAAATTGAGTCAATACTTGTTCCTTACTTTCTTGTGTACGTGTTTTACATGTTAAAGAGTCTTTGTGTTATTTTCTTGTGTGAAAGATGTCGACCAAACTTGTATATATTAAATTAGGTTTTATTTTCGTGTTCTTTAGTTATAGGGTAGCCTTAGGGCTGCCGAACCTCACCTATCCCCATTGATTTTGTTTCATGTTTTGTATATATGTAAATAAAGTGATGACATTGTTTTGTATATATACACTTGTGCGTTTTTGTGTGACATTATTATATTTCAGATACCCTTAATCCCTAGCTAGAACGATCCCTACTTATTGCTATACTACTAACGTTTCTTATAGGGTTTATTATTTGCGCTTGTTTAGGTACTCGTCAGTAAGTGCCCCAGCGGGTCTGCGGGCCTATAAAGGAAGACATATTTAAGTCCCCATTCAAGATGGCACTTGACCGGGAACTTGCGGGACTTATTGACAGTAGCCAAAGAGAGGCTACCTAGGCCCCCAGACCCGCAGCCAGGAGTCCTGGACTTGGCCCAGGGCTCGGGAGTGTAGCATGGACACATACTCCCGCGCCCGGGCAGGTCTTACTTGTGGCCGGAGTTCGGGAACCGGGGATAGCAGCTCCCCAAACAGGGGCCGAAACAGTCCAGCAATATGAGCAGAAGGGGGGGCCAGTCCCACATCGAAGGGTGAGACCAGCCCTTAGGCCCGACAGCCTATATATGAGTCCCAACTACCCTCATTAATAGGTAATCAATACTTCAACTATTCATTCCCGCTTAAGTTACCAGTTTATTCCAACTATACTGACTTAGGCATCGGGGCGGAATAGGCCGGCCCCGCCTGGTATTCCCTTAGTTAGCAGGATTTGCAGGCATGAATCACACCAAGGTCAACCGGTATCTGTGAGTCTACGGATTCAGACAGAAACAGAGACATAGTTTAGGAAAGTACATATCTTGCACAATTAAAAGCATGACTCCTGCATATAAAATAGTTTAAAGGTCACGCGCAAATCACACAATTACAAAACCCGAGAAGTAAATAAGAAATCCGTCAACTCAAATTCTTGAAAAACAACACACCTTATTTCCTTTTAAAAACCAACTTCCCTAACTCATAAGAAATACACATCAACTAGTGGCAACATTATCACATTATTATTGATGAACAATTAAGACATGTCCCTCTTCGACAAGAAAGGAAGAACATAATTAAACTCACTTTTAAAAGTCACACACGAAACTCCGGTAACCCACATGGTTACCCACCAGACATACATATACTCATGAGATGCAAGCATCCCACATGGTACACCCATAACATACAAAAGCAGACAAATTAGAGCTATAACTGATCGTAACAAATCACCCAACTAAAGGATTGGTTCCCGATATATTTGCGATAAAGATCCCCCATCATCACACATGAAGAATCATAATTGCCACACATGTAAGATCCCCATCACACACAGGAAAGATCTTACATTGGTTGTTGGTTCTCAAACCAACACATTCACCCATCACACGACTCACATAAACTCAATCATGACACACACTCCACACGTGTACCAACTCAATTCGATATAACAATTCCATAATCAAAAGTAATTCACTCAATCAAAACATGTCACAAACCACTTTTATTTCACGAATTCACAACCTCAATACATATATTTCACGTAAATATATATATATATATATATATATATATATATATATATATATATATGAATTTTCTTGGCTAAGGACGTCCGCACCATAAGGATTGGTGCGGATTTGATATTTTGACTAACTTTTCGATTGAATTTTTACATCTCTACCATCTAGTCTTTAGGTACTCATGTATAGATCATCTCTGCAAATTTTCAGCCAATTTGATAATCGTTAATACATTCAAAAGTGCGATTTTCTATCATAGACATGAACGATTCAGTTTTGACAAAATGATGTCTGTCCATTTGTTTTAATCTAGTTTGATATGCTAATGGTTATCAAATTGGCTGAAAATTTACAGAGATGATCTATATATGAGTACCTACAGACTAGACGGTGGAGATGTAAAAATTCAATAGAAAAGTTAGTCAAAATATCAAATCTTCACAATAAGGAATGGTGCGGACGTCCTTAGCCAAGAAGGACTATATATATATATTCTGATATTATAATTCCACAATCATTGTTAACAGCTTATATAATTAAGTTGTTCATGATATGAGCATAGAAGGGTCAACTCTACTTGATCTAGTCTCCATCTTTACAGCGCGAGAATTAACTTCATTTACTGCAACATTTCTTCATAAATATTTATTTCATAAAATAATTTCACATTTAACGAATCAATAACTATAAAGTAAATTGTTCATGAGAACATTGTGAGGTTTACTCACCTCAAAACCCGTTGCGTCTTCTTATCACACGTGCTAATGCACAAGACATACTAACCCAAGCACCTAAAGAATAATGAAACCTCAACTTAATAATAATCGGAGACAAAATAACTTCAACTTAAACCGAACACTCAAAACTCAAATCCGAGGACTTGTCACTTAAGACAAATCCTCCTCCGAGACCTCCCAAGGTCACCGGAATATATATATTGACAATCAATTTATAACCATTATACCAGTGGTCAACTAGTCGAATTCCCGATAACCGAAAACCGAAGGTACAAATTCCCTAACACGCTCAAACGATAACTGAAACCTACAAATAACATATCCACGCGCTCGTAACGACGAGCACGATATTACAGAGCACACAACTGCCCTATAAGCACCCAAACATCGAAAATCACACGAAACAAACTCACAAAACCTCGACAAGCTCAAATGATAACCAAAACATGCAAATTACATATCCACATGCTCATAATGATGAGCACAAAATTACAGAGCACCTAAGTGCTCAAATAACAATCAGACGCGCCACTACTTGCCGCCCTAAGCGACTGCACGTGGACCCCACGCGCCGCCACCCAAACCTCACCCAAACCTACAACCAACACCACCAACATGCAGATCATGGTTCAAGGATTCGATATATGCCTGCCACGTCTAAGAATACGGCCTGAAAGTGGCCGAAACGCCGCAGCAAGATCAAGCTCCAATCCAGCAACCACCCGCTCCAAACCAAGCTCCAAGATCGACGAAACCAAGCTTAGAGGAAGGAGAGGAACTGGAAAATGGGTGCCTCGAGCTCCGGCTTCGCCCAGAGAGGTTGCTACTCCTCCGTCGACGGTGGCAGGAGCTTTCGGGCTTCGCAGCGTCGTGCACAGTCGACGATGGGGCTCCCCGTAGGTATATATTGGCTTGTAGAGGAGAGAGAGATGAAACTTTTGAGTGCTGGTTCATGGGCAGGCGTCGCTGGACGACAGAAAACGAAGGAGAAGAAGATTCGGCATCGAAAATAGGGAAGATGAACAGTCGCGGCTGCTGAGTTTGATATTTTTGGAAACTTAGGGTTTCCCTTTTTTATTCTTTCTATTTATACTACTTTCTAATTTAAGAACTTACTTTAACAGGTCGTAACTTCTTCATATGACGTCCGTTTCACACGTGCCGCATGTCTACGAACTCGTATCGCCGAGCTCTAGGAGTTTCGTGAAGGAAACTTTTCAAAATTCTCGACGGATCAAAAAGTCAACTTTTAACCCTTCGGAACTTAAACGATTTTCAGATTTTAACTCTCGGAATCACTTCCGACGTAGAGCAACAACTAATCAAAAGAGTATGAAATACAAATTTCCATAAATCACCCTTCTATTAATTTCGAGGAATTTACAAGAATTTGAATTTAAAATTGGGGTTACTACAAAGTTATTGTGAAAGCAAAGGAGAGTCTGAAGTATTTGGAAGAAGAGCTAAAGGGAAAGAAATTCTTTGGGGGAGAGCAATTTGGATTTGCAGATATTGCCCTCGGATGGCTTGCACATGACGAGTGCCATAACCGGGGTAACAACACGCACAATTTAACCCTACAAAAGATCGTTAGTAGTATAAAACAAGTAGGGATCGTTCAGTCCGGGGCTTAAAGGGTACTCAAAACATTCAAAGCATTAACAACACATATCCCACTAAATTATATACATATTGATAGGAGTACAAAGTGCTTCATTTATGCTTCACTTAGCCTTTATTTACTTAAGATAGAGTCATAATATAGTTTAGTGTCACTTTGGTAGAGTTTCGGAAAAATGTGCTTAATTGTCAGAAAAACGACTAAGTATAGAAATCTGAGGAAAAAGTGCAAAATATGTTGTTTTCGGGATTTTGAGGCTTGTGTTAAATTGACTTATTCTTTTCCAAATTTTATGAAATTTGGCAGGAATATAATTGGCAAGATGTAGTATATTGTGTCAAAATTTTAAATAAAATGGAGTTCAGGAAGTCACCCAAAAGATGGCTGTAACTTGGCAGTTTGAGCAAAACGATCCAGGGACTAACAGGATTTTCCTGGGACTGTGTCCTGAATTCCAAGACTTCTGTATGATGAATCATTTAGAACTAGATGGTGAACCTTATATGCATGAAAAGCTCTATAAGTCTAGTTTCTACAGAATTTGGAATCACATCAAAAGCTTCTCTGAGGAGAGAGTTATGCCAGTTACAACACAGAAATGTCATCTCCTGAGAAGATTGACTGGCAGTCTGGCAGAAAGCTTGAATTCCACGGGTCCTCCTGGACGGCTCACTTAGAATTAGAATGCAAAACACACATGCACAGAAATCTGTGGAAGTCTAGTTTTCAGAACATTTATAATCACATTAATAACTATTTTCTGGAGGAAGTTATGCCTGTTACAACACAGAAAGGTCACTGTCTGCCGAGAAGAACAACCTACTGCCTACTGAGAGTAATTTCTGTGTTTCTACACAAAAAAGTCATCTAAATGCATTTAGTGAGAGTTGCTGAGCTAAATGAAGACTAGGGATGCTTGCACCTGCATTTGTGAAGTAAAGAAAGGTTGCAGCTGTATTTGTGAACTGAAGAAAGGTTGCAGCTGCATTTGTTGACTGAAGGAAGCATGCAGCTGCGTTTGTTGACTAAGGGAAGCTTGCAGCTGCATTTGTGTCTGCCAACTTCTCCCAGCCTCTCCTCTATATAAAGGCACAAATTTCATTCATAATGTATCACATCTCAAGGACAAATACTAGCCAAAGACTCTAGCCAAAATTCAGAAGTTCTAGTCCAGAAAAATACCAAGCCAAAACCACCACCACTTCCAAAACTTCATCTTTTCACCCAAACCTTTTGTCACCAATTGCTGCATCTGAGCTTCACTCTTGAAGGTGTCTTTAAAGTGTGATTCTACCATCTCATGGCTTGTATTTTTCTTCTATATATGATGTCTATGTTATATGTAGCTAAAAACTTCAAATTTCGGTTGTGTAAAACTCTTCTATGTATCCGATTGTTTCTGTTTATTTATGATTGGTTTTTACAACTTGTAACACTTTGAATTCATGCATTAGACAATAAGGCAGTAGCATGTTTATGTATTTTTAGGTTTCCATTCGATTACTTTCATGAATTCGTGCATAAAAATTAAGGTTTACATAAAGCCATGGCCATGGCTCTTGTGTTGGTTGCGATTTCATTCACCATAAGTTATCTAGGATCAAGTTAGGCGTTGAGTAAACTTTATTCTAGGTTAGTTAATAAGTGGTTACCATAATTTATAGAAATTTGCATGCTAATAAGATGTTGACACCATACTTAGAAGCATGTCTCCGATTTAAGACTTTCGTGCATAATTACTTGTTGTGTTTAATCTCTACGCGAAGTGTTTTTGAACCGGCTAGTAAATGTTTAGGATTATACGCGAAGTTAATTCTAAATACATAAGAAGTCTAGAAACAATTAGATAACCGCGAAGGCCCTAGTTGAAATCGGAATTGAATGGAGTCTAGAAAATGTGTCATGTGTTGCTGCCGAGTCTTGCATGTGTTCTTATGTATTTTTGTGCTATGTTTTTGTGTGAGATGTCGATCACTTGTATATAGTAGTCATAGGTTTAAATTCGGTCAGTAGTAACTTAGGATAAAATCATCTAAACACAACACCCCCCCCCCCCCCCCCCCCCCCCCCGTCTTCCTTAATCCAATCCATGTTAATATGTCTATAAGTGTGTTTTCGTTAACGCTTTTAATTCGATTGCCCTTCTTGATCCCCAGATAGAACGATCTGTACTAATCATGTACTAACGACGATTTTACATGGTATTTAAATTGCTTGTTGTTTAACCCCGGTTACGCGACTCGTCACACATATACATTCCATGTCACAAATATATACATATATACATATAGACAAACACGAAATTAAATGGGGGTTTTGAAAATGATTTTACTTCCTACGAAATTTAAGACAAGACATGAAAATAAATCCTAATCTAATATTTACAAGTGATTGACATCTTTCACACAAACTTTCCACACAAAAACTATCATGACATGCAATAAATGAAAGCAAGGAAATAAGGCAGCAAGTTCGACATATTCAAGACTCAATTTAGTTCCAACCTATTTAGCTCCTTATCGGTTTACTAATCGATTGAGACTCACAAGTACTTCAAGATTAACTTATCGTCTAATCCTAAAGTTGTACTAAACATATTTGAGAACACTTATCGTAAAAAACAAACATGAAAAGTAATTAAGGACAAAAGTCTTTTTAGTCGGAAACATGTTAGCAAGTAAGGCGTCACTCTTCTCACATAGACATGTAAATTCTTTAAACCACTCTATCCCTAAAAATAATACAAGTTAGACAACTTATCGTATGACTTAACCTATATTTATTTTGGCTAATGAGATCGATACCCCGAGTACATTGCAATTGTATAGGGCAACAACCTTTATTGCACACGGATTTAAAGAATAAACCAAGTATAAGTAAAGAATGAAATCGAAACATGTTTCCCTAAAACCTAACTTACAAAATACTACATATCATGTTTACAAGTCATCATACAAACCTAAGAAATTGGACACTTAGAATCAACAAATAATACCAAGACTTCAAATCAAAATAGTTTTCAAACTTATAAAACCAAAACTCAAATCGTATTATACATAGACATATAATTGAATACCATAAAAACATGCAAGCTTTATAGACAAAGTATTACAAAACTATAAAATAAATACAAGCCATGGAAAGGAGGATGATTCGGCAATGGAGGTTTCGGCAAAAGGGAATGGAGTTTTATGGAAGTGGTGAAGAGGTATTTTGGCTTGCTATTCTACATAGGATTTATGGTAGAGTGTTTGGTAGAGCTAAAGGCTTGTGTTTATGTGTTGGATGTGATGATCTTTCTATGTGGTGCCGGCCTCTTTATTTAGGAGAAGATGGCTGCAAGTTTCAGCAGAAAACTCCTTGTGCAAATCGGCAAGGAATCCTTTTCCTTGCCTGTTTTGGTCTTCTTTCCCTCTTCTTGTTCCTCTAGGATTTCTTTGCCGAATTTGATGATAATTTATTGCAGATTTTTGTCTTCTCTTCTCCTACAAGGATTCAGCAATATTTCCCTAGTTGAGCTTGGAGAGTTTCCCTAGTTGCAGCCGGCAAGGTTTCCTTCTCCTAGTCAGACTAGGTTTTCCTTTTCTTGCTAGGATTAGGCAAGTTCTTCTTTCCTATTTCAAAAATTTCCTCTTTTGCCAACTTTCCTAGTCTTCATTGAGCTCAGAAACCTCTCCTTGTTGTGCTAGGAACTCCCTCTTGCTTCCAGTTCACTTCTTCTTCTCGGCAGACATAAACTTGTTCTTCTCGGCAGACTTGACCTTCCAGTAATGAAACAGACATAACTCTCTCCAACAAATAGATATTGTTGTGGTTTAAAATTTTCTGGAAACTAGACTCATGTAGCTTTCTGTGCATATATGGCACGCCTTCTAGTTCTTTGTGGTCCATCCTGGAGAAATTCTGGAAGTTGAGTGATGTGCCCAGGAAAATACTGGAACTTCCTGGATCCGATTTTCGTAGCAATTCTTGGCAGTTTCTTTTGCTCCAATTTCTATAACTTCTTCCATTAATCAAGCGTCAACATGTCTATTTCATATAAGAGAAGAAAGATTCATCAAATATAAAGTCGAGGCTTTATAGATCCAACGAAACATCACATAAACTCCTAAATCGGCTATTTGACAAATTTATACATTTTTCCTATACTTAGCACGATTTCTTTGTGACTCTACCAAAGACTCATAACTCTATATTATGACTCGATTCTATAACATTGAGGTTAAAACAAAGTATAAATAAGGTTAAAACATATTCAAAACATAGCATTTTATGCTCATATCAGCACACCATGAGAACGTGTTTGAAGAGCTAGCAAAGGTGAAGCTAATTGCAGAAGATGAATTTCCTTTGTTATCGAAATGGCAAAAGACTTTTGCAGATATCCCTATAATCAAAGAGAATTGGCCTCCTCGAGATAAACTTGTCATTAAATTTCAAGCTATTCGTGAGCGTGCACTTCTCAAGAAGGCATCTAAATGAAATGGTTTTTTGCAATAAAGATGGACAAGGCTGACAGTAAGTACTTGTGCCAATAAGCAGTGATAGAAATAAGAACCAGAAAATTGTTAGCTTCCTCTTCATCTACAGAGCTGCAGACACCATATTTGGGGTAGTTCCTTAGGACTGTAATCTCTATCCTCTTTTAATGACTGTTTCCGTTTTAGACTCTCCTCATCATCAGAATCATTAGTTTTCTCAATCATTGGGATGAAATACTTGTTACTCCCTATACTATGCACTAAAAAATATGAATCTGCCTTTTTTTGTTTAAGAAGTAGTACCTTGAAATGATGTGAGATAGTAATAATCCATGCGGCCATTACATATATATACGTAGGCATATACAGAATATGGAATGTAAGTTAATCAGATGCTTCATATACTGCATAAGAAAATGAGCAAATCGATCATCTATCTATCTTTCTATATATATATATATATGAATTTTCTTGGCTAACGACGTCCACACCATTCCTTATGGTGCTGATTTGATATTTTGACAAACTTTTCGATTGAATTTTTACATCTCCACCATCTAGTCTTTAGGTACTCATGTATAAATCATCTTTGCAAATTTTCAGCCAATTTGATAATCTTTAAGGCATACAAAAGTGCGATTTTCTATCATAAGCATGAACGATTCAGTTTTGACAAAATGCAGTCTGTCCATTTGTTTTAATCTAGTTTGGTATGCTAATAGTTATCAAATTGGCTGAAAATTTGCAGAGATGATCTATACATGAGTACCTAAAGACTAGACGGTGGAGATGGAAAAATTCAATCGAAAAGTTAGTCAAAATATCAAAATCCTCACCATTAATGATATATATATATATATATATATATATATATATATATATATATATATACGGTGCGGTTATACTGCGGACGTCCGCATTTTAGGAATCCGTACGGATTCCGGCTTTTCGGCCGGAATCCGGTCACCGAATCCGATCTCCACCGTTCAGATTATAGGTATGCGTGTATAGATCAACCCTGTAAAATTTCATCCAATTCGGTGATCGTTTGATACCTCAAAATCGCGATTTACACGAACGGACATAAATTAGTAAACTGGAACCGTTCGGATTCCGGTTGGTAAATCGTGATTTTGAGGTATCAAACGATCACCGAATTGGATGAAATTTTACAGGGTTGATCTATACACGCATACCTATAATCTGAACGGTAGAGATCGGATTTGGTGACCGGATTCCGGCCGAAAAGCCGGAATCCGTACGGATTCGTAAAATGCGGACGTCCGCATTTGAAAATCTCTCTCTCTCTCTCTCTATATATATATATATATATATATATATATATATATATATATATATATATATAGGGCCTTCCACTAAGGGATCCCTCATTTTTTTCATTTTAAGGGATTGATTATTAGGCCAACTTTTTTATTGAATTTTTACATCTCCACCGTTCAATTACTAGGTTTATATGTGTAGATCATTGATGTAAATTTTTAGCTAAAATGGTGATCGTTAAGGCATCTAACTAGATGAAATCAATGGACGTATGCAATCTGTCAAACCTGAACCGTTCATATTTTTATTTGTAAATTACAATTTTCGATGCTCTAACGATTATCAAATGGAATGAAAATTTATATATATGATCTACCCATATAAACATGAATGTGGAACGGTGGAGATGTTAATATGTTATCGATAAGTAGGTTAAATGAGGGATCCCTCAAAATGATTAAAATAAGAGATCCCTTATTGGAAGGGGGCTATATATATATATATATTCTTATATTATAATTCCACAATCATTGTTAACAGCTTATATAATTAAGTTGTTCATGATATGAGCATAGAAGGGTCAACTCTACTTGATCCATCTTTACAGCGCGAGAATTAACTTCATTTACTGCAACATTTGTTGGGGCACAGACAAAGCTAGAGTCCTACATTTCATCTGTAGCAGTGTTAAAGGAGAGTCACTATACATGGTATTAGTTTTTGGACTTTTTCCAGTACCAGGAGGACCCCTAAGTGGTTCCACACCAGACTTTCCACGAGAATGCAGCATTTCAAGACAGGCCAAAACGGTCCCAGCTTGGGATTCATTCAAACTCTGAACTAATAAGCCCTTATTCATCATAACGTCATTGTTCGATCTTTTCAGAGAATAAAATTTTCTGATCCTGTAATCAAGCTTTAGTGCCTTCAAGAAAGTCAGAGTTACAGAAATAAATATGTGATTACATCTAAGAATCCATATTGTACATAATTTGACGGTACACAAGTATGAGTTAAAACCAGGGAGGGTTTTTGGCTTCTTCCACTATCTTCATGATGTCTTATTCCACTAACATCTTTGACGTACGTGTACTCCCGTTTCCTACTCGTCTTCTTCAACCTCGCCCCTCCTCTATCTTATCCTTTGCATCCTCACCCTCCTCTACCTCTTCCTCGCCCTCGTCTACCTCGCTCATCGTCTGCATCATCGATCATAGGGAATCTGGGGAGGCGTTTTGGCTTCTTCCACTATCTGCATGATCTTCAACACTTTGGAGGGAAAAGCTAGGGTTTTGTTCCGTAGTGCATGGTTTCTATGAGCTCTCCCGGCGAGTTCTTCCAAAACCAGGGGTGGTTCTTGATCTCTTTAATTGTAATTCTCCTTGCTGGATTTTCAACAAAGATGCGAGAGAGGAGATTCCTGCAATCATTGGACATGGAAACATAGTAGGGGGATCAAATACTGAGCAGCCCTTATTCGACTAACTGTTTTTCTGAAATTCAGTGGATCTTGTTCGTCCTTTAAACGGATATGCTCCCACCATCATAACATATAGGATCACCCCACAAGACCATACATCCACAGCCGTGCCGTCGTACTCACTTCGATCAAACACCTCCGGTGCAATATACGCCAGAGTTCCCACCGTTGACTTTGGTCTTGAATGCAGCAAAGATGACTTGGAATAACCGAAATCACATATTTTCAGGCGTGGAGCCGGTCTCTTAATTCCCATCCAGCAAGATATTCTCCAGCTTCAAATCTCGATGGCATATTTCCATGGAATGACAATAGCTAACACCTGAGATAAGCTGCCGGAAAAAATACCTAGCCTCGTCTTCGCTGAACCTTTCAGCCTTGGAAATTCGCTGAAACAGGTCTCCGCCTGGAGCATACTCCATGACAATAACAAGATGCGTAGGAGTCAAGAAAACCTCTTGGAATCGAACGATGTGTGGATGGCTGAGTGATCTGTGGTTGACGATTTCTCTGGCAATATTCTTATCAATTTTGTCTCCGGGGTCGATGTATTTCATGGCGACTAGCCCGTTAGTTTCTTTGTTCTTCATGAGCCTGGCGACGCCGAAAAGGCCAGATCCTAAATCCTTGACAGCCTCATATTTCTCCATAATTCTTCATATTAGAAAAAGCAGACCTTGCCCTAAATCTTGGTCTTAACCCAAAATTGGAAACCCTAGCTGCTAGCTAACAAAGAATCACTCTCATTTGTGAGACTCTCATCTTATTTATAACTTGACGTACTTCAGTGAGGTTTTATCACTACTGCAGGCAAGAACTAAAGCGACGAAGAATCGAAAGGGAAAAAAAATTTAGTCGCTTCAACACATTCAACCGACAAATATTGGAGTCGTCGCTTGGAATTTCAAGAGCGACGCATTTTGCTTAATATTTGTCGCTCACAAATTATTGAAGCGACAAATATTAGTAGTTTGTCACCTCCGTTTATCAAAGAACCAGGTTTTGGAAAATTTACCAACGACATTCATTCTTCGTCGCTCGCTAATTGTTGAAGCGACAAAGTGCAAAATTTCGTCGCTGTAGTATAAACGAAGCGACGAGATTTGGCCAATATTCGTCGCTTCGTTTTTTTTTCATCTGCTTTTGTACTTCGTCTTAAATGCAACCTCTATATATAGGTAAACAAATTTGTACTGTTTCAAATCGGGTTTCTGGATCTGTTCTTGGAGGAGAAGAGGGAGAAGAGGGAGAAATTAGAAGAAAGTGAGCTTGGAAGGCTTTTGGTGCCAATTCTTTGATTCTTAAGTAAGGTTAGTGCAATTTCATTCTATTTATCCCTCTTTGTGAGCATATTATGTATTCATTCAATTGAAAGGGTTGTTTATGTTGGTTAATAGAAGTTGGATGATATTGTGTTGAATTTTGTGTTTTGTTGTTATTTTAGTGTTAGAATATGGAAATTGTGATAAACCTTGTTTTGGGTTCATTGAAAATGTTTGCATTTTGGTGAAATTTAGTGAAATTGAGATTAGGTTAGTTTGTGAAAATGTGAAATTTAGTGAAATTGAATTTTAGTGTAATTGTAATTTAGTGAAATTGTGAAATTTAGTTAAATCCAAATTTAGTGAAAATGAAATTTTGTGAAATAGTGAAATTTAGTGAAATTAAAATTTTATGGTAGATTAGGTTGAAATTATTAATTAATGATGTAATTGGTTTGTGTTGTGTGTGGATTGTGGTAGTTAGGGTTTCTGAAACATGCGAGTGACTTAGTGAGAGAGTGTGGTGCCGTGTGTAAATTTATGGTTTCATATTATATATAATTGTGGTGTTTATCAGCTTAGAACTCCCGTTTGAAAATTAACAACTCATCTACTTGATCGAGATGAGTTCTTGATTCTCGAATTGTCTCATTTCTAGACACTTTAGGCGAACACGACTTTGTTGATCCTTTTGCTATTCATGTGGTTTCCGTTTCAGTTTTGGGATATAGTTTCGACAGTGTCTCTCTACAATGTTCCGTTGGCAAATTAGGTTGTTTAGATTTTTGTACACTTGAGGAACTGTAGGGAGATGCTGCCGAAATTTTCCAAAACTGTAGCAGAAACCACATGGGTACAAGAGGGTTAACAAAAGTCGTGTTCTCCTGAAGGGGATAGGACCCAACCTGGAGGAATAAGGAGAAGAAGTGTTGGGACAGGTTTTGATTGTATCATAAATGTTGTGTGCTAACATTATGCATATTGTTTGTTTATGTTATGACAGGAAACATGGATGATGTCCCCGACAAATCTTTTATGAATCATCATTATACACACCCTTGATAGGAGCACAATGTGCGATGATATTATATGCTTATGCCCTCATTTATGTTTTGTTTAACCCTTATTTGTCTAAGATAGAGTCATAATATAGTTAGTGTCATTTTGGTAGAGTTTTGTGAAAAATGGTTAAGAATCCGAAAAATGACTAAGTTTGAGAAATCTGGAAAATATTGTAAAATATGTCTTTTTTCGCGATTTTGAGATGAGCAAAAGTATGATCCATCCTTGTCCGAATTCTATGAAATTTTGTGTGCTTAATATTCATATGTTGAGGAATGTTGTGTTAAAATTTCAGATCAATCGGAGTTCGGGAAGTCGTCCAAAAGTTGGCTGCAAAAGGGCAGTCCGAACATTCCAATCCAGGGGCTTACAGGATTTTCCTGGGACTTTGTCCCAACTTCGAAAAATCATTCCCGACGACTTACATGGAATTTGATCGAGATATTTTATGGGGAGATGGCTATATGTGTCTAGTTTATCTGAGACTTAGAATCGCATCAATTGGAGCTCCGAGAAGGGAGATATGTCGGATTTACTGGAGCAAGGTCATTCCAGCCGAGTTGCTGCCGGTCTTGTGTTCTTGCGGGTTTGGGGCATTTTTCCATGGACCAAGCTCACCAAATGGAGTTGTCAAGCCTACACAAGAGGTTCATGAAGATATGCAGCCCAATCCAAGGAAGAAAATCAGAAAAAGAAGTTTCCTAGAAGAACCAAGAAAGGAAGGAACCAAAACCTTGTTGCACAAGGATTGCCTTTGCCGATTTGGACTAGGTTTTCTACCTAGGGTTTCTGCCGAATTTGCCTCTATTTATAGCCATGTTTTCCTACAGAAAAATCATCTCATCTCAAGCTTAAACACAAGACCTAAACTCTACCAAAATTCCCCAAAGATCCTATACAAAAACCTAAACCGAAAACCACCTTCACCTCACCTCAACCAAGTTTCTGCTTTGCTGAATCTTGGAACTTCTCCTCCATAACCTACTGCCGACGTGACTCACTGCCGTGCAGCCTCACCCCAGCCTCCATACTTCGCCGGATCCACACGACGTGAAGCTCTCAAGGTGTCTCAAAGTGTGATCCACTCCCTTCTTCGGTTTAGTACTTTTTGTCTAGTTATGTTTGATTTTGTCTATGAAACATTCATGTATGTTTGGGTTTGGTTTATATGTCTATGTGTAAACCGATTTTGGTTTTATAAATTATATGTTAAAGACTTGTTTAAATCGATGCTTAGATTTATGTTTAGGTTTCGACAAGAACAATGATTTTGCATGCTAATTTGTAATATGTAACTTGTAAATTCGTATGTTAGATAATTAGGACAGTGGTATAGATGCATGTCTTAGGTTTGAAATTGGTTAGAAATCTAAAAGAGTGGACCTTATAAACCGAAACATTAGTTGTGCTTAAGCATTTGTTGTTTGCATGTAAATCTAGGTGTTAGGTTTCATCAAACCCGAGTAATAACAAATATGGCTAGATACTCAAAAGGTTGCTTTGATTTGTTTTTGCTCACTTAGGGTATAGTACTTTGGATTTCTTACATGTTAAAATAAGATGATTGACAACCTTGCTTGTTTTGCATGTCTCCGATTTAGACTATTGTGATTAATTGTTAAGTCTCAAAAGGATTAACATAACTTTAGGGCCCATAACCAAAAGTTCGGTCTTAAAACTTGAGAAGTCTTACAACTAAGTTGTAGTCGGAACTAATTTTGAATTTAAACATGTTGATACTTGTTCCTTACTTTCTTGCATGTGAGTTTATATGTTAAAGAGTCTTTGGTGCTAAATGTTTTGTGAGAGATGATGATCACTTGTATATAGTAGTTTAGATTTAATTTCATGTCTTAAATTCATGTCTAGGAATTTAGAGGCAGCTTTGCTGCCAAGCCTTTTATCCCCCATAATTTCGTGTGTGAATATGTATATATGTATATAAGTGTGACAATTATGTGCATATGTATTTGTGAATATTTGTGTTAACATTCTCATGTTTCAGGTACCCTTAATCCCCGGCTAGAACGATCCCTACTTATTCTATACTACTAACGCTTGTAGGGTTATTATTGCTTGATGCTCGCTTCGGCGACTCGACCAATTTTTGGCGCCGTTGCCGGGGATTAAAAAATCTTGATTTGTTTGAATGTTAGCTTTGTATATTTCTGAAAATTGTTTTGAGTCTTTAAAGTTTTGAGGTATATCGGTTAAAGCATGACCTTACCATGGGCTGCACAAGTCCATTGCACAGTTTGCTCCTCTGCTCCACGTACCTTGAATCTTTGATGTCGTGTATAGTTTGAAAAATTCTTGAAAATTTCGTGTAATGCCTTGAAAAATTTGTTGAAGTATAGCTTTGTATACTCTTGCATTTATTTGTGTTGTTCGTTTTGATGTGTTTTGTGTATGTGCAGTTGAATTTAAAAAGAAAAGTGCAGGAAATACGGAAGGTCTGCCCAAACAGGAATCGGGCAGTGCAGTCAGTCGACTTTGGAAGGCTGCCGTTTTCTTCTCACAGAACTTGGGAAAGTGAGCCATACGCCGTTGGAAAGGTCTCTGAGTCTATTTTCTGTAGGATTTTACAGAAGTGAATTTGGAGCATCGAGTCATTCCCAGTTTCAATTTGAGTGCACGAAGGTTAATCTGGCAGAACAGAGAACTGGGCAGATCATTTGGTCCGATACAAGGCCAAAGAAAGAGTACCTCCGCTGGTCCGATTGGGACAAACCTTATACCATTGAAAAGATCTGTGTGTGCACTACAACTTTGATTTAGAACACGTTTGCATTCGGACAATGGAGCACACCCATAATTAGGCCTCAAGCGAAGCAGACACATCTGCCAAAGACCCTGCCCCTGCCTCTGTCCTGCAGCCAACCCTGCATGCCGAGGCCAGCATACACCTAAACAATCCTACCAAGCACATTGCCCCTTCTCATGCCATAGCCAAGTTGCAGCCTCACGCTGCCAAATACCCTGCGCGCAAGCTGCTGCCCCTGCCCCTGCCCCTGCCGAAATCTGCTGCACCCAAGTTACTGAGGACACACCATTGAAGTTGAAGCCGTTTTCGGTGCCTTATGTTAACAACTTTCGTGTAAGCCTTGGTCCGGCCGGTCAAGGCAGACACACCATTGAAGGCGAACCAACTCAAGAAGAATCCATGGGACATGGTCAAATTGGAGAGAAAAAGTGAGGAAACTCAAACACCAAACTGTACCCTAACAGAGTTCCGGCAGTGCAGCTCTTCTACTTTGGATGGCTGTCATTTTTTAACTCACAACACCTGAGAAGGCGTGTGATATATGCAAAGAAAGATCTGTGAGTCTACTTTCTATAGGATTTTACAGAAGTGGATTCGGAGTAGTATGCTGTTCCCAGCTTCAGTTTGATTGCAGCAAGGTCAGTCCAGCAAAGCAGGAAGCTGTGCAGACAGGTCCGATAAAACCCAAAACAGAGAATACTTTCGGTGGTCGGATTTTGGCAAACTTTATACCGTTGGAAAGCTCTTTGAGTTGGCTACAACTTTCATAATGGACACGTTTTCATTCGAGTAGCCTATCATGTAACAAATCAGGTATAAAGAGGTAAAGGTCTGTTCTGTTTTGCTGATAACTGCTGTTATTTTCAGCCAACTTTGCAGGGGCATAACCTTTCAGCTGCTTGGAGTTATGGGACGTACCACATATGTACGTGCAGCTAGTAACATGGACTTTCAATTCCATATGGTAGCTTCCCAATCCAACCGCCCATTACATTGTTATTTGCACTGGAAAACAGCTTCGTGGGACATCACCGAGGGGGGCTGCTGCCCCAACTGCGGAGCTGCACATGGCATGTTGAACACACAACACACACGGTGAAAAGTCTAAGCAATGGACTATAAACACAAAGCGCTACTTGGGAGGCAACCCAATTCGATCAAAGAAAAGTGAAGGAGCCATCACCGAGAGTTTGCAATTTCCTAACCCTTCTCTTTTCATTTGATTTGTGATGATATGTTGGAATGTGTTAGACAATTGCATGCTTAGGAAATTCGTTGATATAGATTTGTGCTTACATTGAGGACAATGTAATTTTCTAAGTGTGGGGTGGGATAACGTATTCCGTTTATGTTTTCGTGTGTTTAGTTTAGAAAAGAAAATTCAGAAAAATGTTCCACAAAAATAGAGTGTTTAATTTGTTTGTTTCGAGTCTTAGGATGCCCCTAATATGTCAATGATGTTTTTCTCCTCTTTGCATACGTAGATGATGGTTATGCATACAATTAAAATTGTAAGTTTCACGGATTATGTGCATTGGTAGGAGCATGTAGGACTTGTTGATTATGAAGCATGCATGTTTGAGCTAATTTATTTCGATTATAACCTATGTGAGCTTTTGAGCCAAATTGCTTTCTTCTTGAGCGATAAAAAGATAAAATTCGATAGATTCGTAGGAAGCATGAAACCTCATAATTCTTTGATTATTCGATGACTATGTGCCATAGCTTTTTAATGAACTCTAGTATGCTAGAACTTACTCTTGTTGATTTTCGAAACGTTTATGTCATAAAATACCTTGATTTTGAATGTGATTGAATAAAGATCATTTAGGTTTACCACCATTGCCAAATAAATCATGAGCCCTATTTGTGCCCGTCGTGGGACACCTTAGTAAACCCCCTTTGAGCCTACGATTAGCCTTTTCTTCCATCACCCTTAAACACTTTCCATGAGCCTAGTATAGTGATGCCTTTACCTTATGTGTCGGCAAAGCTTGATTTTTGAAGGCGTTTTCGCGTGAAGTGATGAAGAAGAACAAGTGTGGGGTAGACTTAGCCATGAATTTATGAAAAGTGTATATGTATGCCGTGCCTTAGAAAAAGAAAGAATGAAAAATTTTTGAAACATTTTTGCTCGGACCAAAAGAAAAAGAAAAAGATACCGAGAGTAAGAAAAGAAAGATGTAAGGCACGGCTTGAAAAAGAAAAGAAAAAAATTTTGTGCATGGCTATTGTCTTGATTATTGTTGTAATATTATGGGAGGAAAAGAATGAAGTATGGGTCCAACAAGATGAAATTTGACCCTTGGCGAGAAGACATAAGGAGATTTGAGCTTTGCCAAAGGCCACGGTGACGTTTTGAGCCTCCTTATCCAAATATCGAATACCTCTTAGCCTAGCCCCATTACAACCCTTTTATTGATCTTTTTCATGATTCTTAAGATGGTTAAACTTGATTTGTGGAGATTATCTCAAGAGTAAGCATATGGTTTTGGTTCATTGGTGCATATAGTTATCATATGAGGTTTTTCCATAAAAATTCACAAAGTGCTTTCGTTTCTTTGATATATGCAAGTCACTCTTTGTAATTCATTATCTTTCGCTTGCATATACTTATGAGTGAATTACCATGCTTCGAGAGAAAAGAAGAGAGTATGCCTAGTGAGGAGGATTGAATTAGCTTAACATGTTTACATGCTTACCCTTTTGCTCTTATATGTTCATATTGATGCCACATGTTCATGAAGCTCAGAATTTTCGTGCTTAGCATTCTCATGCATTAACTTGAAAGCTATGTGTATATACGAGCCTGAGACAAATTGTTAGGGGCAATAGTTTGTTTAGAGTCTAGTTTAATTTAGTTTGCTAAGGGACTAGCAAAGGATAAGTGTGGGGTAGTTGATAGGAGCACAATGTGCGATGATATTATATGCTTATGCCCTCATTTATGTTTTTTTTAACCCTTATTTGTCTAAGATAGAGTCATAATATAGTTAGTGTCATTTTGGTAGAGTTTTGTGAAAAATGGTTAAGAATCCGAAAAATGACTAAGTTTGAGAAATCTGGAAAATATTGTAAAATATGTCTTTTTTCGCGATTTTGAGATGAGCAAAAGTATGATCCATCCTTGTCCGAATTCTATGAAATTTTGTGTGCTTAATATTCATATGCTGAGGAATGTTGTGTTAAAATTTCAGATCAATCGGAGTTCGGGAAGTCGCCCAAAAGTTGGCTGCAAAAGGGCAGTCCGAACATTCCAATCCAGGGGCTTACAGGATTTTCCTGGGACTTTGTCCCAACTTCGAAAAATCATTCCCGACGACTTACATGGAATTTGATCGAGATATTTTATGGGGAGATGGCTATATGTGTCTAGTTTATCTGAGACTTAGAATCGCATCAATTGGAGCTCCGAGAAGGGAGATATGTCGGATTTACTGGAGCAAGGTCATTCCAGCCGAGTTGCTGCCGGTCTTGTGTTCTTGCGGGTTTGGGGCATTTTTCCATGGACCAAGCTCACCAAATGGAGTTGTCAAGCCTACACAAGAGGTTCATGAAGATATGCAGCCCAATCCAAGGAAGAAAATCAGAAAAAGAAGTTTCCTAGAAGAACCAAGAAAGGAAGGAACCAAAACCTTGTTGCACAAGGATTGCCTTTGCCGATTTGGACTAGGTTTTCTACCTAGGGTTTCTGCCGAATTTGCCTCTATTTATAGCCATGTTTTCCTACAGAAAAATCATCTCATCTCAAGCTTAAACACAAGACCTAAACTCTACCAAAATTCCCCAAAGATCCTATACAAAAACCTAAACCGAAAACCACCTTCACCTCACCTCAACCAAGTTTCTGCTTTGCTGAATCTTGGAACTTCTCCTCCATAACCTACTGCCGACGTGACTCACTGCCGTGCAGCCTCACCCCAGCCTCCATACTTCGCCGGATCCACACGACGTGAAGCTCTCAAGGTGTCTCAAAGTGTGATCCACTCCCTTCTTCGGTTTAGTACTTTTTGTCTAGTTATGTTTGATTTTGTCTATGAAACATTCATGTATGTTTGGGTTTGGTTTATATGTCTATGTGTAAACCGATTTTGGTTTTATAAATTATATGTTAAAGACTTGTTTAAATCGATGCTTAGATTTATGTTTAGGTTTCGACAAGAACAATGATTTTGCATGCTAATTTGTAATATGTAACTTGTAAATTCGTATGTTAGATAATTAGGACAGTGGTATAGATGCATGTCTTAGGTTTGAAATTGGTTAGAAATCTAAAAGAGTGGACCTTATAAACCGAAACATTAGTTGTGCTTAAGCATTTGTTGTTTGCATGTAAATCTAGGTGTTAGGTTTCATCAAACCCGAGTAATAACAAATATGGCTAGATACTCAAAAGGTTGCTTTGATTTGTTTTTGCTCACTTAGGGTATAGTACTTTGGATTTCTTACATGTTAAAATAAGATGATTGACAACCTTGCTTGTTTTGCATGTCTCCGATTTAGACTATTGTGATTAATTGTTAAGTCTCAAAAGGATTAACATAACTTTAGGGCCCATAACCAAAAGTTCGGTCTTAAAACTTGAGAAGTCTTACAACTAAGTTGTAGTCGGAACTAATTTTGAATTTAAACATGTTGATACTTGTTCCTTACTTTCTTGCATGTGAGTTTATATGTTAAAGAGTCTTTGGTGCTAAATGTTTTGTGAGAGATGATGATCACTTGTATATAGTAGTTTAGATTTAATTTCATGTCTTAAATTCATGTCTAGGAATTTAGAGGCAGCTTTGCTGCCAAGCCTTTTATCCCCCATAATTTCGTGTGTGAATATGTATATATGTATATAAGTGTGACAATTATGTGCATATGTATTTGTGAATATTTGTGTTAACATTCTCATGTTTCAGGTACCCTTAATCCCCGGCTAGAACGATCCCTACTTATTCTATACTACTAACGCTTGTAGGGTTATTATTGCTTGATGCTCGCTTCGGCGACTCGTCAACCCTGACTATAGAATAGGCGTAGTTAACTTCATCAATTTTGTGAAGACTCACACTATTGGAACCCAGTATCTCCCTTGCCCGTGCTCAATTTGCAAAAATGGTCCTTATTATAAGGAACTCGAAGAGATTTATCATCACTGCATGAATTGTGGTTTGGATTCGACTTACAAAGTTTGGCACCTACATAGGTAAGTTTCTGGTCAACCCGCAATGATCAGTCGACGGAGACAATGGTTTCAAGACAGAGTCGAGGCTTCTAGTGTTGGCGATCCTTTAGTGATCCCGCCTGTGGAGATTATACAAGATGTATTTCCGTACTATCCTAGATACCAAGGAGATGCACCGCATAATGTTGTTGAAGAAAATGATGAAGTTCAATTCAATGACATGGTAGATGATGATTATGCTAAGTATAAAAGACTTCTAAGGGAGTCGCAAACCCCATTGTATGAAGGGAGTGAAGAAACTGTATTAAGTGTCATATTACATGGAATGAAAATTAAAGTTCAAAATGGATGGTCGGATACGAGTGTTGATAAATTATGTGAATGGTTGCATAAGTTTTTTAAAGGGCATAATTTCCCTGTGAGTTATTCGAGAATTACAAAATTCCTCAAGAATCTTTCCCTTGGATATGAAAAAATTCATGTTTGTGAGTTCAACTGTTACCTATTCAGGGGGGCTGAAAATAAAAACCGTAGGACTTGTCCAGTATGTGGTGTTGAAAGATATAAGCCAAATTCGGATGACATTCCAAAAAAGGTAATATGGTATTTTCCTCTCACTCCATTGTTGACATGGCTATTTATGTCTCCACACATAACAAAACATATGCGATAGCATAAGGAGAGGCAACTAGATGAAAGTACCCTCTGGCACCCATCTGATGGAGAAGCATGGCAACATTTTAACAGGACATTTTCAGGTTTCGACGACATTAAGGGAAGAAATGTGCGGCTTGGAGTGGCAACTGATGGTTTCAGTCCATTTGGAACAATGACAACCCATCATAGTACATGGCCCGTGGTTGTGATGCCATTTAATCTACCCTCTAATATGTGTATGAGAAAGGAATATAATATGCTGGCCGTGTTGATTCCTGGCCCTAAATCTCCAGAAAAGTGTCTTAGTGTCCTCATTCGTCCATTGATCGACGCGTTCTGTGCTGAATGTCGTCGCTTCGATTCTTTGCTGGACTAGTGTATTGTCCCTATCAGTGTGGACTTGATTTCCTTCTCCTCTCTTACTAGGGATTGAAGATCTGAGAACAACACATATAGATGAGGTTTACTTCTCATGAGTAAAGCTAAAACACATAAAAACTTCCTTAACAAAATATTCTGCTATTAAAAAAAATAAAATCTCAAAAACTGGAAAAACATACCAAGAAATTTCTTGAACAAAACTTGGGACTTAATAGAAGGGTCCCAACTCTCACTACAAGAAAAAATACCTTAGGCGAAGAATTTTATATGTTTTTGTCGGCTAAAAAAGAGTACGGCTATGAAATCAGCTTCGTCCTCTAAGAAGAAGATTTCGTCGCCTAAGTAAGATCTTAGGCGACGAAACATTACAATCGTCGTCTTAGAGAAGAATACCGACGATGAAAAAGTTTGTCATCGTCTGTATATTTTCTTAGGCGACGCAATACTGTTTTGTCTGCTAAGAGGATGCTTAGGCAACGAAAAATTGATGTTTCGTCGCCTAAGTTATTCACTTAGGAGACGAAAATCATCTTTCGTCGCCTAAGTTGTAGCAAACTTAGGCGACGAAATTTAATTGTTTCGTCTCCTAAGTGAAGAACTTAGGCAACGAAACATCAATGTTTCGTCGCCTAAGTAAACTCTGACTATATAATCTGGGTTCATTTCCAGATCGGGAAGAACAGAAAAAAAGAGGAAAAATTCTGAATTTGTTCCTCCCACATAATTTTTCTACCGATTTTCATTTTTGGATGTGAAAAGCTTTAAATCGGAATTTCTTAAGCCTTCTCCACTACTACCTATCAATTTTTAACTTCGTATGATCTCTTTCTTCATCTTTTTCAACAAAAATTTCAATTTTTTCCATTGAAATATTTCCATTTAATTTGTTGTGTGTGTATATATATTGTGAGGTGATAGTATTCCTTTTGTTGATCCATATATACGTACTCAATCAATTGTTGATTTTTGTGAAATTGTTGAATTATATATATTATTTTTTTTAAAATGCCTTAATTAATTTAATTAATAATTGGTATTATTTAAAAAAAAATCATTGTTTGTTAAAGGAAAATACCTTTTGTGTGCCTTCGTCAAAGTAATGACGATAGTAAATTAGGAAATCAGTTATCAATAAGTTGTAACGTTTCAATCAGTGATTATGATCATCAATGTAATTGTTATTACCATTGTAATCGTCACCCTATATAAAGGGATTCTCTAATGAAATGAGTAGACCAATTCTGATTATTCTACAACACGTTATCAGCACTTTGCCTAACCTAGAGTTTTAGCCGAAAGAAAAAAAATCTGCCGAGAAAAAAAAAAAAAAAACTGACAGGAAAAAACAAAGAAAAACCCTAGTTTTCCCCCTCCCGGCCGCCGCCGAAGCAGCCCCGCCCAAGCTCAGCCTCGCTAGCAGCAGCTCCGCAACGGCGTCTGCTCCTCCGCACAGCAGCAGAGCTGCTCAACCAAGCCGAACCCAGCACCCGGCTCCCGCGTCGACCCTCCGATCCGATCTGACCTCCAGATTCCAGCCTCGATCGACGATCCGATCACATCACTCGATCTCGATCTCAGATCCCAGCATCTGCTCCTCCCGATCACATCGACGACGACGACGACAGACGCTGCTGCTGTTCCTCCGACGCCCGCCCAGCCCACCTCCGACGACGATCGGATTTGCTGCTCGACCCGGCTCCCAGAAACTGATTTGGGCACCCATCCTTCTCCGTCGCCGGCGTTCTTCCTCGACGTTGATCGAGCTTTCCTCGCCGCTGGACGAACCTCCCCAAAGCCCAGCCCGATGCTTCTAAGCGACCTGGCTCCCTCCGCCTGCAGCGCCGCCCCCAAACAGGCGAACCCGGATCGTCCCCCCCCCCCCCCCCCCCCCCCCCGATCCGGCCTCCTCCTACGCCGGACCAGCGCCAACGACGCCAGCCCATCAACGTCGATGCCCTGATCTGATCCACCGGCTCGCCTCCAATCGGCGCCTCGTCTCTCCGATCGGCCGACGAACCAGGCGCCGCCTTGCTCCTTCTGCGATCTGAAGAAAAAAATTTCTACCCGGGTCCTTTGGGCTCGACCCGACCCGGCCCAACACCTTGGGCCTGACCCAACCCGAAAAAACAGGAATTTTTTTTAAAGGTAAATTTCAAAATTACCGTACTGTAAATTATATTTACCGTATGATTATTTACTATATAACTATTTACTGTTTTATGAATTTAACGGTGAATATTAAATTATATAATCGATATGGTAAATGTATGATTAAAGTGACTAATCATATGACTATTTTTTTTTTTGTGACATATCAATTACGATGCGGCGATCAATATGTGACGTTTATTGGGAGTCGGAGATCGAGCAATCGCATCATATGCAGTTTATTTGGCAAACTTACAGTATGAATTTTGCCGCATTCGTTAAATCTCATTTAAAATTTCATCATATAATGCTTTTATTAAATCGCATTAATATTTATTTAAATGATAAATATAGAGCATTATATGTTCATTTTATTACTGTTAGATAATTACTTTATTTAATAGTTTAACCATTGCCATGATAATGTAATTTCATGAGCATTATAGTATAAAGAAAAAGTGACAAACCTATAATGTGGAAAAGTATTTTCACGAAGTAAGACAAATATGACCATTACAAATTTTGGTCTTGAGATCCAATTTTAATTTCTTGAAAAATTTTCATCATGGATATCTTCTTGATTATATAAATAGCAATGATAATGAAATTTCATTAGCTTTACATGCAATGAATATGAAAAAATCAAAATTTTATTGTGATAACGAAATTTCACGAAGCATCAGATTTACCATAAAGTATCTTGGTTTATATTAGTCGTCGTACATGTCATTTAGACCACGAGATTAATATATTTTATTCTTCCTATATTTTACAGATGGTTTAACCATCACAGTTTAGTTTTGACATATTGGACTCTGAAGAATTTGAGTACCAAATTCCCTATTAAGCCGACAAAGGCTTGAACATGGTATTTTTATGCAAAATTGCTTGATGTAAATAGCTAAATAAATAATTTCAATATCTTGAATGACAATGTAAGGTCTTAGAAAAATATATATATATATTCTTGAACAAATTGGGCAAAATAATGCAACGACCCTAAAACAAAGGGTAATTACCATGGACGTAAAAATTCATATAATCATCCAAAAGTAAGTGGAAACAATGCAACATTTAAAAGATGACATAGGGGACATGTCATGTGCAGTGAAGCACTCTGCCATTGTTGTAATTCAATGAACTATTGATACGTACATTATAAGCTAGTAAAGAATTAGCTACGACTTTCAATATATATGAAGAATCATATGAGTACGCGGATTATGGAAAAGTATCTTCAATATCCAACAAAAAACATTGAAAATGAATTTACAACTAAAAGCATACAAAATGGGAAGAAGATGTCAATGAAACGACTCATCATTGCAGCTATTAAAAGAGCAAAAAGGATCTGGCTCAATCCAAGATAGACTTTGATTAGTCTACTTTTAAACTTACAAGATATCCTTATAAAGGCCATTACGCCTAAATACGACTTTTTGTCCTAAATTAGACTTTTTGTCTTAAAGTTTCTATCTTTTAATTGGACAAGACTAAATGTAATCGTTGGCATTTTTTGAATTTTCTCTAAAGGAATTGAGATTATTCAAATTTTATTCATAATATACATAATTCAATTTTCTATATCTAACTTTGCAAAGTATTGCATAAAGTAAAGCAACATATCATAATATAGGCATGAAACAAAGAACCGTGTGCAAAGAAACGCACAATGTAATCCCTAAAATAATAGTACTGAAGAACAGTAGTACTATGTCAATAGTATATGATAATGATTAGTATATCAAAGAAAGTAATAAGGATCAGTATATCTTTTCCTTTGGGATTCATAATACACCTGCCTAATTGGGATTAGAATCTCTTTTATTACAATCCCCATCGATTTACTCTAAAGAACTTGAGTTACGTTTCGATGTATATATTGAGCATATGTCAAATTGACAATTTATGCCATAAAAGAAAATTGAATTTTGTTTTCCACATTATAAAGAAATTTACGCCACGATTTTCATGTGAAAAAGACACAAGTGAGAATTCATTTGAGCTCCTTTGCATTACCTCTAAATGACTGCGAATGTAAACGAGTATTAGAGAAGATTATATGTCAACTTAGTAGGTTCTAAGTAACCGCTAATTAAATCCAACGTCATAAGAAAATGATATTTTGGAATTCTGACATAGATTGGCTTTGATCTGGTGATCCATACATTAAAGAAACTACTATGGACACCCATATTTTTGGATAAATAGAAGCAAACACCAGAAGAATATGGTTCACACACGAAACTGAGGACGAACAAAGAACATTTTATCCTCAAATATTATTTCGATACAATCCATGTAGGGATGAAGACGTGTGTTCAATCCCTATATTCCACCGCTCCCCTACGGTGACATTATGATATATTTGATGCACAAGTACATGCACTTATATCATATTATGCTTCTTATCTATTGTGATTCTATGAATCGAAGCACATCACTCAAAGCCTATTAGTGAAATTATGATTGAGATCATCATATGCAAAGGACACATGAGTTTCTCATTATGTTGTTATATTGAATCAAAAGAGGATTCAGTGGATCGATTCAACCAACTTGCGGACACCATAGATATTTTATGGTGTTGGTTGTTGTGTCGACACGCTGGTCACGTGTCATGACACCATCCACAATTAAAAATTTCTGCTGCTTATGCTAGAAAGTCAAAGCACCTAGGCCGGGTTAATTTCCGTAGGTGTGATGATTTTATGGCTTATTATACGGGATTTGTAATGGACATCATATTCCTATATAAAAACTCAATTGGTCTCACGGAAAATGATTACAGTAATAGTCTTAATATTGGTAAAGCACACCAATACTTCCGTTTTGGGTTATGCAATTTTGCATGCAGCGTTATTTATTCATCTTTGACCATCATCATTGAACAAATTTATACCATAGCTAGTGACTATGTGTGAGAATTTTACAGGATTTCAAACGAACTTGTAATCCTTGAGCTCTTTTGGATTGACACGGATCTACAATCCTTGAGCTCCATTAAATGTTTTATGTGCCAAAATTGCGCCGCCACAGCGCACAATGATGGGTTACTTGAGATGAATAAATATCTATGCTGGATATGAACTTCCAGCTATAGTCCGCTATGTCGAAACCTTGACAGGCGATCTCCTCACCGCTAGATTTGCGGTGTGTCACTTTGATGAGACAGTCTTCCCGTCGTTAGGGGGAGATAAGAACAAGCATGTTCAAGTGGAACGACAGGAATTGTCGTGGTTTGTCCCCACTATGTCTCATCTCGATCCCCAAAATCACACAAAGTAAAGTGTGCAGATGTCTTATACATTAAAGTGACGAGATCATATAAACATGCTGCAAATATACCTGCAAGGATTGTGTTTTATCAAAAGGACATGGTATCACCCAAGAGGAATTGGGTATTGCACTGTCACCATGGATGGTGGCATGGTGACGCCATAAGTGGCATAAATGGTGTCACAGGCCGTGGCTCTCCAAGGAAGAGGGGGAGGCCACCTTAGGTTCGATACATACTTGTGTAAAGGAAGAAAACAAGTTTGGCACAACCTGATCTATTGATCAGTGATACTCAAATCCGTCTCATGAGAATATTTATGGATTGTGGTTATCATTGGGGGACGCCTCAAATGTTAGAACCAATCCTTAAAGTATAGAGATCTCTACAAACACATTACACTAGTGTACATGAGGACGTGGAATAATGAGTCTACTATCGAACTATACTTCGTTGAAAAATGTCAACTTAGTAAACTGGCCTAATGGAAATAAGCGATCCAGTATAAACAAAGAGATAGGTCTTTTGGACAGGTGACGCCGACACCGCAAATATAAACCCTATCAAATATATCTTTGTTAGAATGCGTAATGAGAATAAGAGTATTCAGACTCACCTTATGGCGCAAGGTATCTCAAAAACGCACTGGAATCGACTACGAGGAGATATTCTCTCGTAATGAACTACGATGAGACAATCTCTTGTAATGGATGTCATTGCACTCCACTACCTTGTCAGTTTGGTAGTTTCCGAAAAACTGAACATGCAGCTTACGAAAAGTGATCAAAACATATATCTCTATGGGGATCTAAATTAAGAGATATACATGAGGATCCTAAACGGACTTCATCCACCCAAATCAAGTGACTCTAGATCACATGAGTACGTTTGCAAAAGAAATTGAAACGTTCACTAAAGTGACTACTTGATTGGGAAGAGATTGGTGAATTATGTCATTGCGTGCTCATTATGGATATACACAGACTCTCAATGAATTATGAGATACTCTATGTATTGTAAATCCTAAGTTAAGAATGAAAAGATCTTGAGAATACACAGTCTTGAAATGAAACTCAAGGACTGTATTGATGGTAACCATACATCAATCGGCTTAGGCACTCTAAAGAATAAAGTGAGGCCTCCATATACTCTCATGATCAGTCGAAGTCTTTACTCTAACAATAGATCCGTTTTTCATCTAAAGGAAGATGATGAAGAAGTATTGGGAAATGAAATTCCTATACAAGTGCAATAATGCATGATTGTACTTAAACATAATATGTAAGACTCGACCTCTCATTCGATGTAAATTTGTAAAGCTATGTTTAGCTCTGCGCCTACGCAACGCAAATCATTCTTTCATTAAAGATATGAAAGATTTGGGCTCATTCAATCTCTACATAGAATGTGACATGATAAAGAAATTATCCACGTCATAGCCAACTATGCGTAAAGAAAAACGCATTAAAGATGAGATAAGAAAATCTGTTATTACAGATCAATTTCAAATCTCTTGATGGTTCACTCATACTCTAGACGAAGTTATAGCTATTTTGTTATATGAATGTCATACCACGAGTGAACCTGATGTTCAATATGAACCAATGTGTTCGGTTCATGAACAACCTTATCCTCAAGATCAAAGTAAATCAAGTTGGATCTGAGGAAGATATGGCAAGATTTAGTTACTAAATCATTGCTCAAAGTCATATTTGGAAAAACATGTGAAAACACATAACTGTGCTGATGTTACTAAAGCTCCCTTGATCAAATGAAAGAATCAGGGAGAATCCCATGATTAATGTAAAAATCAGGGGGAGTTGCAGACATCAGGGGGAGTCTAGCACATACATGTTGTTTTCAAATGTAATAGGTGCGTTGCGCTCTTTTTGTCCTTCGACCAAAGTTTTATTTTCTCCCATTGGGTTTTTGTTACTTGGCAAGGTTTTTAATGAGGCAACACCACATGCACCATTTTATCTGTGTTGAAGGAAAAACATAGGAATGCGAAAGCTTTCAAAGCTTCCTTGATTAATGTAAGGATCAGGGGGAGATGTAGACTTCAGGGGGAGTATAATACACACATGTAATCCTCAAAGGTTAAAGGTGTGTTGTGCTCTTTTTCCCTTCGTCCAAGTTTTATTTTGTCCCACTGGGTTTTGTTACTTGGCAAGGTTTTTAATGAGGCAACGATCTATGCACCATTCCGTCTTTGACTCGGCACAAGGGGGAGTGTTAAAGGAAAATACCTTTTGTGTGCCTTCGTCAAAGTAATGACGATAGTAAATTAGGAAATCAGTTATCAATAAGTTGTAACGTTTCAATCAGTGATTATGATCATCAATGTAATTGTTATTACCATTGTAATCGTCACCCTATATAAAGGGATTCTCTAATGAAATGAGTAGACCAATTCTGATTATTCTACAACATTGTTATATAATTTATATATAATTAGCGGTGAATGAAAGAATAAATCATTCTTTGATTCACTGATGTACATGCATTTATATACTTAGAAATCTCATTCGAGAATTAGCATATGATTCTTGAATTGTCCCATTTTTGGACAGTTTGGGGGCAGAGGACTTTGTTTCACAGTTTGTATAGGTCTTGTGTATTCGTTTGCGGTCGTGGGTATATATTTCGACAGGGTCTCCCAAAACTGTTCTTCGAGTGCATACTAGATATATAGCTATTCGTGCACTTGAGGAACTGTGGGGAGATGCTGCCGAAATTTTCCCACGACTGAAAACGAATACACAAGATCTATACAAACTGTGAAACAAAGTCTTATGCTCCTGAATGGGATTATGACCCTAACCGGAGGCATAAGGTCGAGAAGAAACATGCATATAAATTGTTAATTTGTTAATTTGTGATTATTTATTGTTTCTCTTATATATATATGACAAGTGATCGATGAATAAAGACAAGAGTTGGATGCAGTACCCAAGGGGGAGCATTGAATACCAACAAGGAGTAGGAAGTTTTATAAATTTTGTACGTGAACATGGTGGAGGAAACAAAACATACAGGTGTCCCTGCTTAAGTTGTATGAATACAAAGTGCAAGACGATAGTCAGAATCTACGATCACCTGTGTAAGAAAGGTATTATGCAGAATTATACAACATGGAGTAAACACGGTGAAATAGTACAGTACTATGGGCAGAAGGGGGACAGTCCCACATCGAAGGGTGAGGCCAGTCCTCACACCCGGCAGCCTATATATGAATCCCAACTACCCTCATTAATAGGTAATCAATACTCCAACTACTCATTTCCGCTTAAGTTATCAGTTTATTCCAACTATACTGACTTAGGCATAGGAGCGGAATAGACCGGCCCCGCCCGGTATTCCCCTATTTAGCAGGATTTGCAGGTTGGAGTCACACCAAGATCCACCAGTATCTGTGAGTCTACGGATTCAGACAGAAATAATTGGCGCCGTCCTTGGGAAGAGTACAAAAAGTTTGTGTTGTCATACGAGCGGGAATGAAATCGATCAGTCTACGGGTCACAAAAAAAAAACAACAACATGTCTGGAAGCACAGGAGAAAGAGGGAAGGATATCCAGAGGACCGATGGGTTCTAGAGCCGATGCCAGTCCAAATCCCGGGCAAGGGTGCAGTCTAAATCCCGGGGGCGGGACAAGGGCAGCCCGCTGGAGGTTGCAGTCAGACCGTTGTCGCTCCCCAGGATCAGGACGGAACCATAGCCGCATCCGACAGGGCTGCACGCGGGAAGGACCCGGAAGAAGCCCACCAGGTCTTGAGCCTGGAACCCGCGCATACGTCCCCCGAGGCCCTGAACCGAGGGGAAGATCGGCTGCCCAGCAGCGATAGCCTGGACGATGTCTCCACTCCCAGCCAGTACGATATGGCGGGAGAAATAGAAGAGATGCGAGCAGAAGTAAACCGCTTGCGGGCAGAGAGCGATCGGGACAGGCAGGAGGCCACCACCAGGTATCAAGACATGGAAGCGATCAATGCCGCACTGGTGGCAGCCTTGGAAAGAGGCTAGGAGCGCAATGCCGCTCTGGCGAAGTCATTCGCACCGCCCACAAAAGAGCCTCCCCACCAAGAGGTGGGCCAGTCATCAGGAGGAGAGAGGGACACCGGCGTGGCGGGAGACGTGTTCCAGGCGGCCGCGACACCACCAAAGATCGTCCCAACTCCTAGGAGGACTAGTGACTCGTTCGAGGAAGATACCACCACCTCGACCGCACGGGCACTACATATACTATCTGACTCAGTGTCAGAGATGAAGGCTCAGATGGAGGCCAACAAGAGAAAGGCTGCGAGATCGCCGGAGAGCGCACGATTCAACGAACGGCCTGGACCCTTCTCACTTCGGGTACTAGAATCCGGAAGAGTGGGCACCCAAAAGTCGCTGAAACTGACATACTCCGGAGCCGGCTGCCCGTACCAACACCTGGACAGCTTCCGATCCCAGACGTGTGCTAAAGGCTACTCCGACGCCGTTTGCTGCAACATATTCCAGGAGACCCTATCCGGGGAGGCACTTAGCTGGTTCTACGAGTTGCCAGCGAATTCTATAGAGGCATTCGAACAGCTAGCCGACAGGTTTGTGGGCCGGTTCATATTACGGGTTGAGGGGGCCCGGACCTCGACGGTTCTTTTCAACTGCAGGCAGGCAGACAACGAAGAGATCTGAGCTTTCGCAACCGTTGGCAGACGGCCACTACTGGGGTTAGAGACTTGGTCAAGGGGATTGCCGAATCAGCCTTCAAGCAAGGTCTGCGGCCCGGAAAATTCTCGTACGCTGTGCGGGTGGAGACCCCGCAGGGTTAAGACGAGTTGATGGCGATGGCCATTAGGCACGCCCAGGCGGACCACGAAACTTATGGATCTCGCCAACACAAGAGAAGGCAGGAGGAACAGGACTCCGCCCGGCAGGAGACGAGAAACTGGCAGCAAGGCTACGACCGAGGAGCCGCATCCGACAGGAAGCCAAGGAGCTGGCCGAACCAGCAGCGCCGGAGGGACAATTTTGACACCCTGCAGCGAGGTGGCAAGCCCCCACCCTACCAACAAACCCGCCCCCTCACAATAATGCCAAAGGGACGGTAAGAGGTATTCTCCACCTTAACCGCTTCCTACGAGGACATTCTATATGAGAACGGGAACAACATCCCCCCTCCACCGAAAAGAAAACACTCAAAGGGGAACCTAACCAGGGCGCAGACCGGTAAGTATTGCTCCTACCACGATGAAGCCACGCACCACACAAACGACTGCCTTGCCTTGAAAACCACGATTGTGGGCCTGGTCTGCCACGGCGACTTGGAGCAGTATCAAGGGTAACCCGGCCAGTGGGGACCGCGCGGAATTGGGGTGTCTATCCCACAACACCAACGCTCACACGACCGGTTGGGGTGCCTATCCCGCTTACACCTGTATAAAATCTCAGCGGTCCAAGAACCTATCAGCTGGAGTAAAATGCTAGTTTTTTTTTCCCCGTTCTAAACACAACTAGCTAGGCACCCCAACCAGTTCGATAGGTGTAATTTCAGCAGTTATCTATTTTCAACTTTATTTTCAACTAAGTACATATTGAAATCCATGGGTAGCTAAGCCAGGTAAATTGAAAAAGGCATTACACAAGCTCAGGCAAAATGTCCATTCATTGTAATTCAGGGCAACATGTACAAAAAAAAAAGAAAAAAAAGAGAGAAAACAAAAAGGGGAGGGCAGGAGTGTACAAAGTCCGGATCCTGCTAGGGCGCTTCCGCCTACTCCCCCTCTTCAGCAGGAGCTCCTTCACCAGCGGATCCACCAGCGGCGTTTTCGACAGCGGGGTCCTCACCGGCAAGCTCGGTACCACCCTCCAGACCCTCCTCTTCGTCCGCCTGCGGCAATGGCAACTTAGAGACGTCAAGATAGCCCTTACTCTTCCACTCGTCATAAGCATCGGCTATCCCCGCATCCCGGGCCCGTTCCAGCAGATCAAGAAGCTCATCGCTTTTCTGATACTTCTTCACTACCCGCTGGTACACCTCCAGGTCATTTTCATCGATCGCCCCGCCGGCAGAGGTGGATACCGTCACAACCTCCCGTTGGAGCTCCTCGACCTTGGTCTCCAGCTCGGCCCTCTCCTCCTCCAGACCACTCTCCTCCTCTTCAAGAGCCTCAACCTGGGCCTCCAGCTTAGCAACTTGCTTTCTGGCCCTCTCCTCCAAGCGGGCCTTCTCCCGTTAGAGCTTGGATTTCTCCAACTCCAACAGGTCTCGGGCACTCGTTAACACCGCCACCTGCTTCTTCAGCTCAGGCAGGTCTTCACTTGCATCCGACTGATACAAGTGGTACAACAGCTACAGTTTAACAAGCACCGGTTAGAAAGCAACAGAGCACGATATAATGAACGAATACCAGTGGCAAACTATCCTTACCTGGAGGGCCACCTCCTTGGTTTTCAGCTGGTTCTCCCCCGGTCGCCCTCCCGGAGCCACAATCTTCTCCAACTCCATCCCCTGCACATCCATGAGCAGCCTCCGGGTGAAAGAGTCGCCAGGCCCCGCTGTAGGATCCTTCTCCACCCTCGATGCTTCTGTGCCGGCAGCAATATAGCTACAGGCAGCAGGGAAATCGCCTTGGGCGGTTGTGGGAACACTACGTATCAGCTTCAGCCGCTTCGCCAAACTCTGATCAGCAGACCAGCCAGTGAAGGTAACAACCGCGGACGCCGGCATCTCCCGGGACCTCTTCCTCCTCTCACCCAGGTCAACCTGTAAAGGGGAAGATTGGGCTGCAGCTAGTGGGGACCTGGTGACTGGCACCAGACCCAACCGCTGTGGAATCCTGGAAGCACCACCCGACGGCTTTGACGGCCCAGCAACAGTCTTCACGCGGATTAAGGCATCCTCGTCCACAACGTCCAGTGATACCGGTTTGTCATGCACGGTCAATCCCCCGGTTCGCCGGTCAACCGTGGACTGCGCAGCGGCGTCCCCCCTTTCCTTCAGCTTCGAGACCAGATCCTGATTGTCCATTACAGCGTCTCGTCAGCTTTAATTGCCGTCCGGAAAGATACACTTGCAGAACATAAGATAAGTATATTAGCTAACACCAATACGGTCGACAGGATCAGAGATACGTCCTACATTCCACCACCTACCAGGACCCCCCTACCCCCCAGATGACATAGTTCCAGCACCTCTCGCCGGATGAAGTTGTAGGAACTCCGCTTCAGGTCCGACCAGCACCCAAAAACCCGGGCGATCCTATTTTTCTCCAATTCAGATAAGCGATACGACTGATCGCCGATCGGTTGAAAGGCACCAGGGATCCGGTAAGCCCTACTTCTCCCCTGCCAACCCCCCCTGCCATTACCACCTTCTTCCTTCAGTTATTGTTGACCCAAGAGGACAAGCGGGTTATCACCGGCTTAAAAGCCCGAGAAGAAAAGCTTACACACCCCCGGGCCTTACTCTTCTTCGAGTATGTCACCCGGTACAAGGCCCGAAACTCATTCACCGTAGGGTAACTCATCTCACTCAGCCAGTAGAGACAGCCCAGACTCAGCAGTTGCCTCCACTGGTTCCCGGGTAGATGTGCCGGTGATATCCTTATGGCACTCAGCAGGTAATGCACAAAATCCGGCAGCAGGAGCGATAGCCCATGCAGGAATTGGTCCTCATGAACGGCAACCCAACTATCCTCCGGGTTGCAAGCCGACTCTCCGGAATATAGGGGCCGCAGCTCTACCTCTCCAGGAATATTCCACCTCGCCCGAAAAGCAGAAATCTCGGCGGGAGATAAAGATCCCTCTGGCTCATCACAACTTATGGTTTTATCCCCTTCCACAATCATGTGGCGCGGGTTCCCTCCCTGGTGGGCAGTGCCCAAGGACACTCCGTAGGGAGCATCCTCCTATCCAGGCGACCCGGACGTCGATGCCTCGCCGGCCGAGCGAGTGCTGGGGCTAGGCCCCGAGGAAGAGGAGGCAAGCCAGTCCTCCATCCTCTCCTGGTCGTCAATCACCGGTCGCCTAACCGGCGATCTGGAAACCTCACTGGACCTCCCAGAATCCATATAACCTAGAAGAAAAAAAAAACCCCTTGCCCGATTAGAAACACGATCTAAAAAAAAAAAAAACACCAACAACCACAACAGGCCTGTACGAAGCATATTGTGCCCCAGCACAGTCCACACCGGGCGATAGGCATCTCAGCCGACAGTTCCCGGTTCTCGGAGAGATCCAGTACTACAACGATCCTATCCAAAGGGGCTAATCTAGGTACCACCAAACGCCTATTGGATCCATCCACAAACAAAAAAGTGGGAGGAAAAACAATTTCAGAACCACAAAGGACTGGGACTCACCGATTTGTATGCACGACGACTGAAACGTAGCAGCTGGAAAGCACCGAGCAATTATGTTGAACGAGGCTAAACGAAGGATCAGTTATCAGCCAAACGAAAAAACACACGAAGAGACAAGGGTTTATATGCAGCCCCAGTGCCCTTCAATTTCCCCCCCAAACTACGCAGTAGGGCAACTCAAGCATCCGCGGATCTGGGCCATCCATCTCTGACCGTCTCCTACCGGCACGTGTCCTAGTATTGATAACCTCCCAGGCCATCATAACTGAGGGGACTGATGGAATACCCCCCCTCCAATGCATGTCAGCCACCTGCCTCGCATGCGGAGGGTAGTTGAAAGAGCAGGGGACTTACTCGAACCGTCTCACCTACAGCCTACTCCACCTAGCGCTGAAATACTCCAACATATCAAGGTATCCCACCGGGAGAACTCTTCCTCTAACACAAGAGACTTCTTCCCGCAGGCTTGAAATCCTGCAGGATTATTATTGTTACCCCGGAAATATTCCAACAAGTACGGGGCAATCTAACATATGTCCCAACGGTACGGGGCATCCCACCAGTTGAACTTATTCCACATTTACAGCCAAAACAAAAAAACGACTCATTCAAAAAAAACCCTAAACTCATCAGAACACGTAGTGGAAGAGTGCTGAATGAGACACAAGCACAAATTCCGAAGAAAGTGACTTTCAGAAAAATTTACGTTGACGAAGGCATTATCGGCAGCATTCCTGCCGACGCTGCCGATGCTGCGCACAAGACTGCGATACAGCCTGCCGATCACCCTGCCGAGGCAGCAGCCTAGCATGCTGCCGAGGCTGCGCACAAGACTGCGATACAGCCTGCCGATCACCCTGCCGAGGCTGTATCTCATTCAAAAAAACGGCTCAAACAAAAAAACTCCACACACTTGTACTTTTCTTCCTCGCATGAGACTTGCTACTATATCCGATAGCTTATCAACCTTATTCTCTAATGCCGAACTCGATGTAGTCTCATTCACTTTGTGCTTCAAGGCATTGTCTCGTGACATGCCAAATTGTTGACTATTCAATGCTCGGATTTCCAGCAAGTTCTTGGCCGGTGTAGGATCGAGCTCAAGGAAGGAACCTTGAGCTGCCGAATCTAGGAACTCCCTCTCCATGAGACGCAAGCCCTTATAGAAATACTGAATAAGTAGTCCCTCTCTTATGCCATGAGATGGACACGAAGCAACGAGGGTTTTATACCTCTTGTAATATTCAGAAAACGTCTCATCTCCTCCTTGCCAAGTGCTTGTGATTTTCTTCCTCAGATCAGTGATTCGAGATGCCGGATAATAGTTGAGTAGAAACGCATTCACCATCATCTCCCATGATGTGATACGACCAGTTGGCACCTCGAATAGCCACTCCTTGGCTTGATCTTCAAGTGAAAACGGAAAAGCTTTCATCTTGAAGTGCTGAATGTCGGCACTTGTTCAGATCTTCGGTGGTAAAGTTAAACCACTGAAGATGCTTATTCAGATCTTCTCCCGCCAAACCATGATATGGCCTCAATTGGTGGAGAAATCCACTCTTCAATTCGAACTCCCCACTCTTGCCGGTTGCACATGGAGGGAAAGTGATGTTTGCTGGTGCGGTTCCTCCTCCGGTGAAATGACCATTATGAGCACGGATTGAAGTCATGATTGGTGGCGCGTCAAAGTTAAAATTAGGTAAGTGAGGTTCGGCAAAGGCTTCAAATTCGGGTCCCTCAATGTGATGCTCACACGATGAAGTAGCTCGAGAGGCCGAACTAGGACTAGAGGGTGGTGAAGGTGACGATGCCAAACTGAGAGTGTCGATGGAGGAAGTGGCGTGATGATAGCAAGGGCGAGGTCTTCGTTGATTCGTTGCAAGCGTCCGCGGTGATCTCGTGTCCAAAGATTAAACTCGGACATGCATTATTCTGAAATTTGTTCAACACAAAGCAAGTTAGAAACATTGAAGACAAAATAGAAAACAAGAATATACAAGGCAATTATAAGCCACGGTATTGGAAATTTCAAACAAATTTCAAACAATTTCAAGCTATACACAATCGGCAAAGATGAGATATACATGGCATACAAAGTTTAAAACACACGAAATAATTCAATGATGGTGTCGAAAGTTGTCTTAGTCTAATTGCTTTTAAGTTTGTTTAAACTCTCAAAGTACGTGGAGCAGAGGAGATAACGGTGCAATGGACTGAAGTAGTCCCCGGTAGTATCATGCTTTATCCGATATACCTCGAGAGTTCAAACCACATAAACGTTTTATTTCAAGCCTCAAGGCTTACTTATGCCGAATTTTCTCTAAGTTTTGAAACTTGGTGGACGTGCGGCCTAGGTGCAATCGTCTAGACACAAGATTCCGTGGTTTCAGAAGGCTAGGCGTGTCATCCGAAAATAGCTCAAGGCAAGACTCATTTATTGGTTACCACGGATGACAAGTCCCCTATCGCCCCTCTTCAAAAGAGAAGAGAAAACAGTCAGTGGGCATCTGAGATCTAATTTGACAAACCTTTGAGTCTAAGTCGGGACAACACACACTAATAGGCGAACCTTTTCCCGCTTACTCAGTTAGGAACCTCGTGTTGACAATACCATAAGTGTCGCTAAAAGCCGCCCTCAACCTCATGAGACCTCGAGAGATAACATGAAGGGTTAAGGCTAATATTGACACGAATGACCTTATCTATTCCTCTTCCCCTCACAACTCAAAGCAAACTCAACACCAATAATCCTCTAAGCCTCCTAGCAATTTAAACTAAGTTATTATAAGCAATCACAATCGGCAACAACAATATGAAATTTTTGGAAATTTAAACTCTACATGCCGAAGCATATTTCTAATTTGCAACAAAACTTCCAACAAAATAGTTACAATTCAAAATTTATACAAAACAAAAACATATCAAGCTTTTATAATCCCCGGCAACGGCGCCAAAAATTGACGTGCGGCCTAAGTACGCATGCAATAATGAACCCTACAATCGTTAGTAGCATATAGTAAGTATGGATCGTTCTAGCCGAGGATTAAGGGTACCTGACATGTAAAAGGTTAGACACATAACAAACACATATATACACAAACAATTGTCACACTTATTCACATACATACAAATATTAAAGCGTATTGGGGGTTTTAGAGATGAGGTTCGGCAACAAGTGCCGATTCTAACCTAGACATGGAATTAAACCTAATTCTACTAATTACAAATTGGTCGACATTCTTTCACAAAGCAATCAAAACATACAACAATTTAGCAAACAAGACTCACGGCAACATGTTAAAGTGTTCTAGACTCGACTTAGTTCTAACCTAACTAGCTCCTAAACGGTGTCACTAATAGATTAAGACTTCTTATGTATTTTAAGTGACTAAACGCCTAACCTTGAAGTTATACTAATCATATTTGAGAACACTAAACGTAGAAAGCAAACATGAAAAGTAATTAAGCACAAAGTCTTTTTAGTCAGAAACATATTAACAAGCAAGGCCTCACTCTTCTTATTACTATGTAAATTCTTTAGACTACTCTAACCCTCATAAACAACACAAATTAAGACAACTTATCGTATGACTCAACCTATGTAATTTCGGCGAATGAGACTAATGCCCTGCACATTGCAATTGTGTACAACACCAATCTTTAAGGCACACGGATCTAAAGTCCTAACCAAGAACGAATTTAAAAACCAAATTAACATGCTTGCCGATTATCCTATTACTATCTTGTTACATCTTTTCCTTATAATTTAACATGCAATTCAAAAACTTATCTTTAAAAAACCTTATATACAATTTAAGTACAAATTTAACATGCATAAACATAAAACCAAATTCACAATCGTTTTTCACATAGACATGAAAACACAAAAACCAAACATACACATGATCAGTTTCATAGACAAAACTACACATAACTACATACAATTAAAACAAGCCGAGAATGGGGAAAAGATGGATCGGATCACACTTTTGAATCCTTGAGAAGATCTTCAAAACCGTGGCTTGATGATTGGATGAAGGCTTAGAACTTGGTTCGGCGGTGGTGAAGTGTTTTTGGCTTGCTATTCTATGTAGGATCTTTGGTTGAATATTGGTAGAGCTTTGCACTAGTATTTTGCTTCGGAATGTGACACTTTTCCTTCATGGGTGCCGGCCTCTATATATAGGGAGAAGGTTGGTGCAATTTAGGAGAGTTAAGGAAAGCCAAAAAGGACTAGGAAACCTAATTTAATTAAGTTTCCCAATCCAAGAAGGTGTTGACTTCCTTTTCCTTTTTGAACTTGATTTCCATGTCTTTGAGCGCTCTTCATCTTCCTTAATGCATTGGGACACGGCTTTCATTGTTCTTGCAGCTCTAGGATATGGTATGCATGCTTGCAGCCTCTCGGAAGATCACCCGGAAGCTCCTCGTTAGTGATGCGGCCTCTCGGCAGCATGTCGGCAGCATCGGCATTGTGGCGTGCAGGCTGTATCGACAGTTGCTGCATATCGGAATAGTAGCGAGGCTCATGCAGCTGGCGACATATTGTCGACAGCGTTGCGGCAGGGCAGGCTCACGAGGCTCAGGTGCAGCAACGGTAGGCAACACAGGCAGCGGTAGTGAGCATGGCGTGCTTGCGGGTGCAGGGTCAAGTGCCAGTATCGGAGACGAGATGCCCATATCCGATACGGCATAAAATAGGCTTGAGCCTCGCCGGACACGTCTTGGATACGTCAGTGGATATGTCTGTGGGATACGGCTCGGATACGAGGTTCCCGTGTGGGACACGTCTCGGCGGCACTTGGTGTCATGCTGCGCGTGCTGCGCTGCGGCAGAGGCTGAAAATCGCCAAGACTGGCATTGCAGCCTATCAGCAGGGACTGAGCTGATTTTCTTCCATCTTCTCGGCAGATCTGATCTTTGCATCTTTAATCGAGCGTAACTTCCTCCACTGAGCAGCTATTGATGCAATTCCAAATCCTATGGAAACTAGACTAATAGGGCTTTCATGTATGTAAGGCACACCATCTAGTTTCAACTAAGCTGATTTGAGGAATTCCTGGAAGTCGAGTGATGTGTTCAGGAAAATCCTGAACTTTGCTGGATCCAAATTTGCATGGCAATTTCCGGCAGCTTCTTTAGCTCTAATTCCTTTAACTCTTTCCATTGCTCGATCATATATGTGTGTACTGCTCATAAGAGAAGAAGATTCAATCAAATATATAGTCGATGCTTATCAATTCATTGAAACATCTCCTAAGCTCTAAATTGGCTATTTTGACAATTTTGTACATTTTTACGAAACTTAGCACGATTTCTTTGTAACTCTACCAAATACTCATGACTCGATATTATGACTCGATTCTAAGATAATAAGGGTTAAAAAAAGTATAATTGAAGGGTATAACATATTAAGAACGTCGTATTTTATGCTCCTATCAGGATGATCATACATGTTGCACCTTACACAATTAAACGGGCTTTCAAGAAGGAAGTTTTCATATGGTTTAAAGGAGTAAAATATCCTCATGGGTATGCAGGAAATATATCTCAGTGCATTAACTTGGGGCAAAATACGTTTAACGGATTGAAGAGTCATGACTGTCATGTTTTACTGAAACGTCTTATTCCAGTGGTTATCCGACCCTATTTGCATGCAGATGTAGTGGAACCTATAATAGCATTGTGTAGGTTCTTTCAGATTTTATGCGCTAAAGAGCTAACGAAGTCAGATGTTCTCATTCTCACAGAAGACATCATCTACATTTTGTGCAAATTGGAAATGATTTTCCCCCTACTTTCTTTGACAGTATGATTCGTCTGATGATCCATCTTCCAGATCAAGTACTGCTTACTGGTCCAGTTCAGACCACCAGGATGTATCCCCAAGAAAGGTATTATTTATTAACTGTGTAATTTCAGGCAATTGTTTCAATACAACATTTATGTAAAAGCAAGAGTAACCCTGAAGGATCGATAGCGGAGTTGTACGTTGCACATGAATGTGTAACATACTGCAACTTATATCTCCGTAATAGTGACGAAGCAAAATCTTCTACAACGGCCTCTATAGTACTAGAGTTCAATTTTTCAGTCGTTTCTAGTGTTGTACGTCCGTTTGGTAATTTACCAAGTTCACAAAGATTGACAGATGCTGAGCTAATTGAAGCTCATTGGTGCGTACTACAACACTGTGACAAAGCACAATATTTCATGCGTGAGCATTTGAAGCTCATTGAAGGAAATTGCAGAGACCTACAGCCGAAAAAGACGCACAAAAGAATATTTCCCTATTACTTTCGCAAATGGGTACGTCACAACATTTTTCGTGTTAGAATATCTCAATTTCAATATTAGTATTCTGGGTTTAGGGTTTAATTTAAATAATTTATCACAACTTGGCAGGTGGAAAATCTCCAAAAACAGAAGAGATTGGTATTCGCCAGAATTGCACCATTTGGCGAGAACGTCGATTTCCCACAGTGTGCGAGCGATGTGTTTTGTCAACGGCATCAAGTTTGTGACACTTCAATGAGATGTAAATCATAAAACGCAAAATTGCGGGGTCATGGTAGATGGTGACGAATCAACCTACTACGGAGTGCTACTCACCGTTGTCGAACTAGTATATGGAAATATGAGCGTTGTCTTGTTCAAGTGTAGATGGTTCAATACTCATCCAAGTGTTCATATGAGTACAAAGATGGATTACGACATATTATCAGTGTATACGGACACAAGCTGGTATGAAAATGAGCCTTTCATTCTTGCCAGCATGGCAAAACAAGTGTTTTATCTTGATGATATCCTAAGGCCGGTGGATTTTGGAAAGTGGTTAACCCGATGTCACATAGGAATATATGGAGTGCGTCTACAATTGAAGGGGCCGTAGAACATGGTGATGAAAATGACGACGACACTGATGAACCATATCAAGAGCATTCGCCTTCTCAAATCCATAATGTAGACGCTATTCGCGACAACAACCGCTTACATTTTGTCACTTCTGATGAATTCATTGCAGTCCCAAATGCATCTACATCTCAAAACAGAGTCAATGACGACTTCATTAATGACGAGGATGATGAGGAATCAGACAATGATGAGGATTCCAATGATGACTTCACTGATATGATTGAAGATGCAGATGATACAGATGATGACGATTATGATGGAGAAACATGATTATTTAAATTATGCTTTAAATATTTCAATAAATTTGTTTCTAATAACAAGTTGTTTTATTATTATTATTCATCGTCGATCCTCGTCGCAAAAGCTTTAACAAATACATTTGGCGGCTTTATTTTCCGTAAAAAATTTGGCCAAAATTTGTATTTCACTTAGGTGACGAAAACAATTATTTCGTCGTCTAAATGAATAACTTAGGGGACGAAGTAATGATTTCGTCGTCTAGGTGGAGAACTTAGGCAACAAAAGTAACTATTTCGTCGTCTAAGTGAGAGACATATATATATATAGGCGCTCGGGTTCTGAAATCCCTAATTCACACAATTGCAGCATCTTCCTCCCTCCTCTGCCCCTTCCACCGCCCTCGCTGACTCTGACACCGCCACCATGACGAGTCTCCGAAGCGGCACTTCAATGATAAACCCTACAATCGTTAGTAGTATAGAAATAAGTAGGGATCGTTCTAGCCGGGGATTAAGGGTACCTGACATGTAAAAGATTCACAAATTTATACAAACATTGAAACGAAAACATGGGGGATTTAAAAGGGGTTCGGCAGCAAGGCTGTCCTAAAACCTAATGATACAAAATTTAAAGTCCTAAATTACTATATACAAGTTTGGTCGGCATCTTTCACACAAGCAAATAACACAAATACTCTTTAACATGCAAGACTCACATATTTGAAAGTAAGGAACAAGTATTGACACACCGTACACTTAATTTAGTTTTGACACAACTAGAGCTTATGAGGTCATCCAATTGTTAGATTATTTAGGTATTTAGAATTAACTACGAGTATAATCTTAAAATCATGCTAAACCGATTTTAACGTTTTAACATTTAAGCACAAGAATCTCAATCGAAGACAAGCAAATAAGTAAGGACGTCACTCTCTTCTTATTAAACGAGCAAGTTCTAAGCTTATTAGACCTAATGAGCATATGATTTAAGACAACTACGAGTATGACTCAACCATAAAACCCTATCACATGAAACCTAGCAATTAGAATTACAAGTTTTAAACAACAAATGCTTTAAACAAAACTAGTGTTTTGGTTTTTATGCCCCAACCTTAGATCTAACCGATTTTAAGTCTATAACATGCATCAAATACCTACTGTCCTAATTATCAAACATACGAAATTTACATGCTAAAATCAATAAACAATCACATAAACATCAAATCAGGTTCGTACAACAATTTATCAAAAACCAAGAATCGAATCAAGTTCATACAATACACATAAACATAAACAAATACAAGAGTCATACGGGATCGGATCACAGTTTTAGAAACCTTTGAAGACTTCGATAAGTGTTGATGGAAGATGCACGGCAGTAGGTTAAGGTGAGGTTCGGAATTATGGAAGGTGGTGGAATCGGGTTTTAGGCTAAGTATTTGGTATGTGGTGCTTGAAAGACTTGGTAGAATTTTTGGCTAAGTGTTTATGGTTGAGATGTGACAAGTTTTTCTGTAGAGAATCGACCTCTATATTTAAGGGAAAGGCTGTGAGAAAGTCGGCAGAATCCTTTTGCAAATCGGCAAGAAAAAACCTTTTCCTTGCCGGTTTTGGTTTTCTTGTTTTTCTTGATTCTTCTAGGACTTATCTTTGCCTATTTCTTCATGGATCAGGAACTCTTTGGACTCCTTAATGGGTTAGCAACATTGCTTGATGGATCAAAGTCCAATGGATCGGCTGCAAGTTCCCCTAGCTGGACCGGGAACACATTTCCTAGAACCGGCAAGGTTTCCTACTTAGACTAGGGAATGTCTTCTTTCCATAATTGTACCTGTCTTTGGCTTGGCCGACTTCTATATGCTTCATGTAGGTCAGCAACTCTTGATCTATGCATTTGGATTCTATTTTGATGAATAAATACAAAAAGTCACGAAAATGGGCAGTAGGTATTCTTCTCGGCAGGGCAGTGACCTTGCTATCTTGTGACGGGCATTACTTTCTCCTCAAGAACGATTTTGATGCGATTTCAGATCCTATAGAAACTAGACTTATAGAGCTTTCCGTGCATATATGGCATGTCTTCTAGTTCCTTGTGGTTCATCCTGAAGAAATTCTGGAAGTTGATTTAGGTTTCCAAGAAAATACTGGAAATACTGGATGTGCACCGATTTTGTGCTTTGTAATTTCCTGGCATCTTTTCTTTGCTCTGATTGGTAAAACTCATTCCATTTCTCAATAATTAGCATGTCTCTTACATATAAGAGAAGAAAAATCCATCAAAAGTATAGTCGAGGCTTTAACAAATCCATCGAAACATCTCTAGAAATCTAAATCGGCTACTTGACATTTTTGTACATTTTTATCTATACTTAGCACGATTTCTTTGTAACTCTACCAAATACTTATGACTCGATATTATGACTCGATTCTAAGATAATAAGAGTTTAAACAAAGTATAAATGAAGGGAATAATACATTAAGAATGTAACATTTTATACTCCTATCAACTACCCCACACTTATCTTTTGCTAGTCCCTTAGCAAAACTAAATTAAACTACGACTCTAAACAAACTATTGCCCCTAGTAATTCGTCTCAGGCTCGTATGAACACATAGCTTTCAAGTTGAGGCTAGAGAGCACATCGCACATGCAGAGGAGGAGGCACGACTGGCCAAAGAGGAGGTGATGTGAGCCGCGAGGCTCACACAAATTATAACCCTACAAAATATCGTTAGTAGTATGAGCAAGTAGGGATCGTTCTAGCCGGGGATTAAGGGTACCTGAAACATGAGAATGTTAACACAAATATTCACAAAATACATATGCACATAATTGTCACACTTATATACATATATACATACGATTTTTATGGGGGATGAAGATGAGGTTCGGCAGCCCTAGGGCTGCCCTTAACAACTAAGTACGAAAATAAAATGCAGGAAATTAAAATCTAAACTACTCTATACAAATTTGGTCGACATTCTTCCACAAAGCACTAGCATGAAGACAATCAAAACATATAACAAACAAGCAAACAAGACTCACGGCAAGGCATTAAAGTGTTCTAGACTCGACTTAATTCCGACCTAATTAGCTCCCTATAGGTATTACTAACCGATTTAGATTTCATAAGTTATCAAGATTAACTTTACGTCTAATCCTAAAATTGTACTAAACATATTTGAGAACTCCTATAGATGAAAACAAACATGCATAGTAATTGAGCACGAAATCTTTTGAGTCGGAAACAAGTTAATTAAGTAAGACGTCACTCTTCTTGTTAACAAGCATGTTCTTTAAATCACTCTAACCCTTGTAGAAACAACACAAATAAAATAACTCATCGGTTACTTAATCTATATTATTTCCAGCTAATGAGACCAATACTCCACACATTGCAATTGCACAGAATATCAACCTTTACGCACACGAATTCAGAGAACAAATCAAGATGAATCTAAAACTAAATTAACACATGTTGTCGATTGCCCTATTTACTAATTCATTACATATTTTCTTTATTCTTTAACATACAATCCGATTCTTTACTCTCAAAAACCAATTAAAAATAAAGAAAAAAAATTGAACATGCAAATCATAAAACCAAACTTCAATCCAAACAATACATAGACATAGCGTTTGAAACCAAGCATACATGTTATCTTCATAGACAAAATTTAACATAACTACAAAGAAAGAATTACAAAACCGAAAGAGGGGAGTAGATCACACTTCTAGAACACCTTTGGAGCTTCAAGTCGTGTTGATCTTGATGGAGAATGGAAGAGGTACGGCAGGAATTTTTTTGGATGGTGGTGGATGATGTGTTTCGGCTAGGTTTTCTTTGTAGGATACTTGGGAAATTTTGGTAGAGTTTTAGGCTAGATTTTTGCTTTGGAATGTGACAGCTTTTTCTGTGGAAAATATGGCTTTATATAGAGGAAAAAGGTTAGGGTTTGCCGGGCACACAAGGAAGGGGAACTTCTTTTCCTAGTTGGCTTATGTTTCCTTGTGGGATAAATATTGCATTCTTGAACTTCTTTTTCTGATTTTTCTTCATAGCATGGGCTGCATATCTTCATGGACTTCATATGTGGACTTGACAACTCTATTAGGTGAACTTTGATCCATGAAAAATACACAAACCGCCAAGAAGACAAAACCGGCAGCTTTGCTTGCCGATCGGCAACATTCTCCTAGCTTGACTAGGAGTGCGTCTTTCTTCGTGTTTTCCTCATTGCCTTAGCTCGATGTCTTCCTCCATCCTTCAATAAGCTTGGACAATCTTCAAGTATGCAATTGTACGCCAAAATGTCCATCGAAAACAAAAACAAAAGAAAAGAGGCAGAAACTTGGTTTTCTCGGTAGGAATGACCTTACTCCGGTAATTATGGCATAACTCCCTCCTCGGAGCTCCGATTGATGTGATTCTAAGTCTCAGAGAAACTAGACACATAGAGCTTTCCAACAGCATATGGCACGTCCTCTGGTTCCAAGCGATTTATCCCACATAAATTCCGGAAGTCAGGACACAGTCCCAGGAAAATCCTGGTAGTCGTTGGTGATCTTTGTTCAAACAGCCAAGTTGCAGCCATCGTTTGGGTGACTTTCCGAACTTCAATTAATCTGAAATTTTGACACAATACACTCCAGCTTGCCAGTTATATGTCTGCCAAATTTCATCAAATTTGGAAAAGAATAAGTCAGTCAAGCACAGGCCTCAAAATCACGAAAACAACATATTTTGCACTTTTTCCTCAGATTTCTATACTTAGTCGTTTTTCTGACAATTAAGCACATTTTTCCAAAACTCTTCCAAAATGACACTAAACTATATTATGACTCTATCTTAGATAAATAAGGGTTAAACAAAGCATAAACGAGGGCCAATATATATTCATATCGTCGCACATTGTGCTCCTATCAGGAGGTCCGAAAAGCCAATGAACGAATCGCCCTACTTGAGGAGGAGACACGACTGGCCAAAGAGAAGGCCCGAGAAGGCCAAGACCGTCTTAGTCGGTTGGAGCAACAGTTCAGCATGTTTGCAACTCTTCAAAAGTAGCGGTAGCTGCAGGCTTCCCCCCCCCCCACCCCCCCAATACGATATTGTTGTTCTCTTAATTTTTTTATCCCTAACGTTTTAGTTTGTATGAAACAATTTATTAATATTAAGTATTTAATTTGTTTGAATAAATTTATTAATATATTAATTATATTTTGTCTCAATTTTCCTTTTTTAAAAAAAAAAAATTCAACTACTTAAGCGACGAAGAGGGAAACTTTCATCGCCTAAGTGGTCCACTAAGCCGACGAACTTATGTACTTTCATCGCCGAAGTATTTTAATTAAAAGGAAAAAATTATATATTGAACAACTAAGGCGACGAAACATACTATTTTCCTCTCCTAAGTGATATACTTAGGCGACGAAAACGAACTGTATCGTCGTCTAATTGTAATATTTAGGCGACGAAAAAGTTCTGTTTCGTCCACTAAGTAAGTAACTTATACGACGAAAATGAATTATTTCGTCGACTAAGTATCTTACTTGGGCGACGAAAATGATTGGTTCCGTCATCTAAGTAACTTACTTAGGCGACGAAAGTAAGTCTCTTTAAGGCGACGAAAATTAAAAAGTTTCGTCGTCTAGTTACTTAGACGACCACTTTTAGACGACAAAACTTAGGCGACGAAAAGTTCGTTACCTAAGTACTTTGGCGACGAAAAACCTTCTTAGGTGACGAAAATTTTTCGTTGCCTAAAATTTCCAGTGTTGTAGTGTCTCACACATCAAACTAAAAACACCTACAAAGTACCAACCTATAATTAATCTGTCGGTGTTCGTGACATAATCATGGAATAAGAGTTTCGAAATAGGAAAATGATTTGGGACCTCAATGAGGGCTTGGATTTATGGTCTCAATTCTATGTGTCATGCAATGTCATCAGTAAACATCACTAATTAGAAAAGTCATGCCAAATCATTCTTAAGTAAATAGACAATCATATCCCTCTCGATCCAACGGTTCTCCATCATTATATATTTTTCAATAAAAAAAAAATCATATTTATAACTTTTTTTTCTCTTTTATTTTTTATCGCAATAATACTTATATTTAAACTTCAATATATAATTTGAATATTGAATATTTTTGAAAGTATACTTTTTTTTATGTAAACTGAAAGTATATATATTTGAATATATATATATATATATATATATATATAGGAATTTTCTTGGTTAAGGACGTCTGCACCAAACCTTATGGTGCGGATTTGACATTTTGACTAAATTCTCGATTGAATTTTTACGTCTCCACCGTCTAGTATTTAGGTATTCATGTATAGATCATCTCTGCAAATTTTCAGCCAATTTGATAATCGTTAAGGCATTAAAAAGTGCGATTTTCTATCATAAACATGAACAATTCAGTTTTGACAAAATGCAGTCTGTCCATTTGTTTTAATCTAGTTTTCTATGCTAATGGTTATCAAATTGGCTAAAAATTTGCAGAGATGATCGATCTATACATGAAAACCTAAATACTAGACGGTGCAGATGTAAAAATTCAATCGAAAAGTTAGCCAAAATATCAAATCCGCACCATAAAGAATGGTGCGGACGTCCTTAGCCAAGAAGGACTGCATATATATATATATATATATTTATATATACATATATATACATATATATAATGGGCTTTTGATAAAAAAAAAAAAGTGATTTAGAGATACAAAATAATAAAAAAGGCCTCTAATTTGAGCTAATTATAATTAAGGACATGTACTAATCTTCTCCCCTTAATATATCAAAAAATTACAACCGTGCCATTCTCCGATGTATATTTTTTTTAATTAAAAGCCGGCCCCCCAAGATTAAATCTCTCTTCCTCTCTCTTAAATCTCACACTCTCTCTCTCTCCCTCTCCCTCTCCCTCTCTCTCCACCATCTCCTTCATCAGCGACGAGAATCTCGACAACACTGGGAAAGAGTACGATCGCACCTCGCAGTCTTCGTTCGCGAGATGGAGCAGGTCTTCAAGAAATTCGACGTCAAAGGCAACCACTACCAGATCGGAGTGAATAGCCGATGAAAAAAATTTCGTCGACTATGCCAAATTTTCGTTGGCTATGCCTTCTGCCGACGAAATTTTCGTCGGCTATACTTCGTCGGAAAAACGCCATCGGTAATACCAATAGCCGACGAAAATAACGAAATCGTCGGCTATAGTAGAGTATGGCCGACGAATTTACCGACGAAAATTTATTTTGTCGACCAAACGTGGGCGAAATATCCGACGAATTTCGTCGGGTATTTTCGGGTATGGCCGACGATATCGTAAACTATAGCCGATGAAAGTCGTCGGCTATTTGTTCTGAAATATAGCCGACGATTTCATTTATTTCGTCGGTTATTTCGTCGAAATATATTAATATTTTAATAGACATTAATTAGTTATAGCCAACGAAATGATGTCATTTTCGTCGGCTATAAAACTGATAGCCGACGAAATTTGGTAAAAATCGTCGGCTATAGTGCTTATAGCCGACGAAATAATGCCAAAATCGTCGGCTATTCTTACATTTGGGGAAAAAAATTAAATTATTTTCTAAATCACCGTTCCAAGCAACCTGCAAATCATAAAGACAGTCCATGCATTTACACCAACAAGAAACACGTCTAAATGACTTATTATTTAATTCGTTCTAATATACATAAAATATAACCCTAATCATCACCTAAACCACTAAAGTCCACCAGGTCATCCCCAGCATCCTGCTCTCCATCATGGTCGTCATCCTGCTGACTGAACTCGGGAGGTTGAGGCATTGGAGGTTCAACTAACGGCTGAAACGGGGGCGGGGGTTTAAGGCCTTGTTGTTGTGCCGCGAGCATATCATACCACCAGTTTTGTTGGCCGGCGTAGTTGTGTCGCCGAATTCTCTCGCATTCAGCATGCCAACTGGACAGATCTAAATAATACTGTTGTGTTCTGCGTTGTTCCTCCTGTGATCTCTGGAACTCGGCAGCCAACTTTGCATTTTCTTCTGCCAATCTCCGCACTTCCCCCCTCGCCTGTTGGCTCTCCCCGCCTCCCTTCTTTTGACCTCCCTTAGTGGTCTTCAGGAGCCCTAGTCCAGAACTTCCCAAACCCCGGCAGTAGTAGTTGTTTGAGCGGTTTGGGAAGGCTGCGTCGAACATCCTCACTGCCGTTTGGACATTGGAATCGGTCGACCTGGCGCAGGGTTTCTTCTAGATCTGCCTCTGAGATGTTCGGTTGTGTCTCCCGAACTACTTGCTGGAACACCTCTTCTTCGGCCCAGTTCACCCTCTCCTAATTGAACGGGAAAAAAAATAATTAATATTCTAACAAATATATAATTAAGGAAAATTAATAATTAAAATTTTAAAATCGTAATCAACGACTTACGAGCTGTTATGTCACTTGTGGATAAGCGATCTTGAACGTCTCCACGTACGGGTTGCTATCGGGATGATCTCTAAGCGCCTCCTCCTGATATTGTGCAAACGGCCTAGAACCACCTTGATGGGGGGTTGTGTTACGGCGGCGGTTCTCAGAGTTTACCCGAGACCGTTGCTTCAAACAAATAATAAAATATTAGAAAAATGCATCAAAAAATATTAGTGTAATAATTATAAAATAATTAAACTAATA